>MU227540.1:1257550-1283041 GCA_018584345.1 Thuja plicata
TATTAGGTGTTAATTAGACGTACTAATTGATCTTAATAAGTCCTATTAGGTCTTATTAACTTGCATATTAGGTCTTAATAGGTCTTATAGGTCCTATTAGGTATTATTGGTCCTATTAGGTCCTAATCTAGGTCTTATATGTTCTATTAGGTCTTAAACTAGTCCTATTAGGTCTTATTGGGTCTTAAGGGTCCTATTAGTTCCTACTGGGTCTTAATTAGTCTTAATTGGTCAAGTAATAGGTTCCAATTCACTTCTTATTAGTCACATGTTAGGTCTTAATTCTAGTTCTATTAGGTCTTAAGGGTCATATTAGGTCTTATTAGTAGGTATTAGATCTTATTAGGTCTTATGTGTCTATGTGAGCTCGAGAGAGAGAGAGAGATTATTGTTTATTTTCTGGACCTAGGGTTTGCAATTTTGTTTTCAGTTATATGTCTAGGTTTACATTTTTTCTTTCTACCCAGGGCTTCTTATTTCAGTTGTGTTTAGGTTTAGGTTTAGGTTTTCTACCTAAGGTTTTAAGTTTTGAAAGTCTTTCTATTTTCCGTAACTAATTTACAAAGTAAAATAAAACTAAACATAATATAATTTAAACTGTAATCCAATTAAAAGAACAAATTTCAAACATTAAACATAATATACGTATTGAACATTAATTATTAAAATAGTTCTAAGAGAGAGAGAGAGAGAGAGAGAGAGAGAGAGAGAGAGAGAGAGAGAGAGTTTATTGTTTATTTTCTAGACCTAGGGTTTACAATTTTTTTGTTCGAAGTTCTGTCTAGCTTTACATTTGTGTTTTCAACCTAGAGTTTACAATCTTGTTTTAGTTGTGTTTAGGTTTTATTTTTCTACCTAGGGTTTCTTATTTTAGTTGTCATTAGGTTTAGGTTTTAGTTTTCTACCAAGGGTTTCTTGTTTGAGTTGTCGTTTGGTTTAGGTTTTAGTTTTCTACCCAGGATTAAATAAGTTTTCTAATTAGTTTTCTAAAATAATTTACAAATTAAAATTTAAAGCTAAATAAAATAATTTATTTTAATCCTATTTAAAAAAAACTGTAAACATTAAATAGTAAAGAATAAACACAATGTACATTTTTTAACATTAAACTAATTAAAAACAACAATAAAAAACATTTTTAATAAAAAACAATAATACGTACATGTAGTAGGAAAAATGGCAGTAGGGGGGTCAGTGGCAGCTCTCAAAAATGGGCACCCATCCAGAGAAAAACGTAATCACATTTTGCAAATTGTGAAAATGATTTGCAAAATGATTTAAAACAAATTTTAAATAGTTTTAAAAAACAGGCACCCATTTTTTAAAAAATGGGTGCCCGTTTTGCCACAGGCACCCGAACCAAAACGGGCACCCATTTTATATTTACGGCTCGGGTACCCGAACCATAACGGGAACCCATTTTATATTTACGGCTCAGGTACCCAAACCATAACGGGCACCCATTTTATATTTATGGCTCGGGTACCCGAACCATAACGGGCACCCATTTTTTAAAAAATGGGTACCCATTTCTATTTGCCAATTTTTTTTGGCCGTGGACTTTTGTGAAATTCGCACTCAACTTTGTGCTTGCACCCATTCATTAGAATTTCATAATAAATACTTTCACGTCCTACTCGGTTAGGAGATTTATCTGTAACAATGGTTAAAGAGATACAATAATGATCTAATTTAAATATAACTTTGTTTGCAGATTTTTAGATCTATGCTAAGTACATAATACCTATGATCATCTTGTTCACTCTTGTTCATCTTATTCTTCATACTCTATTATGCTCCATAATTCTCTTTCCTTTGTCGCCTGGTAATTTTTGGAGAAAATGTTGGGTTCTATCTTTAACCACTTTGATCATTCATGCATAAAATTTGTATGTGCGCATCTGGTGTGATTCAAAATGAATCTCTTATCTCTTATATAGGAATCATAACTCATTTAATTTCCATCCTTTATATTTTTCTTCTTAATCTCCATAGTTAATTTTGTTGGTTAAACCTTCCTCGGCAGTTGTGTTAAAAACATGTTTCAATATTCGTCGTCTGATCTTCCTTGAATTTTCATAACTATTTGACCAATATAATAAACCTTATCATTTACCTCAGAATCATCAATTTCCATCTCATCATTCTAGTCAGCCTTGATTTGATTAAACTTCTCAGTCAATACCATGTTGTGTCGGCGATGCTTAGCTTGGTTATCACTATGCTCTGTATACACTGAGTTTTACTCGGTGTTCACTATCTCTTGGTGTTTACAAAACTCTTCATTTACCAACCACATAAACTTTTCTTGTTCTAGATCTTCAATCCATAATAGATGTTTGTTACCATAATGATACTCAAATAAGTTGACATCAATGACAATACATTAACTGATAATGTTTATCATCATATCTGTAACTTGATTGGCTATCAACAAAATAACTTCAAACATACAATCAGTTGTAGTTCATCACTCTAAAGTCTTCAACTTCCTTGTAGAGGTCCTTAAAACTCTCAACTCCTATGATATTCAACTATACTTCTTGGACTGTGAGTAGCCTTCTACTTAAGGCATCATCCACCTTGTTACACTGTCCCTTCTTGTGCTTTATTGTGCCTATGACTAACATATATTCTACCCACTTTACGTGCCTATGACTAAACTTGTCTTGGGACTTAAGAAAACACTGTGCTTGGTTATCAGTGTGGACAATAAACTCTTTAGGCAATAGATAGTTCCTTCATTTCCTTAGGGCTTGGACAAGGTCATATAGCTATAGGTCATAGTATGGGTATCTCTTCTTAGCTTCATTATGCTTTTCACTAGAAAATACAACTGGTCTATTGCCTTGACTCAAAACTGCCCGAACTAAAATATTACTTGCATCACATTTTATGGTAAGGAATTTATCAAAACTAGGGAGTACTAGTATAGGTTGTCTAGCTACCTTCTATTTCAAAACTTCAAATCCCTTATCAAATTCCATTGTCCACTGAAACTTAGCTTTCATAACTCCCTTCACTGTATCCAATATAGGAGAACAAATTTCACTAAAGTTCCATATAATATGTTTTTATAGAATTGAGCCAATCCATAGAAACTCCTAACATCACTTTCTTCCTTGGGAGTAGGCAAACTCAAGATTTATTCCATCTTTGATGCATCCATCTTCAAATCCCCCTTTGAGACCACAAAGCCTAAATAGACAATCTCCTACTTCGACATAAACTCACATTTCTTTAAATTCATGGTTAGTTATTTCTTATGCATCTTTTTAAGTACAACTTCTAAATGATTAAGATGATCCTCTTTAGTTTTGCTAAAAATTAAGATATCATCTAAGTAAACAACTACAAATTTACCAATTAAATTCTTGAGTAATTTACTCATGAGTCTCATGAATGTGCTAGGAGCATTGGTGAGTCCAAATTGCATGACACAAAATTCATATAGGTCTTCAGTAGTTTTGAATATTGTCTTCCACTCATCTCCCTCATTTATTCTTATCTAGTGATAGCCAATCTTAAGGTCTATCTTGGTGAAGTATTGTGTAGCCCCTAAAAATTCCATAAGGTCTTCAATTATAGGTATAGGAAACCTATATCTGATTGTAATTGTATTGATGGTTCTGGAGTTGGTACATAACCTCCATGTTCCTCCTTTCTACAGTGCTAACACTGTTGGAACTATACATGGCTACTAATCTTCTTTATCAGTCCACTATCAAGAAGTTCTTGAACTTGTTTAGCCACTTCTTTGTTCTTCTTAGGGGTCATCTTGTATGGAGCTTTGTTAGGAAAAGAAGCCCCAGGAATGAGTTCTATCTGATGAATTATTTCTCTCTATGGTGGTAAAGTAGCAGGTGTTCCATTACTAAAAATGTCTTTAAACCGATTCAACAAAGTTTGTGCCTCTGCAGGAATGTACACTGTCTTATCTTTCTTCATTTCTTTAGGCTGCACAATCACTCCAAACCCAACACCTTCTCCCTCTTTGAGAGTTTCCAAGAATAATTTTTTACCTACCAATAACACATCAGGGACAACAGACTTACCTTCTTCACTATCTCTTATGGAATGGATTTTTTAAGTGACTCCATCTTTTTGAAAAGTGTAGGAGTTCTTTTCCCCACGTTGAACTACCTTTTATCAAACTTCCGTGACCTACCCAATAGTAGGTGGCATGTATCCATTGGTAGGATGTTGCATAAAATATTGTCTTTATACATTTCCATGGTGAACTCCACCCAAGTCTTCTTATTTACCAAAACATGTTTCCCTTTGTTGATCCAAGTAGCCCTATAGGGATTACTAGGAGGGATTTTATGCAATTTCAACTTGCTCACTGCCTCTTCTAACACTGTGTTACCTTTGGACCCTGGATCCAACACCACCTTTCACACTTTACCCATCATTTTGTAATTTATCCTGAATAAGTTTCTCCTTTGGCTTGGATCCTCCTTCATAGGTTCCTTTATTAAAACTCTCCTAATCATGAGGTTCTCTCCAACCTTTGAGTCTAAACTCACCTGTGGTTATTTAATAGTTGTAGTTTCTTCTTGCACATAATTGATTCTCCTATCCCGTCCTTGGGGTGACGAAATTTTTTCAGGGCATCTATAGGTAGGGTGCCCAACATGATGAAAATTTTAGCATTTCATTATGGAGAAGTAGGATCCTCTCCCTGATCCTCCAGACCTTCCTATATTTCTACTTCTAGATCCCCTTCCTCTATAGCTACCTTTGCTATGGAAATCCCCACTATTCTTAGCCAACTTGGATTCCCCTTGGAATCTTTGGTCATTACTTCTTCCACCCAAACTTCCTCTATGACCTATATTATCTCTTCCTCTCCCTCTTTGCATATTACGTTGTTCAAACTTCTTTATACTTTTCTCTTCCACCTCGAGTTCCTTTATTGATAGCACTTGTGGACTGTAATAGGACTCAAGAAGATTATCTCTTCTTGGATACTCCACTTTAACCCATTCAAGTATCTTTCAACATTGATACTGTTATGCCCTGGATACCCGTCCTTACATTTTGTGTGAAAAATGTTGGGTCCCCCTTGTTTCTTTTGGCTCTTGCCTTGTTTTCTTTTGTTTTTCCTCTGGGATTTTCTTCCATGAGGTTTGTTTTTCCTTTCTACTTTTTTCTTCTTGTGTCTCTAGGACCGAGTCCTGGAGTTGGTTTTTTCTTTTTGAAGCCGGACTTCAGACTCTAGTATTGTCTGCCATTATGTCTTCTTTCATGAGAATCAATAGTTGCATAGAATCCCTGGGCCCAGAGACCAGAGGTTTGCCTGTTCTGGCATTTAAGGAAAGGAATGCAACCTATTTTTACCCTTAGGGTATAAATGGAAGTTACCTATAATTTTCACAGTTACCACAATTAAAACACTTAGAGCTCAAAGTGATTAAGGTGATTGAGGCGATTAAGCAGCGAGTTACTCCCTATGCTTAGTGGCTAATTGGACGTTGATTTGTAGTGTTTGTTGGTGATCATTTGAAGGTGGACCAGTTGTAGAGAATTTCCCACATCTGTCTCCCATGCATCTTTTGCGTTTCCAGGTAGGTTGTCATTTTCATTCTCTGGTTCTTTGTTCCTCTATTTTTTGTCTTTCTTTTCATTTCGGCGGTGCTCGTTTTGTTTATTTTTTTTCTTTCACTTGTTCTTGTTTCAAATTTCTGTGCTTGTCCCTAGTTTTCCTCCCATTGGTGGGTTGGCCCTACCCGAGGGTTGTCTACCCTCTGTGCAGTTGTAATCTAGTGTAAATATTGTACATTGTTGTAGGTTTATCTTGTAGTGCTTTCATACGCTCTATACATAGTGTAAATATCATGTAAATGGTGTATATATGCCTCATCTCTCTATATTTTAGTGTATATACCTCTTGTGTATCCTTCCATTTTTGACAAGCTCATTGCACTCCATGACATTTTTGAAACATTCTGTCGAGTTTTAGGTAAAGATTCTGTCGAGCTAGTTCAAGCCATAGCGGCTTTCTCTCTTCTGTGTCGTGTCATATTAATGGCGGGATTAATTTCCCATGAGTGGGATTTCAAACCCCATCCCATCTGACATTCAATTTCCCTTGCATCAGCCCACTTGTCACCATTAATGTCATTTACGCTGCCTGTCACGTGGCCATGTGACAACCCATGTCAGCCCAGTACAGCTTCCTCATGGTCACATCAATGCGGCAAGTGCTAGATCTTATGGGCTCTGGGCACCGAGCCCCCCTGAGTTCCATTCCATCTTTTCCATTTGGTTCAAATAGCCCCGTAGCCCCTGGGTTTTTATTAGAATCTAACTCAGGTTTATACTCTAGGATTTTGATATATGCTAACACTTTCTGGATAGATGCGACACGGTGATGATTTCCCCAGAATAAACAAAGTTATTATTATTATATCATGTGCTGACGGTTCTCCAGTCTTGTAGGTTGTGGATTGTGTGATCAAAGATGCCTGAGGTGATCACTCTTGATAGCCTAGAGCTACCTACTACCTCTACCCGGGCGGCCACAAAAACCAAGGCCGAAAAGATGCTGGCTAAGTTGCCACTCACCTCCAAGTACCCGAAGGAGGGAATTCTTGTGGGATCCAAGGTGGATTCCAAGGTCCAAGAAATAATAGACATAGAGCCCGGACTTTGGGCTGAAATACAGGGCTTAATTCAAGCCATATACCGATTGAAGGCCAACGGAGACAATATGGCCACTCACTTGGCTGCTTCCATCATTATAAAGGCCATAAAATTTCCTTGTTTGGTGTAATCACTGGAATTGATACTTCAACTGGAAACACCGTACAATGCACCCACTCAGACTATTCTACTCACCAATCCCCAACCATTACAATATCCAGCAACAATTGTCACCCTGTATGCAACAAATTTTGCCTCAAGGCTGGGGATTCTGCAATTCCAAGGGTCCATCATCTTCAACCGGGCCAAGTCATTATAGGAGTTCAAGGAAGCTTCTCTCGTCTCCCGATAATCCCTTAACACGCAGTGGCTGAAGTCCCTGAAGTGGGACCATAAAAGGATGAAGTTGGAAATTCCCTACGGGGATTTCAAGGAGCCCATTCAAGTGGGAATTATATTTCTATGCCAGATCTTCAGACTACCCCATGCCTGGGATTTCTCGGCATGGATGTACTACTTTCTTTACTACATCACCACCCACAGCCAAACTTTCAACTGGGCAGCCATCATAGCCAATCATGTGGACACGCAGCTGAAGGGCGTCGTCCAAAGTTCCAAGTTCTATATGAAATCTTATGTACTATGGGAACTGGCCCAACAAAGACCGGATTTTCTAGGTTTGGGAATAGTATGTGAACTTGGGAACAGGCCAAGGCAATTAACACCATGGGATCATTATCCCCAGGTCCAATAGGAACTTCGTTTCTTGAATTTTTGTAGGGTAAATGATGCTTTCATTTACCAAAATATTCTAACACTTACTCAGGACTCTGGATACCGATTATCATAGAAGGCAATGAACCTAGTAAGCACTTATGGCCATTATTTTATTTAGTTTCAACACCACATCTACATTTGGGTGACCGACTTCTTCGGGAAACCCTATCTTCTTCCCTGATATTGTAGGGATAGAATTATTCTTTTGGATTTACGCCAACAGATCCTAGACCTGCACGCCTTCTTCACATTGAAGAAGGTCATCAATTTCCCATTCCCAGTTTTCTATGGAAATTATATGTGCAGCCTCACTGCAGCAAGGGAGGCAGATAGTGAGTTCAAAAGCCTGGGATTGGTGGAATTCCACCACGCCAGAAACAATTATGATCCTCTAGGCAAGATTGCCTTGGCACTTCCTCCGGCATCCTCACCGTACAAGGAAGATATTGAAGATTTTTGGGCGGACTATCAGGACAGTTTTGATCTCCAGGCCCGTCAACATTCATGAATGTCCAAGGGACTCATGAAGGTGCTCGACCTTCAAACTTTTCTGAAGGGATTTTCAAATGATGGGCCATTAGAAGACCCAACATACAAAGGTCAGGGATTAGACAAGTTGGATCTCCCTCCGGTGGATTGGGCCACCCCAAAAGAATTGACAATTAAGAGAGTATGCTGCCCAATTTTGGAGGCCAGTCGCTAGTATTTTGCCCAAATGTGCCCCAAAAGCACCTGGAAGGGATCGATTGTCCGAAGGTCCACTTCAACTTCCACTATTGCTGCTAGACCTAGCACGAGTAAGGGGAAAGAAAAAGAGGGCACCCTATCTAAGGTGCCTCCCAGGGCCCCACCCCCTTAATGGTACAACTACAACAACAAATTGAGTCAGCAAGGTTGGCCAGCCAGCAAATAAGCACACAGATATCCTTCGGTCTCCTCGTAACTCCAATGGTGTCTACTCGCTTGGTGGGATCCCCGTCGTTGCGTGCAATGATGAGCAGACAGACTTTCGCTGAGGTAGAGTCTACCAGTATTTTGGAGACTAGGGTCCCACTATTGAGAAAGAAGAAGAAAAGGGTGACCCCCACCCCAAGTATGACTGCTAGCCCTAGTATGTAGGATGTGCCTCCAGTTGACATCAGTTTAGATTCCCCCAAACTTGCAGATATTCCTGATAGCCCTCCACCACATGATGATTTTGATGATGTGTTTGGGGCGGATGAACTCATGAATTTGTATGAGGATGTTGGTCATGTGGTCAAAGCAATTTTTGCTCAAGATAAAGAAGAAATCTGCACAGAAAGGGAAGTCCAGGAAGAAGAAGTTGCATCAGATAGGAAGCCCAAGATGAGGCATGAAAGGAACCCAAGCAGGAGACGGCACCGGTCTAGGGGACTAAAGATACACCAAGGCAACCCAGAGATGAGAAACCAATGCTTGGGGAACCCAGACCCATGGGATCAACTATACCCCTGATCATCAAGCTCCAAATGCCTTTGGTAACTCTGAGTGACCAAGCACCTTGGAGCACATTTGGTGAAGTAGTAAAAGTGGCTACATTGTTAAATTTTGGCCAAAGACCTCACCTACCTCTGGAAGATTTTCCAATAGAGGAAAATGTTCCAGCAGATGAGGCCAATGAGGCTGAAGAACAACAACAACAGAATGACCGGGAAGTCCCAAAAAATGAAAATGTGGGATTAGCTGATGCTGGGAGGGGCGAGGGAGTCCTGGAAGATACAGGTGATATGGATACCGAAGAAGGAAAAGTTTTGGATATCACAAAGGAGGATGCCAACATGGAAGATAATACTGAGGTCCCCAGGGAATAGGAATAGGAAAGAGAAAAAGAGCCCGATGATACTGTACATTCCAAAAATGTGTCACCAAATTCCAAAAGGAATACTGATGCATAGGTCCTAACTGCAAAGTCACCCTAGCCGCCACAATGGCTGGTGGAATCAAGAAAAAGAAAGGCCCCGACGGTCACATCAGGTGTTCTGCTCTCCTTGGCCGAGATGATGGCCCGAAATGCAAAGGCTGAAAAGCCTAAGAAAGAAGGAACAGTCCATACCCTCCAGACTAGTCCCACAAGAAGCAAGGTTGCAACAAGCACAACACCTCCTCTAGATGCAGATGCAGTAGCCGTAAGACCCAAAGATTACACTATTACAGAAGTGGCACTAGGAAGAAGAGATAAGCAGGGCGAACTAGACCTAATGAGAGAAGCCACCAAAGTAGTGGAAGCCCGATATATTAAAAAGGGCTAGAAGTTGAAGGAGGAAAAAGAAACCAATGCCAATCTCCTCACACTTCTGGCACAACTTACACAACCTCTCGCTGAGGTCCACCTGGAAACTTCTACCTCTGGATTGCTACTTCCATAGGGCGACGTGGATTCTCTCAGGGCCATGAAAAAGAAGGCCTAGGCTGTAGACTGGTGGATCATTGAGAAAATAGCCTCTGTTAGTCAATTTTTAGTGGTATCACTCCCAGATATTTATCAGATCTACCTTCTCCTCGGACAGGCAAGTGCCTCTGTTGCCATGTGGGAAATGGACTTGGGAAATTATGAGAAATGGAAGGTCGGGTTGGAGGAAGTTTTCAACACTGGAGAAGAGGTTATCACAGAGGCAGGAATTTTGGGGGATGAAACATACGATTGCCTCCGGGCCTAGTATTCAAGACTTTCCCTCAAGATTGAGGTATGCAAGGATTCAGTTAAGGCTCTAAAAGAGAAGATAACCGCCACCCAGTATCCTATGGGCCTATTTGAAGAATTTGTGGTAAGGGTATCACAAGTCAATCCCTTCACCACTGGGTCATGCACCCCAGAGGAATATGTCCTTGGCCAGTTTTATGAGTTCACGGAGTCCCAGTACCATGCCCCCGGGGATTTCTATGGGAAGAAGTTAACAAGGTTATCTAAGATAATGCTTCGAACGCACGACATCGTGAAGTTGGTAGATGAATTCTAGAACGGGGCCAGTGATGTTGAGGAATAATTTGAGGCTGTTCATAGTCATTGGGACAACATTACGGGCATAGATGAAGAAGGCATAAGCCAATTTTTGAAATCTTTCAAAAACAGTAAAGGGCAGCATGGTTCTCCGGATTCTAGAGATAGTCACTAATGGGTGCAATTTTCATATTCATTCATTCTTTTGGAATGTAAGTTCCCAGATCCTGGAGTTCCAAATCCAACCATTTTGTATTTTTTAAGTGACCAGTGCCCTAGTTCCCAAAGCCGACCAGTCACTTTCAAGGAAGTTAATAAGGATGTCAGATGGTAGGTGACTTCAGCAAGGCAAGTTGGCTCAACAAGATGGTTCTGACAGGTGGTCCCCCCAAGGTGCCGCTCCAACGTTGAACACCTGCTGCATTGGAGACAGTCAGCCACTTTTTCATTAATGAGGCATGTAGCCTTGATCCCCGGGGGATCAGATTTCTTCTTTTTTTCTTAAGGCTCTCTTCTCGAGGCTGATTCTTCCATTCCTCTCCCCTTGTATTATTCTTCTGGCATGTCAGACCTTCTCCATCTCAAGGTCTTTGTAGTGTGGTGCAGGTAGTACCAGCCACCGAAAATTGTATTTTATTAGTAGAGTGCAAAGGTAAGTTAGGTTAATTTTAGGGCAAATTTATGTATAAATAATAAGTCTGATCTCATTCTTAGGGTCAGAAAAAATGATGATTTTTCAGTCCATAGCTGATAGCATTTCAGTGTTTCTTAGTTCTTAGTTGTAGAGCTCAATGCTCCTTAGTTTTAGAAGCTTTTAGTAGTTAGATTCTCCCGTGGAGCCGCCATTATTGTACGCACCAGTGCTGGTTGGAAACATGTTAATGAAGAAGGAATGATTCTCTCAATGATGTTGTTAGTATTCTGATATATGGATTAACACTCTTTTTGTGTTGTATATTCCTTATGTCCCTCACTCTAATTTTTTAAGTAGATTAAAAATGTTATTTTCCCTCTCTATTGGATAAGTATGAACTGCTGGTTCTATGTTTATTCAGTATTTAGTGTCGCTTGTTAGAGCATGGTTGATGTTTTGAATGTTTAGCATAAACTATAAGTAGATGAAATACTTCTAACCCTAATGTATCTTTTGAATTTTATTCGATAAAGTTAATGAATGTTTGCAAGAAACCCCACTTACCTAAATTCCTGGAGAAGACGAGCCAAGAAAACCAGCTATCCCCCTAAAGAAAATAGTCACACTCCCAACTGAGCCCCCACACTGTCGAGACCCGACTCTCAGGTACTTGAAGGCCCAGGGAATCTCATTTCTCTGGATAACCTTTACAGGTGAAGTTGGCTGGTACCCTAGTACCCAGTGACAACTTGCATCTGTTGGCGGACCCAGTCACAAAGCCTTGTCAACAGATACTTTCATCTTCTATCACATTAGACCTTAGATACAAATTTTGGAACTCTTCCGTATAGGTGCTCACATCTACTTTTTTCTATCTCAAAATTTGCCTATGTAGGTCTTTTTAATCTTGGAAATCATGCCCTTCCAAGACATAGAAATTGGATTCTCGCCCTCCTTTTTCCTCTCTATCTAAAAAAACTTCCACCATTTTAGAGTAGTCCCTCTTAATGTTGACTTAGCTACCTCAACCTTTTGTGCTTCACATATGCCATCACATTCAAAGTAATTTTCCAAACCCTCTATGAATTCAATTACTAGGTCTGGTTCTATCTTTCCACTAAAACGTGGTATTCCTTCTAAGGGTTTTCCTCCCATGTCTTTTATGGATTTGAGAAAGGGTTCTTCTGGGATCACATGATCTAGTTCAGGTACTTCATCTTCCTCTGCACCCCCTTTCCCTTACTTCTTTTTCACTCACCTGGACACTTACTTCTTCAATCTTCACTTCTACCTCACGTAATTTACTTTCTAATTGGTCTATCCTCTCTTTGAGCATCCTGTTATCCAATTATTGGTCATCAATCTTTTTGGCTAACTCTACATTTGTCACCATGTTGGATTCACCAACTGATTCACTATCTGACATGAAACTCTTCTTGCCCAAATCTTTAGGCTCTGATACCACTTTGATAGGGAGGCTCTTCTGAGAACTACACTAAGTTCTTTACCAAGTCTCTTACTAGAATTCTTATGGTTTCTTTCCCACTTAAAACCCTACCATAGAAGTTTTCAACTTTGGTTTCCTCCTACTCTCCTAGAGCTTCTCTATCAATTTAGGTTTTTCTCACTCTTCCTTATGCTGACAAAGGTAAGCTTGACCATCAAATTCTTAGCGCCTCAAAATTCACCTTGCAAGAGTCTATGGATTCAATACCAACCATTCCTATTACAAACACCCATTTGGATGTTCTTCAATATTTTGGAGGTTTCAATACTCTATCTATCTGGACAATGTCAAACCCTAATATACGTAACTTACAAGGAAACAGGCTTATATTAAATCTTTTAATGAGAATTCACTCAAATGGATTCAATGGCTGCTCAATCCTTCACCAACGCTCTGTATGACCCCCCATGCACTTTTCCATGCCATTGGATTAGTTCATCTAGTCTGGTCCTGCAAGTTTTAAATTTATGCTCTTCTTGCTCCCTAGCCAGGCTACGACAGAGCTCGCCTAGGGCAAGAGGCTAAAAACAAGAAAAAGCATCTTTTGGATTCTAATGAAAATGAAAAAAAAGCTCATGGGCTCTAGTTCCAAACCTCCAATGGTCGTGAACTTACCATAGTGAAGATTCAATGTAGAGCCATTTATTTACAACCAAGTTTGTCTAGTCCATAGACCAGGACTCAGAGAATGGATTTTAATGTACACAATCAAAACTCACCAAAAACCTAAAACTGAAATCCACAAAGAAAGGAAAGAATCTATCCTAGATATCTACAATGAAAATGTATAGAATCAATCCATTAAGCACGAACTACAATAGAAAACACCTTATAGTCTTAGAAACCAGAAAAACTATCAAACTTATATTCTTGTAAATGACGCTAGAATTATGCCAACTAACCAACCAACCCATTTACAATGCTTTGGAAAGTCTTAAATATTTCCTCCCAACATGTTTCAATTGTAAGTACTGACCTATAACTGAATTTGGCACAAAAATTTCCATTTTTCAACATTTACAATTAGGGTCTGTGAAATAGCAAAATTTTTCTATTTCATAGATATGGATGTAATTTTGTTACAATTAGTTGTCATCGGTTTAATTGATTAATTAGGAACCTATAGTACTCTTAACTAGTCCTTGTCCACACCATGACCCTCATTGGATCTCATACACCAAAATTTTAGGGTTGAGAGCATACACCCCTAGGTGCTCCTGCACAAGAGTGGCTATGATCGAGTGGTAGGTGGAGGATATTGAAATTAAAAAGAAAAGACAAATGAAGAGACACGTGACAACTGTCACAAGCTCAAAATTTAGGATCTGGTCTATGTGATTCAAGGTGATTTGCAGAAATTGAAAGAAGAGGATTAATGAATTTATAAAAAAAAACAAAGGTGTTTATTGCATAAATAGAAGAAAATGGAAATGGTAAAGGAACAAATTAAATAAATATAAATTTACTTAATTTTAGGATAGAAAATGTTAATTATTTAAATAAATGATAAATATTTATTTAAATAATAGAGGAAAAGGCTAGTGAAATCATTAAATAAATAATAAATATCTTTATTTAATATATGAATTTATTTAATTTTATGAGGACATTTTGACTTATCTATAGTTAAATGTAAGGGTTTGGGTGAAATGTCATGGATCTTAAAGCATAACAATAGGTAAATCACATATTGGTGATATTATTGCAAGCTGATACTACTTAGAAATCTACTAGATAGACATTCATTTTTTTTATATATTTCATATTGTGTGCTTTGAATGTTAGCTTTGTAAATTTTGATAGGCATTACTAGTTTTCTAGGCATTGAATCATAAAAAAATAAAAATTTAAAAGGAAATAGCCTAATTTGGCTTCAATATTTTAAATTTTTTAAGATAGTTTTACATGCTCTTAGGACCAGTAATGAGCGAATCTAAGAATTAAACCTTAACTATGAAATAAACCACTTGACTTGGGTCTAAAGAAATCAGAGATATTTATTTAAATATATACCTAATCTATCAATATTAGGTGTATTTTAAGCATTGTATTTGATTTCCTTCTTATATTTTGTATATCGTGGAGTGCAAAGAATTTCAATTTTAGAGTTGTTTCATGGTCATTGGCCACCTACCTAAAACCCTTAAGGGTTAAAAGATGAAAAAAATTTAGAGGGATTTGAGTAATTAGTTGTAAGAATCAATATTATGTTAAATGAATTGATCCTAGGTTAATACACATGTTTGTCTAGGATCACTTTTCATACACTTCAATTAGTCTTGAAAGGGTGGAAAATTCTATTGCCGCACACAAATATGCACACATACTTACTAAAAACAATGATTTTGTATTACGACAAATTTGGTAAGCAATTAAAGTAGTAAAGAAGATATTTTTTTCATTTTAAAGGATTAAGGTTGAGAAAGGAAGGAGGATTTTAGTTTGAAGAATTAATTTTGTAAGGATTTAGGTGATTTTCTTTCAATAATTATAACAAATTTAATGTTGTGAATTTAGGTTGCATTAAAAGAGTTGAATGCAACCACAACTAGACTTGTTTGGTTGCACCAATTCTAAACAAATTCTGAGGAAATTATCAATCATGAGATATTAACGATTTTTTTTCTTATTTTTCTCAAATTAGGTTTTTTTTATTTCCAAATTTTACATGTAATTATATTATAAAGTTGACAATTAGTTCTACTTTAATTTTGCTAATCTAAACAGAAAATATCATGTGCATACAAATTAGCATGCAACTTACTAAAAATAGTGTTTTCTTTTTAGTATAGATTGGGTTATTAAAATTCTGATGCTAATCCTTTGATGAGCTAGAAAACTATTGAAAATCCAACTTATGTCACTTGAAATCTAGCCCATACTATTGAATATAAATAATAGAAACAAACATGAACTAAAAGTATTATATATCCTCTCCAAACAGAATGAAGGAATATAGTCCATTGAAGTAGTTGAAATAGTAGACATGAGTGGCAATGACAATACCGATAAAAAAAATACTTTCCAAAAAAATATCTTAATGATACAATATGTAATATTTCACCACCTATCACAATCATTTTAATGTAAAAATTGACAAGCAACATAAAAATACTTATTAGTGGATTTATGATGAACCCACACATATTTTAATATAATAAATTCAAATATTTATTAGTCAACTAAAATAATTGAACTCCAACCCAATCCATATTTTAGTTGACTTCTTAAATTGTATGCATGTTATATCAATGCAAATATCATATAATACTATTAGATGTGATGTTCGATCTTCTAAGGCATGAAATAAAAGAAGGAATGAATTGTACTCTACAATGAATGTATAAAATCAAGGTTGATAAATGGGGGAAGCAATGAGTTTTACTCATTCCTATCATAATAATTGATGCTATATATCTTTAGTTCCAAGGTTGAGTACAACTCATTGCTTCAACCATTTATGCTATTATAGATAATTAAAAACTAAAAACATTAGATCACCTCTTTATGGATGTGCAAGTAAATATAGTATTTTGAAGTAGTTAGAATAGTGGATGCAAGACGCAATGATAAAATCCATTAAAATATTCAAATATACTTTGCATAAAAAATATCTTAGCGATATAATATGTAATTTTACATCATATATCCCAATAATGTTTAAATTAAAAACCAACATAAAAAATTCTTACAAGTGGATGTCTCATAATTCCACACATTAAAATTTAACACTTCAATTCACTTCTTAATTGGTATGCATGTTACTACAATGAAAATAACTTATAATAATACTAGATGTAATGTTGTATTTTCTTAAGAAGGAAAGCAAGGTTGAAGGACTGAATTGTACCCAACAATGGAAGCAATACTTGTGGGTATGACAATCCTCATAGCGAATAAAAAATTTGAAATATTATTTCCATAAAAATATCTTAATGATATAATATATAATTTTTCTCCACCAATCACAATTATTTTTTAGTGAAAATTTGATCAGGTATATTAAAAATAATTACTAATAAATCTCTTATAAACCCAAAAATTTAAATTTAATAAAATTAAATATTTATCAATCAAATAAAATAATTGAACACCATCCTAATTGATAGTTTAGTCTAGTTCTAATTTAATTAAAAAAAATAGTAAAAAATGTTTCTTTTCAGTGTTGGAACAATTTAGGTCTTTACAACTATATCTCTAGTTCCATAGTTGTATACAAGTCATTCTTATAACCATTTATATGTAATGATGGATAATTTAAAACTAAAATTATTATATCTCTCAAGGATGCATGAAGGAATATAGTCCTTTGAAGTAGTTAGAATAGAAGACATGAGTCACAATGATGTCAACCATTAAAAATTTGGAATTTACATTCCATGAAAAATATCTTAGTGATACAATATGTAATTTTACATCACCAATCACAATCATTTTTAAATTGACAAGCAACATAAAAAATTCTTACTAGTGGATGTCTCATAAACCCACACATATTTAAATTTAATGAATATAAATATCTATTATTCAAGTAAAATAATTGAACTTCATCCTAATCAACACTTTATTTCCCTTGTAATTGGTATGCATGATATATCAATGTAAAAAAATTATAATAATATTAGATATGATGTTGGATTTTCTCAAGCATGAATACAAGATTAAAGGAATGAATTATACTCAACAATGGAAGTGGGGCTTGTGGGCGCGACAATATTTATTTGGCACACATTTTTTATACATATTTCCTATAGAAATATCTTAATGACACAATATGCAATTTTTCTCCACTCATAAGAATAATTTTCTAGTGAAAGTTGGACAAGAAAATAATTGTTTTTACCAATAGATCTTTTATTAATTCACGTATATTTAAATTCAATAAATTTTAATATCTATTAATCAACTAAAATAATTGAAATCCATTCTTACCTACACTTTAATTAAGTTCTTAATTAATATACATGTTATACATCAACAAGAAAATCAATGTAAATAATTTATATTAATACTAGATATGATGATCAAAATGTATATCCTTCATTATTAAATTGTGTATACTTTTTTTGCATCAATTTTTTAACTAAATATGATGTTGGATTTTCCTAAGCATGAAACAAAATTTAAAATAATGAATTGTACTCAACATTAGAAAATGATGGTTGATAAATGATTGAAGGGATGATTTGTACTCATATCTATGATAAATAATGTTTTTATATCTATACTTACAAGGTTGAGTAGAACTAATTGCTTATGTATATAGATATAGATATATTTATTGAATCAAAACCCCAACCAAGTGTATACAATGAATAAAAGGGAAAGATGACTGAACAAATAATGTGATGAAATACAACTTTCTCATTGGTTTACAGAATGTTCTATGAAACAAACTCTCATGCCTTGGACTTGTTTAATCAACACACAAAAAAAATTCCACAGTACATCCAGTAAACAAAGATACACAAAGAGATTTTATCATGATAAGTAGTGAAGAAGATATTTTTTCATTTTAAAGGATTAAGGGTGAGAAAGGAAGGAGGATTTAAGTTTGAAGAAATAATTTTGTAAGGATTCAGATGTTTTTCTTTCGATAATTAGAAAAAAAATTAATGTTGTGAATTTCATTTGCTTTAAAAGAGTTGAATGCAACCACAACTAGACTTGTTTGGCTCGACCAATTCTAAACAAAGTTTGCGGACATTATCAATCATGAGATATTAATGATTTTTTTTGCATTTTTCTAAGATTAGATTTTCTCATTTCAAATTTTATGTGCAATTATATTAGAAGGTTGACAATTGGTTGTACTTTAATTTTCCTGATCTAAATAGAAAGTTTCATGTCCATAAAAAATAACATGCAACTTACTAAAAATAGTGATTTCCTTTTAGTATAGGTTGGGTTATTAAAATTTTGATGTTAATCCTTTGATTAGGTAGAAAACTATTGACAATCCAAGCTTATGTCACTTGAAATCTAGCCCAAACTATTGAATGTAAATAATAAAGACAAACATGAACTAAAAGTATTTTATATTCTCTCAAGAAAGAATGAAGGAATCTAGTCCATTGAAGTTGTTGAAATAGTAGACATGAGTGACAATGATGGCACCAATAAAAAAATAATTTCCATAAAAATATATTAATGATACAATATGTAATATTTAACCACATATCACAATCAATTTAATGTTAAAAATTGACAAGCAACATAAAATACTTATTAGTGGATCTCTGATGAACCCAAACATATTTTAATATAATAAATTCAAATATTTATCAGTGAACTAAAATAATGGAACTCCAATCTAATCCATATTTTAGTTCACTTCTTAAATTGTATGCATGTGACATCAATGCAAATATCATATAATACTATTATATGTGATGTTCAATCTTCTAAGGCATGAAATAAAAGAAGGAATAAATTGTAGTCTACAATGAATGTGTAAAATCAAGGTTGATATATGTTGAAAGGAATGAGTTGTACTCATGTCTATCATAATAATTGATGCTATATATCTTTAGTTCTGAGGTTGAGTACAACTCATCTTCAACCATTTATGTTATTATAAATAAATAAACAACTAAAAATATTATGTCCCCTCTCAAGGATCTACGAATAAATATAGTCTTTTGAAGTAGTTAGAATTGTAGATGCAAGACACAATGATAAAACCCATTAAAAAATTCAAATATACTTTGCATAAAACATATCTTAGTGATACAATATGTAATTTTACATCACATTCCCACAAATTTTTAAATTGAAATCCAACATAAAAAATTACTACTAGTCGATGTCTCATAATTCCACACATTTAAATTTAGCACTTTAATTCAATTCTTAATTGGTACGCATGTTATGTCAATGCAAAAACCTTATAATAATACTAGATGTAATGTTGTATTTTCTTAAGACGAAAGCAAGGTTAAAGGAGTGAATTGTACCCAACAATGGAAGCAAGGCTTGTGGGTATGGAAATCTTCATAGGGAATAAAAAATTTGAAATATACTTTCCATAAAAATATCTTAATGATACAATATATACTTTTTCTCAACCAATCAGGATTAGTTTTTAGTGAAAATTTTACAAGGTATATTAAAAATAATTACTAATAAATCTCGTATAAACCCACAAATTTAAATATAATAAATTTGAATATTTATCAATCAAATAAAATAATTGAACTCAATCATAATTGATAGTTTAGTCCACTTCTAAATTAATTAAAAAGAAAATTAGTAGAAACGTTTCTTTCTAGTGTTAGGACAATTTAGGTGTTTACAACTATATCTCTATTCCCAGAGTTGAGTACAACTCATTCTTTTAACCATTTATACAATGATAGATAATTTAGAACTAAAAGTATTATACCTTTCAAGGATGCGTGAAGGAATATAGTCCTTTGAAGTAGTTAGAATAGTAACATGAGTCACAATGATGTCAACCATTAAAAATTTGAAATTTACTTTCCATGATAAACATCTTAGTGATGCAATATGTAATTTTACATCACCAATCACAACCATTTTTAAATTGACAAGCAACATACAAAATTCTTACTAGTGGATGTTTCATAAACCCACATGTATTTAAATTTAATGAATACAAATATCTAATATGCAAGTAAAATAATTGAACTTCATCCTAATCAACACTTTATTTCCCTTGTAATTGGTATGCAAGTTATATCAATGTAAAACCTTATAATAATACTAGATATGATGTTGGATTTTCTCAAGCATGAATACAAGATTGAAGGAATGAATTGTACTCAACAATGGAAGTGAGCATGTGGGCACCACAATCTTTATAGGGCACAAAATGTTTCAACATACTTCCTATAGAAATATCTTGATGTCACAAGATGCAATTTTTCTCCACTCATAAGAATAATTTTCTAGTGAAAATTTGACAAGAAATATAAAATATATTTACCAATAGATCTTTTATTAATTCGCATATATTTAAATTTAGTAAATTTGAATATCTATCAATCAACTAAAATAATTGAACTCCATCCTTACCTACACTTTAATTCAGTTATTAATTAATATATATTGTTATACATCAACAACTGAAATTAATGTAAATAATTTATATTAATACTAGATATGATGATCAAAATGTATATGCTTGAGAATTAAATTATAAAACTTTTTTTCCCATCAAAATTTTCAACTAGATATGATGTTGGATTTTTCTAAGCATCAAACAAAAATGAAAATAATGAATTGTATTCAACATTAGAAAATGATGGTTGATAAATGATTGAAGGGATGAGTTGTACTCATATCTATGATAAATAATGTTACTATATCTATACTTACAAGGTTGAGTACTACAACTAATTGCTTATGTATATAGAAATAGATATATATATTGAACCAAAACCCTAACCAGGTATATACAATGAATGAAAGGGAAAGACGACAGAACAAATAATGTGATGAAATGCAACTTCCTCATTGGTTTACAGAATGTTCTGCGACACAAACTCCCACGCCTTGGACTTGTTTAATCAGCACAAACAAAAAGATTTCGACAGTACATTCAGTGAACAAAGATACGGAAAGAGATTTTATCATGATAAGAGCACGCACTTGTGCAGTTAGTGGGTTTGCTATATAAAAAAACAAACAAGAAAGCTGCTCTATACTATGAATTAGAGGCGTAGGGAATCAGTTAAAGTTCTCTGAGAAATTTTGTGGACAAGAATGATGTACAATAATATCTTATTGACAACATAGAAGATGTAGTTTGAAAAAAATGGGAAGATTTTCCACTGATATGAAAAAGTGCAGTTGAAAAATGGAAAGATCTTCCACTGATAAAGAAACCCACAGTTTTATCTAGTGCGATCTTTTCACGCCTGAGCATTAAAGATAAAAACAAAGCTGTTTAGTGCTGTCCACATTGGAATTCATGATAAGAACTTGTTCAATGAAAAAGCTGTTGGATTCTCACATACATGACTTAAACATGTTTGGAAAGTATTTAACTCAATATAAAACTCTCGCTATATCAATACTTTTTTTCTTTTTTTAAAGGTTTGAAATGAGTTTTTATTCATTTGCGTCTTGTCACCTTGAATTTTGATGGCCTTTGTTTTCACAAATGTAGACTGAAATCTGGTGCGAGCGTTTCATTGGTGTGAGTGATGTGAAGTGAATGTGAGAGGCTCAAAACTGGCAAAGTTTATTCTCGAACAAACTTAGGTAAGATATGAAACATTCTATATTTTCCAATGTATGAATTGATGTTATACGATGAAAACCAGTGAGAAAAGGACTGGACATTATTGTCGTATATTGTACTACACTCAGCTAGATTTTAATGGAAATGATTAGAACGATTAAATGGACACGGCATGCAAAAAGAATAAATGAAACTACCAAATTAGCCCCACCCATAGAATAATATTGACTTTTTTACAATATTTGTTTGTATAGAATATAAGTAGGTATTTCTGATGTTATCTTATTGGTGCTTTCATGGTGGAAAAATTATTATGTGATGGGATCTATGAATTGAGTTCTAACAAGCACCATGATAGAATTTGTGAATTGAGCTCTGGCAAGCATGATTATAACTTGAGTTCCACTCAAAAACATTTTGATTTTATATATTTTCGACCCATTCAAATAAGTCTTGAAAGTAGAGTATATGATTTTTCCAACTTGAATTACTATATTTTGTTTGTAAAGGACAAAAGGGAAAACTTTGTAATTTTGTTATTGGTTTTTCTTTAGAGGAATCAATATCTAGTGCGGTCCTTGAAACAGAAGAGTTGCCAATAAAAGAAATAGAGAAATAATAATCTTTAAAATATAGCAATGAAAAAAGTTAATCAACATAAAAAAAAGATTAATTATATTAGATGATGATGGATCATGGAATATAATCCAAAACACTAATGGTAACAATTTAAACACAATCATATATACTAGCAACAACATAATAAGATTTCACAAACATTAATTATTGCGAGATTATATATAAAATAAAGGAAACAAACAAAATAAGCCCCACATATAGAGTAATCTGATATTTTTACAATATTTATTTGTATAAAATATAAGTGGGTGCATTGTGATTTTATCTTATTGATATGCTTTCTTAAAGGAGATATCATTATTTGATGGGATCTATGAATTGAGTTCTAACAAGCACCATTATTACTTAAAGTCTATGAGTTGTCTACTAAAAAAAAAGATTGATTTTATAAAATTTTGAAACTAACCAAAAAAGTCACACAAAGTATATTTTTTTTTCCGACATGAATGACAATATTTTGTTTGTATTGGAAAAAGTTGAGTACTTCACATTTTTTACGTATTAATTTTTCTCAACGGGGAATCATATATGGTGGGACCCGTGAAATAGAGTCTTGACAAGCATCACTATCACCTTAATCTGCGTGGATTTCCATCCACCAAAAAATCTTGTTGATTATACACATATTTTTAATATTTCAATTATTTTTTAATTTATTGAACAAGGCTATTTGCAATAAGATGAAGAATTAAAAGAGGGGCTTTCAATAAGAGAAATAGAGAAAATAAATCTTTAAAATATAGTCATTACAAAGATAAGCAATTTAATAAGATTTTAAAACAACAATTATTGTGAGGATAAATACAATAAAGTTATATATTTAATTAGATAATTATAGAAATATTTATATTAGGAAAGTCCTATAAGCAATTAGCTTATTACAATAGCGCATATACAAATAACTCTATCAATAGCTAATTGATTACACAAATAAATACAAGAATGGTTGTATATACATAAAATACCTCATAAATAACAATTAAACTTACAATTTATTATTATAAATATGTAAAAAATACATATGATTAACCTATACTTAATAAAGCATTGGATTAATAAAGTGAAATATTATTTTAGAAATTAAAAACAAGGATGAAGGTAAATGTGAGTCATGTGAATTGAATTTGAGAGGCTCAAACCTAGAAAAGTTTATTGTCAAACAAACTTAGGAAAGATATGAACCATTATAAATATTTCAAAATAAGAATTAATGTCTATACCATGAAAACCAATGAGAAAAGGATTACACATTATCCAAATCATTACTCACCTAATTTAAATGGAAGTGACACACAAAAAAAATAAAGAAAACATTAAAAAGTCACTTTTATAGAGTAATATTAGATCTTTGCAATATTTTTTCTATGGAATATAAGTGAGTACTTTGTGATTTTATCTAATTTCTTCTTTTTTAAAGGAGAAACATTTACTTGATGAGATCTATAAATTGAGTTCTAACAAGCAGCATTATATTCTCAATTGGCATAAGTTGATCTCCACTCAATTCTTTTTCATATATTTTCCATATGTACATTTAAACTAATCAAACAAGCCTCACACAAAGAGTATATAATAATTTTCAACCTAAATGACAATATTTTATTTGTATAGAACAAAATTGAATGATTTGTATTATCTGGAAAGGTCTATGAAGAAGAGTCCTAAAAAGAACTACTATAATCTTATGCTATGTGAACTGCCTTTCACACACACACACACACACACACACACACCATAGATAGAGTATATGACTTTTTTTTAACATTAGGTACAATATATTGTATGTATAAGACAAAAGTGAGTAGTTTGTAATTTTGACATATTAATTTTTCTTTGAAGGAGGAATCACTATCTAGTGGGACCATGAAGATATAACTTTAGTCCATATGAATTGTCTTCCACCCAAAAATTATATAGATTTTATATATTTTATTAATATTTTGATTTTTCTTTTTAATTTAGTAAAAAGGTTTGGGCTCAATAAGATGAGAAATTAAAAGAGGGGCCACCAACAAGAGAAATAGATAAGGACTACTCTTTGAAATACGTTAATGAAAAATAGCTAATAAACATTATGAGAATCCCAAAACAAGAATTATTGTGAGATTATATACAACATAGTTATATAAATATTTGAGCATAGTAATGCAAACTAGAACAACTCTATAAATAACAATTTGATTACATACGTAAACACAATAATAGTTTTATATACATAAAAAAATTACAAACAATATTTAAACTTGTAATTCACTCTCATAAATATGCAAAGCTTCAATAAATATATGAGTAACGTTAATATAATAAAGAGTTGGTTTGATAGATTAAACCAATTTCAAAAGTTTAAAAAAAAAATGGATAAAGGTACACGACTTTAGAATAATTTTAAATTAAATTTTTTAATATACTCTAGAATCAAATGATTGAAGTAAATAAATGTAATGTTCAAACTGTTGAATATAAACATAATATAACATACCCAAAATTCGATGGGCATGAATCTTTTGCTTGTAGACCCTATACATGCAAAAAATAATCTAACCCATAGATTGTGGGATCAATCTAGTAGAATGTGGCTTTAAGCATAGTCTCTAGTATATAATAATAATAATAATAATAATAATAATAATAATAATAATAATAATAATAATAATAATAATAATAATAATGCATTTGGAAAAGTGTATAGATATTTATATTGATGTACTCCTAGGCAAGTCCCACAAGTTTTTATCAACTTTTGCATTCAAGAAAATGATCGAAGACAACATCTCAAACACAAGATGGCTTATGTGTTTATGATTCTAACTTAGGTGTACTAATTTTAGTTTTTAAATAAAATTATTATTTAAATAATTGAATCCTTCAAAATCATTAGGAAGTAATTGCAAATTAAATTTATAAATACAAATCAATAGACAAAGGTAAATAAATTGTTGTCAATATCAGACCATAATGACTAGGGGAGAGGGCCCAATAGTTGATCGGAGTCCAATAGTTGATCACTCACTTGTGAATATATTATCCATTCTTATCACATATTTTTACTATATATTGTAATTAAATAATCTGCATGTAAATCAAAAAAATTCCAAATGTTGATAAAAATGGACCAATAC
>MU227540.1:1290259-1303404 GCA_018584345.1 Thuja plicata
GAGAGAGAGAGAGAGAGAGAGAGAGAGAGAGAGAGAGAGAGAGAGAGAGAGAGAGAGTAAAATATTGTTGTAGAAAGCAAGAGAAAGAGAAAAAGAGAAAGCCATGAAATCCAAGAGCGTGCAAGAACGAGGAGAGAAGCTAGAGATTTTGAATGGAAGAAAGAGATGAATTTAAAAGGAAGAAAAAAAGGGAAAAGAGTTTCTCGAGCCATTCTAGAAGAATTTGAGTTGTTCCCACTAACCAAGGTAGGTGACAAGTGGAAAAATACTTAGCACTGACATTTGAATGTTAATGATGAAAGAACAAATTGGGCTTCTTGACAATCTTGGATTATCTAAAAAGGTTTCCTTTCAGCTTTTTTTTTTTTTTTAAGTTTGTTCCTATTAGTAGGTTTTTTGTTTTTTTGTTGTGTTCCTTGGTTTTGGATCATTTTTATCACAGACCTAAAGGTATCTTAAGGAAATCACATATAACTTATGTCTAGGTTCATACCTCAATTTGATACTTCACACTAGAGTTATCTTGGATTTATGCTCGGTTTTATGTGTTCTTCATGTTCCAATGTGCATTTAGAGTTTTCTGATCTTGCAAAGAAGTTTCCCAATAAACGAAGCTTTATGGCTCATATCACTATGTTCCTGGATCTTTGGATGATGTTTATCTTGGATCGTGCATTATTTCTACAAGTTGGCATCAAGATATTATTGATTTATGTCCTGACCTATATTTTTATATTACATTTTCTTATTCTTGGAAAATGTGATGGATCTTGGCCAACACGTTTCTTGGGGAGGCTCTATATATTGTGGCATTTGGTCCAAAGTTGAGTAGCTTCGTAGTAGCTCAGAGATATCTTTGATTAGTATGGTTTTATTCTAGTATGGATTTGGGTTTGTGTATGTAATCATGTATGTATGCCTTAAGGGTAAGCTAACATGTTTCTAGGAAAATATGATATAATTCTTATTTGTTTACCATGGAAAGGCTTGAATAGGCATGTTCTTTGTTCATTGTCAAGTTCTTAATGATCTTGTGTTGAGTGTTTATGTTGTGTTGACTCTTGATGCATGGTCTAGACCATCTCCTTTGGGGAAACTCTTGCCATGAGTGTGTCAATTAGTATTATAGGATGCATGATGTTCCTGTGATGGTAGATTGTTGTTCTTGATCTTGCAAAATCATGAATGAGTTTTTGTGGGGTGGAAGAATGTCGATCTAACCCACAATTGTAGAGGATTTGTGTGATGATGGCTCAGAGAAGAAATATTTCTGGTTGTGAAGCTTGGAATGGGTTGTGGTCCTTGAGGCATCCCATTGGTGAAAAGATCACTGAATCAAGGCTAGATGTGAGAATATTTAATAGATCATCAAATGAGAGGCAATTGAGATCTTGCAGTTAGATCATTGAGATGACATAGTTGCACAGTGAGAAGGGAGAGATGTCCTTGAGTAGGATTAACCCTTGAAGGATAGAGCATATTTTTGAAGACCTTAGAGTTGAGATGAGGACTGAGATCTAAAGTGCGTTAGTGGGTTTAAAGAGGAATCTTGAATCAAAGATTTAGTATGAGGAAGCTATAGAAGAGATGAAGATGTTGAGTTGTAACTTACCAATTAAGAGATGGATAATTTTTCCTATCAAAAGGATTGTTCAAAGGAAGAAAAGGCAAGTTAGCGTTCTTGTAGTAAAGGAGGTAAATATTAATCAGCTAAGCACACTTATAAATGTTTTGAAATTAGTATGAAAGAAATTTCAGAGGACAAAGTATATGAGGTAGATGTGGTTGTGAGTAAGTTTCATGATCAGTTGATTTAATTCGATGGAAAAATTAAGGAGTTTCTTGTTTTTGAGGTTTATAATGAGATTCTTGATGTTGAAAATGTTTACATAGTTGAGATTTGGAATGAATTTCCTTTGGTTGGATTAGTTGACCTAGCTGAGTTAGTTGAAGAGACTATTGTTGTTGAGGTTAGTGAGGGTATTGATGCTAATGATATAGATGTTGATCAGTGTGAGAAGGTTTGGAATAGGGTTTTCATTTGTCATGATTAATAATTTACTGATGAGAAGTTGTAGACTAAGATGGTTTAGTGAGATTTTAACTTGTTGCAGAGACCACCTATAGGATGCAAGAGAGAAGACATGCGTTTCTTCGTTGATGTTGGTACTAATCAAATTGACTGTGTGAAAGAGGGTGTTATTGAATGTTTTGTAGTGCAAGTAGGGAAATATTATCAATATTCCCTTGGTAGAGACAAGTATTTGGGAAAGAGGATGTATATACCTAGACTAAAGATGATGATTGAATTCAAGAAAACATTGATCATCATGAAGGGAGAAGTATGACTGAAGAATAAAGGTGGTGGAGTAAGTAAGGTTAATGAATTCATTGATGTTGATGGACTGACTGCAGAGGGTTCTTAGATGTGTGATGAGGATGAGGGTAAGTGGAAGAAGTTATCAACTAGATTTATGAAGAATAGTGAAGATTTTGTGTGTGGTTTTGACGTTGATCAGTTTGACCTTGCTAGTGAGTTTGTTATATGGATTGTTTTAGTACATGAGATGTTGAGATCAGATCGAAAAGAGAAGAAAGTTTGTGTTTCAAGTTTCATATTCTGATCCATGAGGGTTGTGAAACCAAAGGTCAAAATGAATTCTAGTGATCAGCTATGGATTTCTTCTTGTAGCATTAAAGTGAGAGGCTCACTTTTCAATAAATCTTGGTGTGTGATGTAGGAGCATCTTGGGTTTCTTTGCAATTTTGTATCATTTAAAAAGATTTACTTTCAATTTGTTTTATGATTTTTCCTATTGGATGGTTTTTGTGTTTTTGGTTGCGGTCCTTGGTTTTGGATAATTTATTGTCACAAATCTTAGGGTATGTTCTAGACATCATTTTTTACTTATGTCTAGGTTTACACCTCAATCTGATACTTCGCAATGTATTTATCTTGGATTTATGCTCAGTTAGGTGTTCTTCATGTTCTAATGGTTAGTTGGAATTCTATGATCTTGTGAAGAAATTTCCCGATCGACAAAGAGTTATCGCTCATATCATGATCTTGATCTTTACCCAATGTCTATCTTGGATTGTGCATCATTTCTACAAGTTGGCATCAAGATCTTCTTGATTTGGGTCCTAACCTATATTTTTTCATTACATTTTCTTATTCTTTGAAAATGTGACGGACCTGGGAAGACATGTTTCTTGCAGAGACTGTATATATTTTTACATTTGTTCCAAAGTTGAGTAGCCATGTAGTAGCTCATAGTCAGCTCTCAGTAGTTAGGTTTTCTTCTAGTATGGATCTAGGTTTGTGTATGTAATCAAACATGTATGCCCTAATTTTAAGTCAGCATGTTGTTAGACAAATATGATGTAATTCTTGTTTTTGGTTATATGAAGGCCTAAATGGGCATGTTTTTTATTCAATGTTGAGTTTTTAATGATCTTGTGTTGAGTGTTTGCATTGTGTTGACTCGTGCTGCATGGTTTTGACCATTTCCTTTGGGGGAACTCCTACCATGAATGTGTCAGTTAAAATGTTTTAGGATGCATTTGCATCATGTGGATGTTTTCATGGCATGCTTGTGTCTAGAAAAAGTACACAAAAATGTTGGGTCACAAAACAAACACATGGATAATGAAGAGGTGATGCTAAAAGATAGTTCCTAAAAAGGGCATTCAACATTCTAAGAGGGGAAATATTGATGCAAGGATTGAAATGGAGTTGCAAAAATTATAGGGAATGGGCACTAAATTGGAGAAAAAAGCTTAGAATAAAAATTTCAAAGGAATGTGCTTGATTTTTAACTCTACATTTTTCTCCTACTTTAGCGAGATAATGAATTAAAATGAATATGCATGCTAAAGGAAATATATTGAAAGAAAATAACATTATGATTCCAAAAGTATATTATTGAGGAAGAAGATATCTCTTTGAAGAAAGAAGCATGCCCCTAGGGTGAAGACCTACAAAAAAAGTGCATTAGAGATAAAAAGTTGCACGAGACAAAAAAAAGGTTAGATTGTGAGAACTACAAAGCGAAGGGTTTAGAGTAAATAATTATAACACAAAACAAAGAAACTAAAATTTTGAGTCAACACATCAAAAGAGTCCTGGATGTTAGAGGTTTTATCACAACAATGAATTATCCCCAAAATATAAGGGAAAACCATAGAGTAATTATAAACAAGGAGAGAAGAATGTTAGGATTGGTTACTTCAAGGAAGAAAATACCAAAAGATAGGAAATAAACCAATGTCATAGAGATAATACATGATTAGGCACTATATTTATCTATTTTTAGGGTCATGCAAATGTTTTAATATAGATCGTGAGATTATGCCAATATGGGTTACAAGTTGTGTTATGCTAGATAGTCATATGACAGGGAAATTTTATTTGCATACTGATACAAGTGGAAAAAACTAGATAGTCACGTGATAGGATAGATTTAGACATGCACCAATGCAAGTAGAAAATTATAGTTAGTCACATGATAGGGAATATGTAGACATCCATAGATGCGAGTAGAAAAAAGATAGATAGTCGCATGATAGGGTGACTTTGATCAAGCTAGTACCAGTAGAAAAGTGTAGATTTTTGTACAATAGGGTGAGAGATTTGGATAACACCGGTATGAGTAATAAATCCACATGACCATAAGATAGGGAACAAGATATGCTAGTACATGTAGCAATGCTAGATGGCCACACAATAGCAAAAAAAATTAGATAGGTGGATTGGCCCCCACAAAGGTACAAAAAATAAGATAAGATGGTGGATTTTCCCCCACAAAGATAGATAAGAGAAGATAGTGGATTGGCCCCCACATAGGAAGATATGATAAGATAGTGGATTGGTCCCAACAAAGGTAGATAAGATAATACTAAGAGAGATGAAATAACCTTGTGATAGAATGCTAAGCATGTAAGAAGGACATGATAGAGATGAGACTTGATGTTACTTGTCATGAAAAGAACATGTTTCATAAGCATGCATATAAAAATCTATTTGTTTTTTCATGCTTATGAAAATTATTATGCATGGGAGGAGGATGAGTCATCATGTGGGCTTTAGGAATCTAGAATAAAATATTCTCTTGAGTAGTAAAATAAAGAGGAGTAGCAAGCAACCCTTTCCCTTGTGGAGAAAATTTTGAAAAATAACAATAAGAAGACATAGAGACAATAGATGATGGAGGACGGGTTGTAGATGGAGGAAAAGGATTATAACCTAAGCCCCTTATAAAATAATATGATTTCAATTCCAAAGGGATCTTCAGGTCTTGTTCGATGCATGCAAGATAATATCCTTTATATATCCATATTTGTTAAGAATATTGAATCCTAGACCATAATGTGATTGCAAATTCTCAATAGGAAAAGGATCAAAATGATTAGTATAATCAATAGCTTTCACATGATCCCACAATAAAGATAAAGAATGATCTTGAATAGCAAGTGTGAATGATATATATTTTTTAGAATGTGAAGGTAGATAGGGTCAACTTTATATTCTCCAATGAAAGAGTCTATGAAGTCTAAAGAACAAAAATTATCACCAAGAGATGCATTTGATTTAGAGGGAGATAAAGAAAGATAAGGGGTAGTATTAGGACTTGATTCTTTAATAGGATGTTCTTCTTTGGGAACATCCAGTTTAGGGACAACTTTCTCATGATCCTCATTTTCACAAGACAAGACAAGACAAGAATGGTTATCAACAAATTATAAGATAATGATGAATTATAGTATTGAAAGGTTGTTGTAATTTAAGCTTGACTGACTAGTGCTATTTGAAATAAATAAATGGCATCGGGGTTAGATTTGATTGTAACTAGCTTATTTTTAGAAAAAAAACTTAATAGAACCATGAAGAGTGGAACTAATTACTCCCAAAACATCAATCCAAGATCTAACCAAGAGAAGGTTGTATGGTAAAGGTCCTATCATAACATATACTAAGATTGAAATAGTAATTATTCAACATTTAAAAGGGAAAACCAAAAGTACCTAAAGTTGTCTTACTAGTATTATCAAACCTATAAATAAAAAATGAATAAGTAGTAAGGGAATTCAGATCCACCCTTATTTTGGAAAATAGCTCTAGACTGCAAACATTGAGAGTTGAACTAATGTCAATGAGAATTTTACTAATATTGATACCATTAGCATATACAATTATCATTGTTGGGTCTTTTCCATTCCTTACTTCTAAAGGTGGGAGTTCATGTTGATAGAATGTGAAATTTTGTGAATCCACTTGAATATGATCTACCAATGCATTTGGATTCAAAAGCCTAGAAGACAAATGATGGGGAGATCCTCTCCTAGATCCTTATAGCTCTCTCTAAGACCTTTCTCTTGGTCTTATTTTAGGGTCACTATCACTACCCTAACTAGAGGATTCCTTTCTGATCCCCTAACACACTAGGATCTCTCCACCAACTTCAAACACTTCACTAAACCCTTCCCCATAGATCTATTCTTTCATGGTTTTCCTGATCACCTAACACCCCAACTGGTGTCAAATTCTTGTGGATTGGTTTATTTACTCCTCTTAGGTCTATCCCAACCCCTATGGATCCAATTTTGTGGATCTTTCATCCATTTCCCAATCGAGTTCCAAATTACTAGCCTTTTAGGCCTTGTAGCCCTTTTAGGCCTATTAACCCTCCAAATCACTGAAAATGTGATTTTCTTCCTAAAACCCCTTAACACACCTATAAAAAAATTGCATATTCTTTGTGGATTTTTCCTCTGCTTCAATATTTTCTAGGTCTCTGATTCCTATCTTGTCCGTACAATGGACTTTCACCAAACCCCTAAAAATAAGGGTTTCTAGGGCATGATGGTTGGTCTGGCTTCTTGATATTCTTCCACTGATCTAAGGATATCCTTTGAACTCATCCTTCCATAAAAATGTCTGAACTTCATGCCCCTACACTCTTGTATCTCCATTGTTGCTGCACTACTTAGTTACCCTAGCTAGAATAGCTAGTACTCGCCTAGGGCCTGATTGTTTTCAAGCTTCCCCTAAACACACACACACACACACACACACACACACACACACACACACACACACACAAGACATATTTAAAAAGTATGTACAATTCTCTAATGGATTCCAAGTGGTCATGGAATTTGAACCATGGGAACACCAAGAAAAGCCATTCTTTACACGACTGGACCAAAACTGGCCAGTGAACACACAGAATGAAAGAAATTAAACAAAACTTAACCAGAAAGAACAAATGACTAATATAATGCCACAAAGAAATCATAAAATACATTTCACACACTCTATGTGCTTTCACTCAATCCATTCAATCCAATCAAGTGATGGATGATGGCTCTATTCCTTAATTACACTGCAAATTAGTTGTTCTCAGACACCACTCCATACAATATGAATTATATCTATCAGATTAGGGTTGAAATAACCTTATATACTTCCATCTCACCTGTCTAGACCCTCTATTCAGGATTTGGGCATCATAAGAGCCAATTCCTAAAATCTAGGAAATGTTGTCATGACAACTTTGACAACTTTTGTCAAAATGTCACTTTCTCAACTTTGAGGGTCCTAATTGGTTCCAAACCTTACCAATTTTGACCTCAAATGACTTAATAATATTAAAAAATTAAAAATATTCCCATTTTGGGACTTTGGTCAACCCTTTGACTTTAGAGTTGACTTCTAGGTTCTAAACCCCTAGAATCAACTAGACTAAAAAACATACAAACACTAATTCTTCCTAACTCTAACCACACCTCAAAACACACTAGGGTTATAAACTATTCCTTATTCATGGATGGTTGGCCAAACCAACCTACAAGCCAAAATGTCTAGAGATCTATGTAAAGACCTTAGGGTGCTCCTGCACCAACAAAGGTAGAAATATCTTTTGAAGAGCTTCCTAAAGCATACCTTGGTAAACATGAGTAGTTTGAAGAAAATACCATAGAGAGATCTTAGTAGAGTAACAAAAAATTTCTCAATAAGGTCATATCAACTTTTTTACTTAACTAAAGCTTTATGTGCTTGAGGAAGATTTTGTTGAGTAGGTGGTGAATAAGTTGAATTTTTAATATTTTTCTTATTAATATGAATTTTGTGGGTATGTGCTACCATTATTTGAGGAGGAACATTAGACTTTGTGTATCTTGTAAAAATATTTTGTGAGTCCCTTTTGAAATGAACACTACAATTAGAAAGAATTATCTTTGGAGAATGACTATCCATTGTCACATAAATGGGTGGTCTCTTTGGCATGACTTGGGTATTAGAAACTATAATAAAATTCAAAAACTCATGAAAACATGTAGAATAATTAGTTGAATTAACTTCATCAACATCACATTTGAAATAGTAGATGTGGTGGAAGTTTCATCATTCACTAATGCATCATCTTCAGAGGATAGTGAATTTGAATGAAGAGGTGGTAGAGTAACATTAAGAAAAGTATCAAGGATCTCATCTTCTTGAAAAAAAATCTATTTTGTAATAAAAGTAATTTTACAAGAGGGATCAAAGCCATATAGGGATATAGGTAGAGACAAATCACCATAACATGCATGAAAATAGACAATATTAGTGGTATGCATGAAACAAGAAATTGAACTTGTAAAAGAAGATATAAAATGTAATTTGAAACTTGAATAAGCCAAATTAAATAAACAATAAATAATAAATTTATTCGAGGGATGTCATATTATTTCTAAATTGATGGCATGGAATGGGGTTCAGGGGAATGCCCCATTTTCTTTGAGAAGTAGAAGTCTTTGAGTTGTCCCTTTTTGTCTGGTATAAGGATACTGAACAAAATGATAAAGAGTGCTTTGAAATTAATATATAATTATTCTTCATGTTTAGTTCACCAAAATGTAGTGGAGGAAATAAGATCCTTTAGAAATGAAACTATATTCCTTTGAAAGGTAGTTTCACAATACACATTTAAATACCTCCAACTAGACAAACTAGTGAAGATATCTAATTATAGATAAAGGAAAAGAATATTTTGGTTTCAAAAATATAAAGTATAGATGACATGGAGTTTTTGGTTTAAATTTGAGAGTCTTGATTGAGGATTCTAGCATGTGTAGACATTTTCACAACACACTATTGTCTGATATGGATTGAAATAAAAGGGCTCAAAATCTTTTAAAAGCCAAAGTTTATTCTTCAAATAACATGGAAAACCCAAAATTTAAAGTCACTAAAAGGTATTAAATGAAATAAATGAATATAATAGAAATTAACAAAACATAAGAAAACCTTGATTCATTTGAATTCTTCCAATACAATTTCACACACATGAGAGGAAACATTTTTGGGTTTGTTTGGGGAGGTAACTCAGTCATGTCCCTATTTTGGCATTTCCACATCTATAGATAGATAGATAGATAGCTAGCTAGATAGATAGATAGATAGATAGATAGATAGATAGATAGATAGATAGATAGATAGATAGATAGATAGATAGATAGATAGACAGACATACAGAGAGATAGATAGATAGACAGACAGACAGACAGATAGACAGACAGATAGAGAGATAGAGAGACAAAGAGATAGATAGATAGATAGATAGACATACAGACAAATAGATAGATAGATAGATAGATAGATAGATAGATAGATAGGTAGACACATAGACAAACATATAGAAAGACACAAAGATAGACAGACAGACAGACAGACAGACAGACAGACAGACAGACAGACAGATAGAAAGATAGACAGACAGACAGACAGATAGACAGACAAACAGACAAACATATATATAGACAGAGAGACAAACAGACACACAGACATACATACAGACAGATAGACAAATAGATAGATAGATAGAGAGATAGACAGACAAACAAATAGATAGACAGCCAGATAGTTAGTCAGTCAGATAAACAGGCATACAAATAGACAGACATACATATAGAAAGACAGAAAGGAAGACAGACAGACAAACAAATAGACAAATTGATAGACAGACAAACAAATAGACAGATAGACAAACAAACATACAAAAAGATAGATAGACGGACAGATAGAAAAAAAGATAGACAAAAAGATAGACAGACAAACAGACAGATAGAAAGATAGATAGACGGACAGATAGACAGACAAATACACCGACAGATAGATAGAAAGACAGACAGATATATTGACAAACAGATAGATATATAGACATATAGATAGATAGATTGATAGATAGAATTATAGGATAGATAAGGGATATGATAAATCCCAAGATTTTTAAGGACACAAGGGATGGATTGAAAGGTATTACTAGATGCTCTTGAGTAATCCAAGATATTGTCATGACAATGACTTGTAGTGAACAAGAGAGTGTTGTAGCAAGCAAGACTAGAAAAGAAAGAGAAAGTTGTGAAGTCCAAGATAGAATCTAGATATCTTGAATACAAGGAAGAGGTTAATTTAAAAATGAGAAAAGGAGGAAAAAATAGGCTCATCTACTATTTGTGAAGATTGTAAGTTTCTTCCTCCAACCAAGGTAGGTGTCAAGTGAAAAAAAAATTAGCACCAATATTTTTATTTGTCTAAATATTAGTGCAACACACTAGTGTCCAAGCAAACTACACTAAAAATGACAAGTTGTAAGAGAAACACTGGTGTAGGAGCACCTTAGGGTCTTAGTTTGATCCTAGTTCAATTTTATCTTGTAGGTGGTTCTATCTAGCCACCAATAATTAAGGTCTAAGATAAAGTCCCAAAGTGTGTGTGTAAATAGGAGTTGTTAAGTTTTGTCTTTGTTTTGGTCCTAGAAGGTCCTACATAGTTTAATTTGCACTAGGTGTCTAGGAAAGTCAAAGTTGGTCAAACAAATACCAAAAACCCAAAATGGAGGGATAGTTGTGATATTCTTATTTTTAAGTGATTTGGGATCTAATAGAGTGAATTTTGATCGAATGGAGAAAGTTGGAGAGGTAGGAGAGAAAAATTGCAAAAGTTGCAAAAGTTGTTCATGACAACTTTGCAACTTTTCAAAGTTATCATGACAACATTTCCTAGAATATTTCAAATAGAATTAAATGTCTCCAAATCCCAACCTTAGGGTCTGAGCACATGGGGATGGACTATATAAGTTTATCCAAACCCTAATTGAAGGGTTGGTTGTCAGATTGTACATATGGTCTTAGTGGAAGCACTATTTTTGTGATACAGAGACTAGTTTTGAGCCATCCTCCAACATTAATGGATTGAATGGTCTACTGTAATGCATTGAGATGTTAGTTCTTGTTATGCAATTAATCTTTGTGGAGTTGATTTGAGAATTTGGTGCATTTATTTACCATTTTGTAAATTATTTAAGTTCTTCTGGTTCAATGTCCTGAACAGAGCTAACCATGTAAATATGGCCCTTCTTGAGTTCCCGTGGTGGAATCGCAATGACCACTTGGAATCAAGAAGGGCACTCTATACATAGTTGTAGAGGCAAGAAGCCTAGTTGAATGGATTGTTTTGTGCCAATCTTGAGTGGAGTGGTGCAGGGGCATGTGTCATGGACATGTGTATGCGATGAGAAGTGTAGATAAGTGTTAGAGTATTATTACTCTTCTAGCTTATGCTTCTCGTAGGTGCGTTATTAATTAATTCCTAATTAATAATGCGCATCCTAGTATTTACCTTTTAGGGTTTCGTTCACCTTTATAAGGTCGAACTTTGTATTTGTCTTTCATTAATTCAGTTGATATTTTTGCTCTCACTTTCTGAGCAACTTCTGAGTTCTGCTTTTTCATTTTCGTACTTCATCTTTGTATTAGGTCATTTGCATGTAGGTGTATTCAGGTTCTATGAATCTGATCTTTCATCAGTTTCTACATGGTATCAGAGCCGCCCTGTTGCTGCCTGATCGAAGGTCTTTGAAGCCACGATTCGAAGACGATAGCCACAGCCCTTTTTTGAGGTTTTCTGTTACTTTGAAGGAGGCACAAGCTTCTGGAGCAGATTGAGCAGAAACAGACTCCGCCATTGCGTTCAGAAGGCCCGAGAGAGTTGAAATCATATAAAACTCGACTATATTTGGTCTCCGTGACCCCAGGGAAAAATATCAAGCCTACGAGGGCCGTACGGCTCGAAAATCGAGAAAAAATTCTCAAAAAATGTGAAAAAAACATGTTTTAAAGCCCTTTTTCGGGCGCAGCCAGCGCGCCGCCAGCACGCCACTGGCGGGCCACCCGCGCACCGTTGAAGAGCAGCGCGCCACCCAGGCACCGCCGCGCCCGGCCGCCGCCTGCTCTCCGCCGGGCCGCCGCCAGCGCCCGACCTCTCCGCCACCCGAGCGCCACCTCTCCGCCACCACAGCCGGTGGAGCCACCACCCGGCCACCGGCCCGCCACCGACCGGCAGACCCAGTGATGTCATCTAACGTCAGCAGCCGGAAAAGTACTTTTCCGGGCAATTTCAAATTTTTTTGGCGATTTTTGAATTTTCCGACCGCCGCCAATTTTTTTTGGTGATGACATCATGCTGACGTCAGCGACAGGTCTGTGACGGTCAAACGGCCATCAAATTTTTTGCCGTCACTGGTTTTTTCCAGGGAGCTATTTGTTTGGACCTCTTGTTGGTTTTTTGCTCATAACTTGGGCATACGGTATCATTTTTTGAAAAATGAAATACCGTCGGAAAGGTGTTTCTGAGATGGACGCATTGGTGTAGGTCTCATTTCCTGATTTCTCTATTTGGTTGCTGATTTTCATAGTCAAAGTTGTGCCTTCATTTGTGCTCCTATTCAGCTTCTGGAACTCAGGTTTTCTCCTCATTTTTTGTGTGCCTTCAGTAATTGATTATTTGTGGTGCTCAGGGGATAGAATATATACATTATGGGGGGGTACATTTTACTTTCTGTTATTTACATTCAGAAATAGTCCCTTCTACTTCCGTATTCTCTTCTCTCAATGTCGGACCCCTCTGTGGCCCGGCTGACACCCCATAACTATCACACATGGAAGCCACACATGACCAGACTCCTCATGTCACGAGGTTTATGGTCCTACATGGATGCTGTTCAGCCAGTTCTTCAGAGGCCTTATGAGGCACTTATGCACAGAAACAGGATGGATGAGGCAATGGGCCTCATTGCCATGAATGTTTCAGATGGGTTATT
>MU227540.1:1311598-1333028 GCA_018584345.1 Thuja plicata
TTATTTTGAAAAAATAATAAACTAACTAAAAAATAACTACCTACTTTCGGATTTGGCTTTGGTCGAAAATCCAAAACATATTGTAAAATTCTAAGAATTTTTTTGGAGATAGGAAATTTAATTTCCCGAACTGGGTCGTTTTTAGATTTTTAAAATTAGACCATCTTCATCCTCTGTCGACATCATCTTTGCAGCAGGTCTAAATTCCAGCATCTCTGAAACCTTCGCTTGTAGAATTTTGATTGTTTCTCTCATAGAGCTTCCTTCCATAATCCCTCAAATTTTAATTGAAAAGCAATATGTTGTTGTATCCCATTTAATTTACTTCATCATATTATTAATTATTGGGCATAGATTTTAGGATTCCATTTTTTAGAGTTTTATCACTTTATAGGACTCTAAATTTTGCCAAAAATTGAGAACTCCAACACATAACATACATATCCTTCATGGAATGAATTCCAACATTCTCCAACTAGATGGTTTGGGTAGTTAGGTGTCTCCTACTAAGAGCATCAGAAAACATGTTTACAATCCCTTTCTTATTCGTGATAGAAAATGTATATGAATGTAAGAACTCCATCCATTTCACATGTCTGTGATTAAGTTTCTCCTACCTATTCAAAAAGATAAGTCCATGGTTATCAGTAAAGACTATAAATTCCTTGAGAAAAAAATAATGCGTCCATTGACTAAGTGATTGAACCATTGCATACATTTCAAGATCATAATTCGAGTATTTTTTCTTAGTTTCATTGAGCTTCTCACTAAAAAAGGCAACTGGCCTCCCTTCTTAGCTCAAGACTCCCCCAATGTATTTATTTCTTGCATCACATTCCACTATAAACACTTTGTGGAAATTTGGTAGGACTAAGATAGGTTTCTCTGCAATCTTTTTCTTCAACAACTCAAAGGACTCATTATCTTCATTAGTCCATGAAAATATGCATTTTCTTCCACCTTTAATGGTATTGATAATGGGAGCACATATGCCACTAAATTTATTGATGAATTTTCTATAAAAGATACATAAACCATGGAAAATATTTACCTCTGAAGTAGTAGGAGGTGGCCAATTGAGGATGTCTTCAAATGTGGAAAGGTCCATCTTGAGACTGTTCTTGGAGATCACAAAACCTAAGAACACAAGTTCTTCCTGAAGGAGTACACACTTCTCTATATTTATCTTCAACTGTTCCTCATGGGTTTTTCTCATTACCATGTCCAAATGCTTGAGGTTCTCTTCTCTACTCCTTCTAAAGATCAAAATGTCATCAAGGCATACAACAACAAATTTTTAAAGAAAAGTCTTCAATACTAAGTTCATTAGTCTCATAAAAGTGCTTGGAGCATTTGAGAGACCAAAAGGCATTGAAAGCCATTCATAGAGGCCTTCTATGGTTTTGAATGTTTTCTTTCATTCATCGGCACCTCTGATTCTTATATGATGGTAACCACTCTTGAGATATATCTTGGAGTAATAACTTGCATCCCCTAAATAGTCTATCAAATCCTCTTTTTTAGGCATAGGAAACCTATATCTTATGGTTATCCTATTAATGGCCCTAGAATCTATACATAGTCTCCATGTGCCTTCTTTCTTGGGTGCTAGGAATGTAGGGACAACACAAGGAATTACACTTTTCCTAATGAGACCTTTTCACAAAAATTCTTCAATCTGCCTTACTATCTCTTGGTTTTTTTTAGGGGTCATCTTATATGCTACTCTGTTTGGAAGAGTGGCCCCTAGTATGAAGTCTATAAAGTGAAGCACTTCTCTTTTAGGTGGAAAATATTCTGGTGTACTCTCATCTATGATACCCTTATAATAGTCCAATAGTGCTTTGACCTCTTTGGGGCCTATATCCCTAGCAGGGGCCTTGACCATTGGTTATGTCACTGATATCTTTTTGGGCCTCACTAATAATGCATAACAAGGTGTATCCCTCTATTTTATTACCTTCATGAACTCTTTCACTCCTACATGTAAGACACTACTAGTAACATGTTTTTATTTTTCATAGTCAGAGAGTGGATTCATCACATACTTAATACCATCCTTAACTATAGGATAGATATTAGAATTTCCATCATGCTTAGCATCTACATCAAAATGCCAAGGTCTACCTAATAAAAAATGACATGCATCCATCTCTGTGATATCACATAGAACTCTATCTATATACTCCCCTATCATGAAATCTACCCAAACTTGTTCATTGATGATAGTTTGTTTTTCTTTTGTCAAACAAGAAGCCTTATAAGGGAAAGGTTGAGGGATTACATGCAGCTTTAACTTAGTGACTAACTCCCTAGATGCAATATTATCAATGGATCCAGAATCAATTATAACTTTGCATACCTTAATTTTCACCTTGAATCTTGTTATCAACAATGAATTCCTCTAAGGTGGTTCTGTAGTAGAAGGTACTCTTAGGAGTGTCCTTTGCATTAAGAGGAATTCTCCTTGTTCTAGATTTGTAGGTCTTGAAGTTGCAGAATGATAGGAGGATACACTTTTACTATCATCTTCTTAGGTGAGTTGTACTCTTCTATCCCCTCCTTGTCTGCTAGTGTCACTCTTTTCAAGACATCTAAAGGAATGGTGTCCAATTTGATTAGAAGTAAAAATTTTCCCTCTGAAGACACTAGGTCCTCTTCCACCAAACCTCCCTCTACTATTTGATCTCCTACCTCTGAAGTTGCCTCTATTATTGTGATCTCCTTCTGACTCATGGTTACTAAACTCCCCTTTACTTCTTTGGAATGGGCCTCTTCCATTGAACCTACCTCTACCTCTTAAATTATTCCCTCTACCTCTATTATTTTCTTCTCCTCTCCTCTTCTATTTTTCTTCAATTTTCAGTGCCATTTGAAGACACTTATGTACTTAGTCAGGGTTGAATAAGCTCATTTCATCTTGAAGACTACATTTCAGTCCATTTAGGTACCTTGCAAGCTTGTGTTTCTCACTCTTGGGGACTTTGGCCTTCAAGGTCATTTTATGAAACTCTTCAGTGTATCCACTCATATGAAGGTCCTTCTACCTTAGATTTTGTAACTTTTAATGGAGAGTGATCTCATAGTCCTATGGTACACTTCTTCTTCTTCTTGAGGTTCCTTAATTTTCTCACCCATTCTCAAATTCTTCCAAGGTCTTAGCAGGCTCTGATACCACCTGATGCAGAGTGCACTACAAGAAGACCTAGATGGGCTCCCACTTCTTGTTATCACTTTAAACTCCTAATCTAGACACCCTAAGAACATAAATATCTTCCTAGGGTGTGTATTGGCTTTCCTATGAATCCAAATCACTTCTTCTAAAACAACTTAGCTCTCCAAGCTAAGATCCAATTCTCTGCAATATCTCATTTAGGGATACTTTCCTAAACCAAGCTAAATATGTAGAAAACTTCACCAGAGACTTAGATCAACAAACCTAGGTGATTTAAGGATTTTTTTAGACCCCAAGCATAGATAATCCACCAATGGATTCAGTCTTGCAGACCCAAGGATGGTCAAACACTAAATGGCCTAGAATTCCTGATAGCCCTATCCAGAGGGTTTTTCAAACATTACTTTCAATTTCAGAAGGATCTAACTAATCTAATTAGGTTTCTAGACACCCTTTATGGAGTTTTGAAACCTCCCAGAGCCTTAGCACTTCATTCCACTCCTGTACCACTAGAATCTTGCAAAGCTAACAGACCTGATTAGCTAGGTTAGGCTTGGATTGCTAAGAAAGTGGTCTAAGGTGGTTTCACATAATGAATACAAGGGATTAGATGGCTTCCTCTACCCTTAAATAATCTATAACCACCATTATTTTGATCCTCCCAATCATATATTGCACATGCATGTGACTGTACTAAAGAACCAGGCTAATTACATAGAGATAATTAGCCTAGGGCTTTGTCTCAAAATAAATAGAACAAACACTTTGCCTCTGAGCCTTAAGAATCTTAAAGAGAATGATCCTAAATTACCTTCCCCAAGTGGTCAAGAAGATCCACTGGTTCAATCCCAAGTTAGGATCACATCTTTGGAGCAGGCCCAGTTAACCTTAGTTTCTCAGACAGTGAGCAAGTAAAATCTCTAACTCCTATGAAAATTCACAAAAACAAATCAAACCAACTGGACACTTGAAGTAACTAAAAAAAAAACAAAGTTCTACAAGAGCATCCACAAGATGAATCCTTACCAGGTCATACACTACCTAAATGACTCAGAAAACTCTCCTATTTCCTCCTCTGAACATCAAGCTCTATACACAGTAAACTCTAACCTTCCTAGAAGGAATGAGAACATATAATATGATCATCTTGGTATTAAAAATGCTTCAAGAATTTGGTGTGGTCGGTTATAGTTGAGTTTTCATTCTTCGAGCAACATTTTGCAAAAGTTGCTCATGCAACATTTTGCAAAAAGATAACTTTTTGGTGCAGGAGCACCAAGGATCAACAATCAAAGTATGAAGACATTCCATGAAGACCAGAGGAAGGGAGGACACCCTCAAAGTCAGGAGATCAATTGGAAGGTCTTAGAACCTATAATGGCTCTTAATTATTGTAATACTCTCAAATGATGTAATGCATTTAATTTAAGCTTGCAATGTCCTTAAAGGACTAAAATCTAGTTTGTAAGTGGACCAATAGTGTCCAAGCATAAAATTGTGTCCTAAGAGTCTAGAATAGGTCACTAAGAAAGTTGAAGGTGTTAGAAGTCATTAGGTTGAAGTTTTGCCATTCAATAAAGTCATTTTCATAGTTTAAAATTAAAATATTTAAATAAAAGTAACGGCTACATAAGAGTTTAGAGGGAAAGTAGTATTTGGTTATGTTTTAGGCCTAACTATTCAACTCAACGTCAAAAGTTAGTTGATATGGTTATAGGAAGTATATATAATGTATGAGGAAGTTTATATGGACAACAACAAGAAGAATCAATAAAGACTGTATTTCTTATATCTTGGCATTTGTATGTAGAAAATTATGTGAGTTCTGTTTGGAAATAATTATAGAGGATTCATCATACATTAGAAGGTAACCATAAACATTTTTCAATGCTTTGAGAGTCATTCTGAATGACTTTTTCTTCATATACTACATTTTGACATTGTCTTGTATAGATTTCCTTTAATTGTTGAGATTATTTGAGGAACGCTAACCATTCCATGGACTCAAAGGCCTATAATCCATGGAATGTTATTAAATTAACCTTGTATCATAGTATTTAACTATGCATATGTAGATGGGAAAGAGAAAAGAGTGATCACAGTTTGGAGAAAGGGTAAAAGTTTAGAAATGAGGGTTGCAGAAAATACAGTCTGATGCAAGGGCCATATCTTTGGATTTAACCGTTGGATCTTGATGTTCGTTGGATAGAATCAAGAAAACCTAATTTTTCCAAAACTCACTGAAGGGATTGAAGAAATTTGATCTGGTTTAAAATTTATTAATGACTGTTCACAAGTCTATCCAGAGGGCAGCAAGGTGGTGTATTTTGCCTTATTTGTTTTAGAAGATTGAGTTAATGAATGAAAATGATATGAGAGATTGTAGATTTTTATGAGTGGTTGTTCCAAGGTTGTTTTGAGTTAGTTTTTTGGGATTACAAGTATCTTTGGTTTTTCTAAGCAAAGAACAAGAGTTTAGGAAGATTGCTCAAGACTGAAGTGTTGGGTGTTGTTGTAAACCCATTAACCACATGAATCCTTTATAATCGAGTATAAATAGACCTATTCTATAATTATTTGTCATTGGGGAGAGTGAAATAATAATTGGAGTCTCTTGGAGCACTTGGTGGGTTCTTGAAGCACAGTTGAAGCATTGAGTTTCTTGGGTTGAGTCATTTCACTTATTGAAAACCTTGTCCACCACCCTTACCATCTGCATCACTTTTTGGCAAGACTTGAAAAAATTGCTTGTTTGAGAAAATGCCAACCTCACCAACCTCCAAGGGTGTGGGAGAGGTAAAAAACATGTCAAGAGCCTATTCTAAGGTCTTAAAACAAAAACTTGTAACTAAACCCTAAATCACTAAAAGGGATTAACATGGTCTAATATGGTTTCAGGAACCCATAGGTTTATACCTTATCTTAGGGTCCTTCACCTTACATAATATACCCACACATGCACACACTAGGGTGATCCCAAGGATTCACCTTATTAAAAACACTTAATCATAAAATAGGAAGTTTAGGAGGTGCCCTACACCAAATTCACCATAGGGAAGTATCAAGACAAGATACTTTGTGATGTGCTACCAATGGATGCTTTCCATCTGTTGCTTGGAAGAACATGGAAATATGATACAGAAGCGGGCCACCATGGAATGAAGAAAAATTAATCATTCAAAAATATTGGAGTTACTTATAAGATATAGTGCTTGATAGAGGAAGGTACAATGCTTGATAGAGGAAGATACAATGGAAGTGAAGGAAATGAGTACACTCTTGATGAGTGGAAAAGAATTACTAAAAGATGTGAATAAGGAAGATAGAGTTTCTATGCTATCTTGGTGAAACCAAAGGAGGAAGAGCCACCCAATCAGACACCTATGCCATGAGAAGTTAAATAGTTGTTGGATCAATTCAAGGATATAATAAGTGATGGGGCACTAGCTATACTACCTCCACAAAGAGAAATTAGTAATCAGATTGATTTTGTGCTAGGGGAATCATTGCCAAACAAAGCTGCATACAAGATGACACCAGAGAAGAAAAAGGAGATTGCAAGGCAAGTTCAAGAGCTTTTTGATCAAGGTCTGATAAGAAATAGCATCAGCCCATGTGTGTTTCTAGTGGTTTTGGCTCCTAAAAAGAGAGGTATGGGGAGGATGTGTATTGATTCTAGGGAAATAAATAGGATAACAATTAGGTATAGATTTCCTATTTGTAGAATAGAAGACTTGATGGATTATCTTGGGGGTTCTAAGTACTTTTGAAAAATAGACCTTAAGAGTGGATATTATCAAATTAGGATGAAAGAGGGGGATGAGTGGAACTCTTCCTTTAAAACCATAGAGGGACTCTATGAGTGGTTAGTAATGCCATTTGGGCTTACAAATGCACCTAATACTTTTATGAGGGTAATGAACAAAGTCCTAAGGACTACATATGTGTGTTTTTTGTAGTCTACCTAGATGATATCCTCATTTTTAGTAAAACCAAGGAAGAACATATGAAGCACCTAGAAATTATTTTGAAGAAACTTCAAGAAGAGAAGCTAACCATTAACCTTGGGAAAATTGAGTTCATGAAACAAGAACTTCTTTATTTACGATTTGGAGTTTCCTAACGTAATATGAAAATGGATAAAAGAAAAGTTGAAGCCATCCTAAGTTGGCCTACTCCTAGAAAAAGGACTAAAGTGAGAATTTTCCATGGCTTGGCATAGTCTTATAGGAATTTTGTAAGAATGTTTAGTAAAATTTGTGCACCTTTCCTTGATATAATAAAAGGGGGAGTTGAGACAAAGCTCATATGGACCAAGGAAGCCAATGAAGGATTTAAAAGGTTGAAGAGAGAAGTGGGTACACAACCCATTCTAGTTTTACCAATTTTTGACAAATTATTCATTGTAGAATGTGATGCTAGCAATATAATAGTGGGGGCAGACCTAAGCCTAGAAGGGAGGCTAGTAGCCTTCTTTAGTGAAAGGTTAAATGAGGCAAAGTATAGATACTCATCCTATGATTTGGAGCTTTATGCTTTGGTACCATCTCTTTAGAAGTGGTGGCACTATTTGTTTCCAAAAGAATTTGTTGTATACACAGGAAACCAAGCCCTAAGCTACATAAATACACAAGAGAAGCTCAGTTTGAGGCATATAAAGTGGATGGAATTTATGCAATCATAGACCTTCAAAATCAAGCACAAGAAGGGAGTAAACAAAAAAGTTGTAGATGCACTTAGTAGGAGATTGCTCAGTGTCTAAGAAATACATTTGTAGACTACAAGGGTTGAAGGATTCAAGGATCTATATGAAGGGGATGCAGATTTATCAGAGATTTATATGGTATGCACTAATTTTAATAATCATTTCAATAGTGAATATGCTGACTATAGATTCTAGAATAGCTTACTGTCAAGGGGAGACAACTATGCATTCCAAGGGGTTCCATGAGGGAGAACCTCATCCAAGAGAAGTATAATGGCAGTTTGAGTGGGCACTTTGGGGTAAAGAAGACCCTAGATCTTGTGGAAACATTTTATCATTGGCCTAAAATGCAGAAGGATGTAAGGAGGTATGTTGAGCAGCATGGGATATGTCAGAAATCAAAAGGAAAATTTTCAAATGCAGGGCTCTATCAGCCTTTTCCCATCCCAAATAGACCTTGGGAGTGCATAAGTATGGAATTTATAGTGGTGTTACCTATAACACCAACTGGCTTGGATAGTGTGTTTGTGGTAGTGGACAGATTTAGTAAGATGGGTCACTTTATCCCATGTAAAAAAATACAAGATGCCATTCACATTTCCCACCATTTTCTTTAAGGAAATAGTAAGGATACATGGTTTTCCAAATAGTATTGTCTCTGATAGGGATGTGAATTTTGTGGGACTCTTCTGGAAAACACTGTGGAAGAGATTGAGAACCAACTTGGCACAAAGCTCTACATATCATCCTCAAACAGATGGACAAACAAAGGTAATCAACAGGGTACTTGGTAATTTGTTAAGTTGTTTAACCAAGGAGTATAGGCAAGGATGAGACCAAGTCATCCCACAAGAAGAATTTTCCTATAATGACAGCACCAATAGGACTACTAGTAAGAATCCATTTGAAATTGTATATGGATATCATCCAAGGGGTGTTCTTGAACTCAAGGAATTGAAAGGCTATGAAGGGATCAGTGGACATGCAGATGATTTTTCTCAGTCAATGAGAGAGGTCCATGAGCAGGTGAGAAGGAAAATAATGGAGGCCAATCAAAAGTTTAAAGCTAAAGTGGATGAAAGGAGAAGAGAATTATAGTTTGAATTAGGAGACTTAGTGATGGTATTTTTGAAAAAATCTAGACTACATAAAGGCATTCCTCGCAAGCCTCAAATGAAGAGGATTGGCCCATGTAAGGTGTTGGCTAAGTATGGACCTAATGCCTATACAGTGGATTTACGCAAGGAAATGTCCATCTCTCCTATATTTAATGTAAAATATTTGATCAAATATAAAGGACCTCATGTCATAGATAAGGAGTATAGTAAAAACATGGTAGATGATGTGGAAGGACCTGGTAGACCTGTCCCAACTATGCCACAAGCTTAGAGAATTCTGGATTCTAGAGTGAAGAAGAGGACTAGGAACAAAACCTATATGGAGAAGCTAGTCAAGTGGGAGAACCAACCTTAATCAGAGGCTACTTGGATAGAAGAGGGTGATTTTAAGAAACATGGCATCTGTATAGAGATTATCACACCTTAGGTACCATGAATTTCTTATTGTAGGGGGAGAATGGTGCAAGAGCACCTTAGGGTCTTAGTTTGATCCTAGTTGAATTTTGTATTGTAGGTATTTCTAGCTAGCCACCAATGAATAAGGACTAAGATAAAGTCCCAAAGTATGTGTGTGAATGGGAGTTGTTAAGTTTTGTCTTTGTTTTGGTCCTAGAAGGTCCTAAGTAGTCTATTTTGCACTAGGTGTTTGGGAAAGTTAAAGTTGGTCAAACAATGACCAAAATCCCAAAATGGAGAGATAGTTGTGATTTTTTATTTTTAAGAAATTTAAGATCCAATAGAGTGAATTTTGATCTATTGGAGCAAGTTAGAGAGGTAGGAGAGAAAAATTGGAAAAGTTGCAAAAGTTGCTCATGACAACTTTGCAACCTTTCCAAGCTATCATGACAACATTTCCTAGAATTTTGCAAATAGCATTAAATGGGTCCAAATCCTGACCTTAGAGTCTTATCACATGGGTATGGACTATATAAGGTTATCCAAATGCTAATTGAATGGTTGGTTGTCAGATTGTACAAACTGTCTTAGTGGAAGCATTGTTTTTGTGATACAAAGACTAGTTTTGAGCCATCATCCAACTTTAATGCATTGAATGGTCTAATATAATGTATTTATATGTTATTTCTTGTTATTTAATTAATATTTGTGGATTTTATTTGATAATTTGGTGCATTTATTTACCATTTTTAAAATTTTTTAAGTTCTTCTAGTTCGTTGTCCTGAACAGAGCTAACCATGTAAATATGGCTCCTTCTTGAGTTCCCATGGTGGAATCAAAATAGACACTTGGAATCAAGATGGAAAATCTATACATTGTGTAAATATGTATTTAGGGTTCATTTTATGTAGGCGATCTATTATTGCAAGTAGGCCCTAGGTGAGTACAGAGGTATTCGGTTAGGGATTTGCAAAATTGCAGAGGCAAGAAGCCTTGTAGAATGGATTAGTTTGTGCCAATCTCAAGTGGAGTGGTGTAGGGGAATGTGTCATGGACATGTGTAGAGAAGCTGATTAGAACACATTGGAAGTAAAAAGAGGACAAACTAGACTACATACCCTATAAACCCTTAAAAATAACGGTTTACTGGAAGTCCTATGTATGGACACTATGGAGACCTAATACCTAGGAAATATTGAATCCTTGGAGGTCCTTAGAGGGAATCCAAAATAAGTTTGGGGGTTTATTAAGAGAAGGTTGGAGTAATTCAAATATTACTTATTTTAGGAGGCCTAATTGGGATAACAAGGCTACAAGGCCTAAAACCTAGGAAAGTATGAACTCAGTGGGTAAACAATGAAAGGACCTATCAGAGTGGGTCAAGACTAATTGAAGGTGAAGGGGAAATAGTTTGAAAACCTATTTATATTGTAAAGAATAGTTTAGAGCATATTTTCCTTGAATTGAGCCTATGGATGCACAATTGAGTTGTGAAGGATTGAAGAGAGTGTGAAGTGGGTGGAGCGATCTAGTTGGAGTAGAGGGACTATAGGAGAGTCCTCTTGTTAGGGAAGAGATAAGTACCCTAGTAAGGTCATAGGAAAGGCCTTGAGAAAATCAAGAAATCTCTTGTGAGTTAGATTTCCCCATCAAACACCTGGCTAATGCAAAGGAAATATTGAAAGAAAACTATTGAAAAGGGCCTTCGGCATCCTAAAAAGGGAAAGGATGATGCATGGGATTAAATTGAATTGCACAAATGCTAGAGGAATAGACACTATACTGGATAAAAAAGTGTAGAATAATTCCAAAGGATTATGAAATATTCCATTCTATTATACAATACTCTTCCTTAGATAGGGAAGAGGTTAGAAGGTGAAGATAACATAATGAGATAGTTTCCTTAATGAAATGAGGGAGTAGGCGGGTGAGGCATAAACCAATCATCACAAACTGAACTACAAATACATGTGTAAAATACACATTGATAAACAATATTTATCCTAATAATTTATTATCCCTAAGTAAACTTAAGAAAGAGTAAATATTAATTTACTCTAAGAGCCCCCTCTTTCCTTTACATGCAATTCAAGGAGATAAAGCACAATATGTAATATAAATTGATTATGTGTCCTAAAAACTAGGCCAGGTTAGGTACCCATCAATATTTGCAGTGCAACTAATTTCTTACAAATATAGGGAAATGAGAAAACCTCACTGGAAAACACTCCTCTTGGAAAATGAGATAATGAAAGTAAATATAAGTGAGAGGATAAGTGATGTATGGAGGCATAAAAATAAATACNCCCCCCCCCCCCCCCCCCAAGAACTATATACACCAAGAAGATAAAAATGATGTTTTCACCCCCTAGTAAGTGTTTGAAGAAAAAATAAGATCCAATGCTTACAACCCTTTCATCTTCCCTTAGGAAGAAACATAACCATTAAGAGATACACATATGCTTCCCATTTTGGATATCAATTGTTAGGAAGTGTAATCCAAATGGATGATGATTTCTCTAAAAAAAATTCATGTGTTTTCTTGTTCATGAAAGATGATGGTGCTACACTCTAATCAATCAATTAAGAAATTGACAAATTAGAACTATGCAAAACATGATATGGATAAAAATTTGAAGATAAAGATGATGCAAAAAAAAAAATGCAATAATTATCATCAAAGTGGATGGATATCCCCTCAATTGTGTCTCTAATTCTTCAATGTAGTACTTAACAAAAAATTAACGAATGTCTGAAATAAAGGAATCCTAATTAGGAAGAAAAATAGATTTCTCATGCAGTGAATAACTAATAATGTGTCATTCAACTATTTCTGAAAGATAATGATGCTCATTCTGATAAGAAATAATGGATGTCTCAAATGTCTCTATAGAAGGATTCAATGGAAGTGAAGGAAAATAAACTATCTATGAATAATAATTAGGAACCTCAAAAGAAACCTTATCCTTGTTAGAATTCTAAAAAATTATCCAAGGTATAAAATTCCATTATAGTATCATAATTGTAGGTTATTCTATAGAAAATATCCCCGTATAATGAACACCTGATGAAAATAACTAATAATAATCTCCCTTCCGATCTATAGATACACACAACTACAAACTGACATCAATGATAAATACCTTCACCAACGTCTTCTAGATGAAAATAATTTGTGAATAAGTTATATTTTCCTAGTTTATATTAGTTTGATAATAAATTTGAGTAGATTTATCTCAAATAATAAGTGAATCAATCTTGTAATTTTGGAAACAGGTAAATGAATCTAATATTCTTAAACAATCCTTCTAGTTTTAGAAAATAATTGACGTATATTGATGACTCTACAAAAATAATTAAATGTGTTGTTAAGAGATTAAGCTTTAATGATATGATGTTACTCATATCAAATCCTTAATAATAATAACTTAATGACATTTTAAAATAGTTAAAGGAACCAAATGTTCATGTAATGTCCTAAATGATGATGCAAGTGTGATTGGATAATTTTTAAAGTCTCCTTAGTGTTTAAAATAAGTCAGAAACCCATTGATTTGATGACATCTAATAGATTAGAGTTTTTCTTAGGTGCAGTAAATTTTTTTTCAATTAAAATATTTTCTAAAGTAACTTGGCCCATAAAACTTAACCAGAGTGTCATTCATAGATCCAACATTTAGATTTGAGGTTTAGAAATTTGAGGTCATTTTAATTGTCACAAATCTCACCAATTTTATCTATGCAACTTATCAACATATTACCCTTGAGGGTCTAGTAAGAAAAAATATTTTTTTGAACCTTGGGAAAATGAGTAAATAGAATTATACTAGGAACAAGTTATTACTTTTCTATGTAAAATGTATTATTTTGTATATTCACTGAGTGATGGACAAATCGGTCCAATCAAAAGGGACAAGGTGCAAGTTATATAATATTAACACAACGTGAGTTTTAGTCACATTTATTGTATTTGAGATATTATGATGATGAATTCCAAAGTAAACTCAAATAATTTACATCAGAGTAAATGCAATAAAACACACATGAGGTGGGTACATATATATGGATATGGATGATACTTTTTAGATCAAGGCACCAACAAGGGATAGCTATATATTCCCAGTCATTCTATTGATAAGATAATTTGTATAAAAGTTGGTACAATCTAGGATGAGTGTAGAAGTCCAAATTTCACATACGAAATTAATAAAATGAAAAGAGTTATCAAGTGAAAATGAGAAAATGGAAATAGTTATCACATTAACTAAGATGGATAACTACAACTAACATTAGATGACATTGATTAAGTCTTTTTTTTTCTTTGGTTATTTTGGCTCCTTGATATTTAATGTTTTCTTTGGTTGTTTCTACTCCTTGATATTTTAAAAGAAATGGATATTCAATCAATTTAGTGATTGATTTATATTTATCAACTATTCTTCCCCTTATTTGGATAAACTAAGATCTAAACTTCATAAAATACCTTACCATGAGGATTCAACTAACACACTTCTTTATTCCTTCTAAATGCTAGTTCCATTAATCATAAAATATATAATCTTGTTATTTTGAATGGGGTATATACCCTAGCTGCTATTTTTATTACTGAAATATATACTTACACATTTTCCATGCTTATTTTATTTTATTTATAGTTTTCATCAATTTAATTAACATTGCCTATGCGTTAGTATCTTGTATTGTAAATCCTACACATACCCGCCTATTTATTTCATTGTAATATCTTATTTTTTACATTTCTTTTTAATCTTTAAAAGGCCGAAGCCATGTATAATATTAATATAAATGTTGTTAGAATTCTCCATTCACTTCAGGAACTAGTAGGAAAAAATGGAGAAGAAAACCTCTAGTCTTGCCTGCGACCAAAGTCCAAATAAGTTTGAGTACATTAATTATGAAGACATACCTTCATTTTACAAGTTTAAGTCATATCTTCTGCTATTAAATAGAAATAGTAGATCTATTTTCTGATCAATAAAATCTTCCTAAGTACACTATTAATACAAAAAACTTCTTGTGAATAAGCAGAAATTTTCATCTACCCACTACCAAGATTTTTAATTTTGATCATTATTCTCTTCCATGCCTGAGATTATTGAACCTATTCCTGCAAAATCTTGACAACACACACACATGCACACATGCACGCATGCGCACGCGCGCGCACACACACACACACACACACACACACACACACACACACACACACACACACACACACACACAACCTAATAATTATCATTCTATGATTACTCCTTGTTATTGCTAGATGAGCACTCTTCGAGTTATTAAATCAAGGCAGCTAGAGCTAAGTAAACTAAAAAACTTACAATGGTTCATCCTCTCAATAGTAACCATAGAGCCTAATTGCCATAAGTCATCCTGTCAGTCAAATCATACTGTACCTATCACCATTTACACCATACCATTGAATACATTATCAGTCATTGCAAGAAAAAAATACTAATCTTTTTTAGGATTATTTGAGAGATTGGAACCTACACCATTAATATGTCCATCTAAAAATTCCTGATTGGAAAGTTCCATGGTTCAACCTAAAGAAAAAATATAAAGAATGAATGTAACTTAGAAGATCCTGGCGAGTTTTAATAGTTCACTAATCTTTCTGGCAATCATTAGACTATGAATAAGCTCAGTTAGATATTTATTAAACCCAAATACTTCAAAATATCTCATGTTTTACATTATTAATGAATACAATATAATTTATTATGTCAATTTCTAATTCAAAATTAATTATTTTCTTTCTATCATTTACATTCTTGGTTGGATTTGCCACCAAATATTTCATGTTTTTAGATCCTAGTTGCAAGTAAAAGTTTATCTTGCAATGAATTTAGGATTGAAAGTTAGCAATTTTACAAAATCATGATTACTATCCTTTTATTTTTTATCCTTTTTATTCTTTATTCTTGTTCTATATTTTGTAGTGATCATGATGCCAGTCATAGAGGTATCATCACACTTGTCTAGATACTTTGTGACTTTAGCATGTTGTTGGTCACAATTGTGGCATCACTAAGAATGTGATTAGGATCCTCTTAAATGTTAAAATTATTTTGTAATATTAAGTCTTTATATTTTTATTGATAATACTCATAGATCCATTTTTTGGTGTTGGATCATTCATTTATTTTTTATCAACGCTTGGATTATATGGAGAAAGTTACTTTGGTTTTTTTTTTGTTGTAAATATGGGACCCTAACCTTGCATTGAATAGATATAGCAAGTGATCTAGGAATTAAATTGTATTAATCCGTTGGGACTTTTTGATCCCCATATGTCTTGGTACCAAAATCAGCTTCATTTGTGCATGTGGAATAATAACAAGGTTGGTTTTGATAGATTATTTTATTGCCTATCTTGTGTGATAATTTTTGCATACTTTTGTTTCCTTCACTAGTTATTTTTCATTCTTGTTAGAGCCATTGTGGAAATCAACCACTTTCCAATATGATCTAAAGGTAAATAGAAATTTTGAATTCCTCAGAGTCATAAAATTATTTATTTGTAATAATTATCTATTGATTCATGAACCCTCACTAGATGAGACTAAAAATATGAAATCTTGAAGCCTTGCCCACTTAGCCAACTAGCAAGATTTTTTGGTGGATTAGAGACACCCAAACTATGTCTTACTTATTTCACATTTATGAAGTTTATAAATTCTTCCCTAATTCATAGTGATGAATGGTGCTCCCCTTATTAACATAAGCACACAACAAAATTGAGAATAACAAGATTTGCAAAGACAAGAAATATGCTTTCTATTATCCATCATGAAATGAAATTACAATATTTTGAAATATAACATGCACCTTCAGAAATGAAACATGAACAACCACATGGGAATTTTATTACAATATTTTGCAAGCTAGAGCCACCAGATGCATAACCTAGAACTACCCTAGAAAACCCTACGGGCCTTCAATATATAGACAATTTTAACCACCCAAGAAGATTCTAGAAATTAAACCTTAAAGTTTTACGCTGACCATCCCTAAGATAATATTATTCATTTTTATTACATTAGAGTAGGCCCAAACATCTTTAGAACCAAAAAATAAATTTTGAAGAGACTTTAACTTTTTCAAGTTCAGGTAATGCAACTTCTGGAGACTATAAATCATCACCCCTTGACCCGATGGGCCGCTGTAACTCCATTTTGGAATTTCCATGAGGTTCTCTACAACTCTTGACTAGTATAAGCTCTAGTCAGGAAAGGGTTCAACCCTATTCAAAGCCTCTAAAGTCTTCAAAACTGAGTTCAAAGTTTCTATACCTTGCTGCCACTACCAAAAATATTCAACATCTACAAAACTAGACTTGATCTGGCAATGTAACTTTACTGCTAGGCTGATACAATCAAAGTGAACCTCCAGGGAAGAAAATAGAACATTCTCAGCTCAAATAAAAAAACTTACTAAAAATAGTAACTTTCCACAAATACCAACTCTACACAAAATAGCCCTTATTGAAAAGAAACCAGAAAAATATTTTTGGGTGATGCAAGATTGCTCTTACACCTAGGATTCTCTTGCATCAGACACCTGAGGTAATTTGAGAAGTGACCCTGTCACATCTCTGGTGGTTAAAGGAAAATGATGTAGGTGCATCATGAGACTGGAAACATTTTGAAGATCCTTGATTATACATGGACTTATATGGTTATTTTACATTGTAATATGGCCTAGTAAGTCATTTTAAGTCATTGATATTTTTGGGTAAGGTTAAATCTTATTATTCTAAGTGTCGTAGATATAATATATAAAAGGTTTGTAAATTTGTGAAATTGACAACTTTGTTGTCAAATCCACTATACTTTACTAGTTTAATTTATATGCCAACAATCATACAAATTGGTCATTTGATTCTTTTGGAGTTCAAAAGTTAATGTCAGTTTAGGAAGGGTAAAATTAGTAATGATGTACACCATGTGGTCATTTTTAACCGACCCATGAAGAATACGAAGAGTTGTTTATAACTGTCCAAGAAACTCATTTTATAGACAAAAATGTAATAGCAAAAGAGAGAGTTGATATAGAGGAGATTACAGAAGAGAGAGTAGAATGGGTGGAGAGAATCAGGCTCAATGGCCTCCAGCCAGAAGAACTAGTCATATTATGTATCCAGACTTTTAATGAAATTTATTGATTAAGAGTCGAGTAATGGTTTTCTGTTCGGAATTTATAGAGACATTTTCCTTATATCTCTTACAATTTGGTTTCAAGAGTCCTTTATTAATGAAGTGTTATATGTTTATTGTTATCGGCTTTGATTTTTTTTATGAAGAACATAACAGTTAAAATGAATTGGGTTTCTCTTGATCGTTGACAGTCCTAATTTGGGAACGTTATGATAGAGTAATTGGTACCTTTATCTATGCATCAGTTGTATTAGATGGAGAAGTGATTTAAAAGATGAGTGTTAATTCCCAAATGTATTCAAGTTTGGAATGATTTACCAAAACCATTACATGTTATCATGATGGTTTTGAAACATGCAATTAGTTGGTAAGTGGGTATGTCGCGTGGAGGCCGAAGGCAATGTTTTGACAACCGACTTGGTGAAGACCCAAGGGAGATGTGTGTGCAGAGCTATTTTTATTTGGTGTAGACAAAATGTATTGAATGTCACCCTTAACACAACAAATGTAGATTACTATATTTTGATTCTCTTCTTTTGAAGAGAGATAAAAGGTGGCGCAAGTATTACATATACATGCATGGTCATGTTGAGCTAACCTGCGAGATGGTGGAGTTCGATCTCAGTCCATGAAAGCTGTAAGGTATGAAATGATCAGAGAAGGTAAATTTACTTGGTGAGACTGATTTATTAATGTCAATGGAAGAGAATATTAAGTTGGTGTAATGTTTATTATCGAAATATCAAAAGGTTGAGAGCCTCAAATGAATTTTTAGAGAGAGAAAGGATAATATGCAGATTTAAAAGAATACCATCGATGCCCTCTACATCAAAAAACCAAGACAGTTAACCTCCACCCTTGATAGCCATGATGAATCTTCTACATTTTGTCCTTCCCATTTGACCAAATATTCTTCATATGTCATTTTTCTTGTGCTTCTGCCAACATGACTATCCAAAATGTCTTCAATATCCTTTGTCACTAAAGTAGTTGCTAGAACATTCCACTATGCTTCTATGATATGATCCTCAACACCTCCCTCTTGATATTCTGTCAAATCTGAAATGTTAAACACTAGTGAAATATTGAGTTCACTCGGCAACTCTACTTCATAAGAATTTCCTGAATCATACTTCTTTAGTATTTTTCATGGTCCAAACTTCTTCATCTTCAACTTATTATATGTTCCTACTTGAAATATCTCCTTTCTCAAATGAACCATGACATCATCTCCCACCCGGAATTCCTTACTTGCCTCCTTTTCTTATTTTCCTTAGCCTTGTACTGGGTATTCATTTTATTAATATGCTACCTCACCTCCTCATGCAAATCCTTCAAGTGCTCTACAAAATATTCAGCTTCAGCGCTACTTGTCTCTCCCTTGTCCAACTTTCTTAACTATGATGCATTTCTAGGACTACTTCCACATACTGTATGGAATGGTGATTTACCAATGTTCCTATTGACATAATTATTATATGCAAATTCTGCCTATGGTAAAACCAAATCCCATCCCTTTGGTTTATATCTAACCAAGCATATCAACAGGTTTCCCAAAATCCTATTCATAACTTTCGTCTGTCCATCAATCTATGGATGGTGTGGTGAGCCAAATTTCAAATCTTTCTTCAAATTTTTTCACAAGGTTCTCCAAAAGTACCCAACAAACTTGGGGTCTCAATCTGAAACTATTCTCTTTGGTAATCCATGTAGTCTTACCACCTCCTTGAAAAAGAAATTGTTACATGAATAACGTCATTAGTCTTCTAGAAAGGAATGAAATGTGAAATTTTTGAAAACATATCCACCACTACAAAGATGGAATCATGTCCTCTTTGAGTTCTCGGTAGTGTAACATAAATTTTTTTAATATGTGTAGATAGATGATGGTGTTATTGATGAGGAATGTTGTTATGCTACCAAAATGTAAAGGAGAGAATTGTGGTTTAAGAGGGTTTGAATTGTTAATTGTTATTTATGTTGATTGTATATTGCAATTGTGATTGTGATTAAGGGAAGATAAGATGCTCCTTTCTTTCACCCTCAAATACACAAATAGGAGATCCGATTTTGATCAACCCCAAAAGGGTTAATACACAAATGAATCCATTATTTGGAAAGAGACCAAGAAAGGGGATCTTAAATTATGTAAATTGATTGATTGATATGATTAATGACAGTAATTGAAAAGAATAGGAGAAAGTACCAACCTTCCAAAGTGGTAGATTAAAGATTGCTATTTTCTGAGATCTGTAGACTGTTTTGGGAGATGCTGACAGTTGATACAAGGCCAGAATAGAGAGATGGACAAAAAACAAAAATATTTTTCCATTCCAATGTTTTCTTATGAAAAATGTCGACCCTATACCACTTTTGCCAACTCGATCTGCTCAACTCCAAAAGTGTCCCTGTTCACACAGTCTGAAAGAAATCTGAAAAAGGTATCCAGATCTGGTCTCAGATTTACAGTCCCGAACCTGTACCTACAAGAAAAATGTTTGTTTGTTGGGGGAAAGGGGTTTGCCTTGGTCAAACCCCAGTTTTGTAATTAACCTTATAATATAATTGAAATTGCAGAGATAAACAAAGTAAACACATAAATTCACCTTGCTTGTAATGTCCTTGTGGCAGATTCGAATCCGTGGATCCACAAGTATGCTTCAAAACATGGAATGTAGAATGGAAGGATGTCTTCAATCTCTTTCTTGTAGATCTCCAACACCAAGTCTTGAATGGATTCTTGAACTTGACAAGCGATTTGGAAGAAGATGGATGGAGAGATCACCAAAAGGGCATTTTTGGCTTGAATCCTACAATGGCCTCCAATGGATATCCTTCATGCAAATGGATACTTGAGAATGATGGATGCTTGATTCAAATCTTTCTTAATTTATTGCTTGGACTTCACTTCATAAGGATGCTTGATGCTTGATTAGAAGACTTCAATTGCTTGATTGTGGTTATTTATGCTTAGAGAAAATCAAAGGAGAAGGCTCCCTTTTATATGAAATTAGGGCACAATCTTCTAAGGAGGCCTACATAGGATAATTAAATAATAATTTAAGCCTTTACCCCTATGAGAGGACCTATATTAAATATAATTTAGGAATCAACCAATTCAGAACCCGAAACAGCCGACCCGGAAGTGGGAGAAAATGTTTTGTGAAGACCGACATCCCAGAAACCAAAAGTTCCTAGGATTTGGACCCTGGGACAGGGTCAAGGTCAGCCCTATCCTAGGATAGGGTTGAGGTTGACCTTGTCCTAGGGTAGGGTCAAGGTCAATCCTATCCTAGGAGGTTGACCCTGTCCTCAGATCCCAGGATCACAGGTTAGAGACCGAGAATGCAGAATTCAGGTCATAAAATAGAGGTTAGAAAGGTAGGTCAAGGGGGGAAGCCATGTCAAGATCAGGAAACCATTTAGAGGTGATTTTCATGACCCCAAACCACTCACTCGGAAGGCTAAACCAATATCCTATGGAAGTGTTTCCATTTTCTAACTATACATTTAGCCCCCACTTTAGCAAGAGTATGAGTTGAACACAAACTCTTGGTAAAGGAGAACATACACAAAAGACAATATTATTAAAATCAAAAGGGATAAAGAAACCCTCAATCCCCCAAGGGACTCGAGTCCTTATCATCCTTAAGATCCTGATAAGAGAGACATCACTTAGTTAAGAAAGGACAAAAAGAGTGTGATTATCTCGCCCAACGAGAACTTATGTCCCATTGTGAACCACACAAAGGTGTAATTGGAAAGATGGAGTTGAACCGCCTAGTGAATGTGGCTACTCACTAGTCAACCCATTAGGGAGATCCATTCTTAAAGGGATCAAAGTAT
>MU227540.1:1346462-1365489 GCA_018584345.1 Thuja plicata
TGTGTGTGTGTGTGTGTATGCTAAACAATAGCATTATAAATTTCAAATTTTGAAACATATCATTCTATTTTACTAGTTAATACACACCCTATCTTTGTGCTTGACAGTGGATCTCCTCACTGAAATATCGTTGTGTTTGTGCATGTTTCAGGCCATTGATAGATCCTACTGAGCATATTGACATTCTAGGATGTGTAGCTATGGAGACCACATACACTCGTATTCTCACAACTCTTCTTTCTTTGCTTGTCATAGCCAAAGTAGTGTTCGCTCGAGAAGGCAGTGCACAAATGGGTAAAAAAATAAGAAAAGGAAATTATTTTTATAGAATGGTTATTCATTTCAATGATGTGGATTGTCATGAATAGATTTGCATGACCAGGGGAGCCTTCTTTCATCTAGCTAGTATCCTAAGACTTAAAGGAATATTGGCAGATACAATACACTTGAAGTTAGAAGAAAAACTTGTGATGTTTCTCCACACTCTTGGCCACAATATGAGGAACCACAAGATTGCCCACAACTTTGGGAACTCAGAAGAGATAGTCAACTGATACTTCCACAAGGTGTTGAGGGCTATCTTATCACTCAACAAGGATTACTTTATAGCACCTGGTCCAAACACTCCTCCTAAAATTAGTGGGAAGGACCCTTTTGATCCGTTCTTCAAGGTAATTCTTGTGTTGTTACAAATTTCATGTATGGATTTATATCCTTATCGTAGTATTCGTTGACCATACAATTGATGATTGTATCATATTTTATAGGATTGTGTTGGAGATATCGATGGAACCCATATACCAGTCACCATCGATGTCAACATACAGGGTAAATATCATGATAGAAAAGGAAACTTGTCTCAAAATGTTATGGGTGTGCGTTACTTAGATTATAAGTTTCAATACTGCCTTGCTGGTTGGGAAGGGTCTACTACAAATAGTGATGTTCTAGATTCATCTCTATCAAGAGCAGATCCACTTGTTGTTCTGCTCGGTAAGCCAAATCAGAGTTTAATATACTCGAGGGTACACTCAATGTTTCAAGTTTTAACAATCTACTTTATTTGTGCAGGGAAATATTTTCTAGTGGATGTTGGATATCCCAATGCACTTGGATTTCTCGCTCCTTATCGGTGTACATGTTACCATCTAAAGGAGTTTTCAATAGAAAATCCAATAAACACTCCACAAGAGTTGTTCAATCATCGACACTCCTCTCTTAGAAATGTAATAGAGCGTACATATGGTATTCTCAAGAAGCCTTTTCCAATCCTTAGGCATGCCACATCTTATTCTATCATGACACAAGCCCACATTATATTTGCATGTTGCATACTACACAACTTCATTACGATAGAGGATGATGTTCCATCAGAAATTGGTACCGAAGAGGAAGATAATCGTTATGGGATAGATGTACCCATGCTTGAGACAAATGGGTTGTCTCAGCATGATAGAGATCAGTGGGCATAGTTTTGAGGTGATATAGAAAATACAATGTGGGAAGACTACAGATCCAAAGAATAGTTGTACTTTTATGGGTCAATGTGTTTTATTTGAGTAAAATAATATATGCAAATACTTTAATATACATGATGGTTTCCTTTATCTTTTGTTTGTATATGGAAGTATTGGACTTGTACATAATAGTTGTACTTTTATTGGTCAATGTGTTTTTTTGAGTAAAATGATGTATGCAAATACTTTGATATACATGATGGTTTCCTTTTTCTCTTGTTCGTGTCTGGAAGTATTGGACTTGTACATAATAGTTGTACTTTTATTGGTCAATGTGTTTTTTTTATTATAATGATGTATGCAAATACTAAATGATATACATGATGGTTTCCTTTTTCTTTTGTTCGTGTCTGGAAGTATTGGACTTGTACATAATATTTGTACTTTTATTGCTCAATGTATTGTTTTTGAGTAAAATGATGTATGCAAATACTTTGATATACATGATAGTTTCCTTTTTATTTTATTCATATATGGAAGAATTGGACTTGTATATAATAGTTGTACTTTTATGGATTTGTATATAAATATGTTGCATGTCTATGTTTAAACCATTAACAACAATATTCTTACACCATTAAGAAGCCTTATTACATTGTGGACAGTTGATCTAAACCATGGCATACATAGAACTCATGATGAGCATGGAAGAAACTTGTAACGGGAGCCGCTTATCTTCTTCCTCAAAGAAGGTACAATGGACCAAAGAGAGGAAACACAAGTTTTTAGACTTGCTGATTGAGCAAGTCCAACTCGGAAGAAAAGGAGATGGGGGATTCAAAAAAGAAGCGTGGACCGCCATTGAGAGGCAGTTCAATGCGGACATGCACCTCACTCTTGTATGCACCCTAAAATGGTCGCCTAGACTTTGGGCCCCATTTTATTATTTTATGAATTTATCAATTTTTGAATGAATGGTTTGGAACATTTTCAATTCAAATCAATTTCCTTGATCAAATTGTAATTAATTCAATTATTTCAATATTTCCTAAGGTTTGATCATTTTTATTTAATTAAAATATTTAATCTCCCTTTTAATTAAATAAAATTCATCTTATTTAATTAAATTAAATTTCTCCCTTTTATTTAAATAAAATTCCTATTTTTTAATTGAATTCAATTTCCCCCATTTAATTAAATAAAATTATTCTAGTTTATTTAATTAAAAGAAAACCCCTCTTTTAATTAAATAAATAAAAATCCCCACTTAAAGTACTTTAATTGTTGAAAAAGGAAATCAATTAAATAAAAATTCCTTTTTCTTCACATCCTCCGAAGTGGTGGGTTTTTGCCTCTTAATCTCAACCATTGATCAATTATTTTTGCCTCTTAATCTCAACCGTTCACTTTCCTATATAAGAAATTCTCTCCTCATTTGATAATCATCAATCATCAATCATCAATCATCAATCAATTAATCAATCATCAATCATCAATCATCAATCATCAATATTATTAGGTTTTCATAGTATTGTTATGCTCTAGGATTGGAGAGCAATTTTGGAGGAGGATTTGAGCACTTGAGCTTGGATATTGCAACTTCTCTCTTCTTGTCTTCTTCTTCTTCTTTCATTCATGGCTCCTCATGTAGATTAGATTCATGTTTATTTTCATAGATTAATCTTGCATTTGTATTTCCTTTCATAGATTAACCATGCATTTTTATCATTTAGATTAATTTTCTTTCATGCATTGCAATCATATAGAGTAGATCTCATTTTCATGCATTTGAATCTCTTGTTTCATGGTGTACTTGCATAGGCACTAACTAGGTCGATCTGAGGGCCTCCATTTCACACCTTTGCACTCCATGACTAGAGAGCTATGGATCGATATTTGAGGCCTCATTCTTGAGCAACCTTGGATGAAATGATTCATATAAGTGTGTCAACATTTTAGCACACATTTTTGGCGCCCACCGTGGGGAATGATGCTCTTGATTTTCCTTTATTTTATCATATTTTAAGATTTTCTAATCTTTACATGGTTATTTTATTGAAGTTGTTCAATCCTAACCCTTGTGCAGATTTGATTGGAGATGAAAACCCTAGATTTTCAAAGATTTGATCATATCTCCCAAATGGCTTGGAGTTTCGGTCTGAAATTTTATTTTCAGGTTGGTGACATATCAGAGAAGCTCCAGTACAACATTTAGAATTTTCCGAGGTATTTTGAATTTTTTAATAATTTTTTCTTTATTTTTCATAAAACCTTAATTTTCGGTGCAAATCAGTGAATTTTTCATAAATTTTTACATTTTTGGAAAGGTTATTTAAATTATACAGGGGGTCCATTTTTTTATTTTTAAATTTGGATCCAATATTATAGCTCATTTGGTCAATTTCTAAAAACTAGTCTATTTTGGAAAAATGGCTCCCTAAGGCACAAATGCAATGATATTTTTAAAATTTTAACATTTCTGGAAAGCTCTCTATTTTTTAACAGGGGTCTCTTTTCTGTATTTAGGGTTTGGGATCCGAATTCATAGCAAACAAATCAGATCTTGTTGACTAGGTCAAAAATCAAAATTTAAAAAGGGTATTTGATGATTAGCTTGCACTTATTTTTCACATGGTTCAATGCATGATATGAGTTTTCATTTGGATTATTTTCTGGTTATTATTGCTCCTAACAATTGATTTTCAGATCTAACCCTAGGGTTTTCATAATTTGAATATACATTGCATATCTTGTTTGCTTGTCTTGCTTGTTGGAGAGTTCGTGAGGATTGCTTGGACTTGCTTGGATAAATAACAAAATGATTCACATTGCATTGGATTTGAGGTATTTTGTTGATCTCTATAACATTTGGATTTTGGGAATTAAAATGAACATCTCATGTGTTTAGCTTGAGTGTTTCTTGCTTTCATAGATCACATTTCCAATTGGTGCTCTAAAAATGGACCTAGATTTGCTTTCTTGCATATATGTTTTACATAGTAATTAGGCCCTATGAAAACTATTTGTGGTGATCTTGAGAGAGTGGAATTCATTTGCTTGTTTTACATGTGAAGCTCTTCTTGAAGATAGATCCCCTTGAAGGTAGGGAAGGATTTTTTTTCATCTCATTGGTCCACTTGGTTTGGACTTCAACTTTTGGCAATACTTTCTCTCTTTGGGGGATTGGTGTCATTTTTTGTTGTGTGAGCCTTGAATGAGGTGATTTAAAATTAGAGGGTCAATGAATCATGTTTGCTATGTTTTGGTGAGGTGAAGAGGCTAGAGGATTATGCTCTTTTCCCTTTTGGGAGAATAAGAAACTTGGAACCCTTGAATCTGAACTAAGTCCCCATGTGGTCCATATTATGAGTCTTCCTTGTTAGAGAGGGTTAACCGTAGTGGACATTCATTTTATTGGGTAAACCACATGGATGGAACCTCAAGCGGTAATAGCCATTTTTTCCATGGTAGTGACAACTGCTATATAAATGTCCTTGTGGAAGAAATCTCCACAGGTGTAATTTCTTGTGGGTTGTCAGATCTCCTCAGCAGCTCCTAATTGATTAAATTCTCAGACTGTGTCAAAACCTCAGCGCGCCGGGATTGGATTTCACCCACTTGAGATTCAAAAAGTTGCATAGTCAACCCATTACTAAGAACCATAGTGAAACCAACTTTTTCTTTTCTAGGACTATGTGCGTGATTGGAAAATGTTTTGAGAACATACACAAGTAGCATTCTTATGGAGTAGAATTACTATGACACTATATATGTTCATGTGCAAGGTTGTTTTGGCCCTTGCTCATTGTTTGAAGACATTGATTGCTTGAACTCCCTAATTGTTGTCTTATGTGCTTGATTCATGATAAAATTTGTAAATGCATCTAGTTGGTCAATTAAAACAAACAAATTTGAGTTCTCAGGTGATAAAAACTTCAATGTATCTCCCCAAAGAGTGTCATAACATGTTTCTCAACATCACAATGAACTTAAATGGTATCAATTTACACAAAATGACTCTTGGTCTTCTTTCTTCCACATCTCCCATGTCCTCCTAGTCTTTCACTCCCGTTCTTTCTCCTTTTCTTTCATGCTTCTTCCTATTCTTCCTAAGACCTTCACATATTCTTGATTATTTTCTTCTTATTATCTAGTCTATCTTCTTCTACTTTCATCTATTCTACCACTTCCATTCTTGATTTATCTTTTTCTAGAACCATGAATCTCAAGTATCTTGTTATGGAACCTCTCTTAAGAATAGATGATCTTGAACTTATTGCTCAATTCAAAGAGTGTCATTCCAACCATTGCATAAGTGATAAACTTGAGAAAAAATATATAAGAAAGTGAGTGAATCAGATGCCTTTGCTCAAATCATGCGCATGATCTTGTCACAAATTTCTTCCAAACATCATTTGTCTTCTAAGTCTTCTCATCATTCCTCATCATCCAAATCTTCTTCTTCCACTAGATCTTCATTTTCCTCTTCTTCACGATCTCATTCTTCTTCTTCTCCCAAGAGTCATGATTCTCTTCAAAATGCATACCATAATGAGAAATGTGATAATCCTTGTGATATCTCTTCCATGAAGAATGACATGCCTATCTTTGATGACTCTGAGGATCCCATTTATTATGACTCTGATGAATTTGTTGCCTATTCTAATGATGGATATTATGATGAAATACATAGAAATGACCATGACACTTCTATTGCTAAGAGTCCTACTTGTCGTGTGCTTTTTCTTACTAAAGGGCCATCCTATTGGATAGATTGTGATGGTGATCCATATGATTCTAATTTTGAAAGAGACTTTGATGAGTTTTATGAACAATACTTTGATGATAGATTTGAGGAAGAGAAATCTTTTTGCGCTAATTATAAACATAGCTACTATGAGCATCGCTCCTCTAAGATCAATTCTCATGCTGAAAATAAAGATTGCACTCTCAAGAAAGATCATGTTAATGATGAACCATTGTTTTGTGATAATTCCATTCCACCCGCTACTTCTTCCAATACTCATACATCTCCTAAAGTTGCCAAACCTTCCACAAATCCTTCATCTGATAAAATTCCTAATGCTTTTCATGCAGTTCCCTATAGTTATTCTCAAGGGCTACCTCTTAAAGAAACTCAAGCTAACCTTCACTTGGCTGCAAATACTTCCAACAATGTTAAACCTAAAAATCCTAAGCCTTCATATGCTATAATTCCTACTTTAGCTAATCCTTACCCATTTCCTCCCAAGTCTTCCATACAATTCCAACATGCTTCCTTTTCATTAGAAGTGGCTCCATGTCAAGAGGACTCTAAAAATGATAAAAAAAAGAACATAAAGAAATATCAAGATCAAGAAACCTCCATGTCACCCAATCCTTTTCATGATGTCTCTTATCTGTGTCATGGTTCTTTTGATCCCTTACACCCTTTGTCATTCATTCCACCTTGTCTTAAAAATTCTCCTAAGCAAGATCAAGTTACTCCTTACACCGTTGAGCTTATTGACAATCAAAATAACCTTACCACACTTGCACTTTCCAAAGATGATACTTCCATTAAGGTTATTAAAAATGGTGTTGTTACTTCCAATATTAAGCCTATTGAAAATCAAGAGGAAAATTATGCACTTATGCTATCCAAAGATCTTTGTCAAGATCAAAGTCTTCCATCTTCTTGTTCTACCACTCCATGTTCACTTCCACTTTCTACTCTTCCTAATTCTTTTCAAGCTTTGAACAATCCTATCAAATAAGGTGCTCCTATTCAAGATGTTCACGATCCTATTGAAAATCCTAATGCTCACTCTAAAGATGTTGATGTCCTTGGTTGTCATATACATGATGATGAACTTATTGATTATCCTTTTGCATCTTCCATGTCCATCCTAGGACCTCCTCCACCAATACTAAGGGCTTCACATTTTCCTTCCATCTTGGGTCCTTATGTCCCTTCACTCTCCCCTCCTAACTCTCCTAATTCATCATCCCTCTTGGGTCCTTATGTCCCTCCATCTCCTATCTTTCCTCAAGATCAACATAGATTCATACCCTTGAATCGTTTTCATCCATCCACCCATCTAAACCAGTCATAGTCTTCTTCTTCCTCCACAAGTCCCAAGTCTTTTGGAAGAAACTTGAATGTTCAATACAAGAAAAATAAGCAATACAAGAATCCATCTAAAAAAGAAGATCGCCATGTCTCCTGTAATCAACATGAGGGCATAAAGTTAAAAGAGATATCTAAGAATAAAACTACAAGACAAGTATGGGTTCCAAAATCCATCATTGAAGATATTCTCTCTAAATCATAAAAAATAAATGAAAATCCTACGACTATATGGATTCCAAAGTATCTCTTGAAAGAGTCTCATGTTGAGAAACAAGTGAAGTTGACATTCAAGCTTCCACTTCATCTTCTTCCAAAAATATTCTTTCATTCTATGCGCCTAAATCGCAACCTCTGCTATCCATTCACCATAATCCTTCATTCATATTTCCTCCATCCTCTCACCACCCTTCAAGGTGTGTGTTGATGTTGATCTTGCCTTCCTTTCCATCCACCCTTTCACAATCCTTCCATTCACTATCCTTCTACCTTCTATCATTTTTCCTCATTTGTCTATTCCTCCTATCTTCCAACCTCACTCGCTTTGCATAAAATCTTATCCTCCATTTTTCTCTTTCATCTTTCTTTCCCTGTCAGCATCTTTGAGCATATCATTTTGAATCCTTGGCATATCATGGTTTATCCTTTCAAGGAGCATTATCTAAAAATCTTGCTTTCTTCCAAAAAATTTGAAAAATTCAAAAAAAAAAAAAAATAATAAAAAGAGAAAAAAATTAAAGAGAAATAATTTCATCCTATGGTGAAAACCACTTCCTTGTGGTGCCTTGGATAGGTACCATGATGAAAACCTGGCAATTAGGCATCATGCATAGTTCTTCTACATCTTTCATCCATTTCGTATTCTCTCTTTGATCTATACACGAACATTTGAGCTATCTTATGATGATCTTTCTTTCATTCCTTTCATGTTTAGCCTTCACATCTATCTTCGTCCATTCATTTTTTCCTATCACTATCCTTTTTCCCCTTTGGTCTTGATCTAATAAAAAAAAAAAAAGTAAAACATGGTGCTATGAAGCCTCTTGACATGTCTACTCCTTTGGACTGCATCCTTTCTGCTCTTGCATTACGTTTTTGTGACTCATCCTATGCTGGCCTTTCATTGCTTGTCCAAATGTGCTTTACATGATGTTTCTTTTTCCCTAGCTTGGGTACTCTTGAGGAGTTTGCCTTTGAGGATTTCTTCCCTTCATTCTCCTTCACTCTCCTGTCTTCCATCTTTTCCACCAGCTTGCTAATCCCTCCTGTTCTCCACCTTGTTAAACATTGGGACTGCACGTTGTGATCTTGCTTGGGAGTTTGATGCCCATTCTGTCTGGGGGCATCCATTTGTACATAATTATTGATCCTGAAAAAATTCAAAAAAATGATATATTGTCAAAAAATTCTAAAAATAAGAAAATGTCCTGAAAAAATGATCATCTTAGTGAAAATTGAGCAATAGACGCTTTGATGTATCTCAAAAAATTATATATTCCAAAATACAAAAAAATAAAAAATTCAAAAAATAGAAAAAGTGCCTTGGTGAAAACCTGGAGACAGGCACCTTGGTAGCAAAAAAATTCAAAAAAATAATAAAAAGTCCCGAAAAAAGAAGAAAAAAAAATGAAAAAATTGAAAAATGAAAAAATTGCAATAAACTCAGAGTGGTGAAAACCTAAAAATGGGCGCTACTTGAGGACTTTGCACCCCTATTTCTTAGCGCGTGTCCTCAACACTTAGCCTTCTCCATCATGCCTTGTCCTTGTTGCCTTGGTTTGGAATTGGTCTTTGTCTTTGTCTAGGGGGCATAACTGTGTTAGCTTTGGTCTCTTGGATACGTTAGTCTTTAGGATTCCTCACAAACTATGTTTTTCAACACCACCCCAACTGTATTTTTCAATACAACCCTTGACATCAAGTGTTTTTCAACACTTATTGGTTTGGTCTTACCCTATTTTGTCATATGGTTTTGCCTTCTTGCAAGCATTCAATCCTTATCCTCGGAACTCAGTATCAGTTAACACACTTAAATTTTAAAACACAACACTTAATGCTTGAGCTATGTCATGATATTTTATTTCTGTGCTGACTGTTATTGATTTTCATTAAGTGTCCTTGTCTAATAAGTCTCTCCGAGATGCATACCTAGAGGACTTGGGGCATGTTTTTATTTGCTTCCTGCTTTATTCTTCATTGTTTTGCACAATCGTTCTACTGGTCATCCTGGCCTTTATGCCTTGATGCGAGCGTGGTTTTGCTATATTAAATTGGGTAAGCTAACATCATTGTCATTTTGACCTTTATGTCTTTGATGCTTATGTTAGAATCTTTCAACATTCCAATCCGATATAAATTACATTCATATCTTCATAGTTGCACTTGTAACTAGTGATGATTGTGTGATTTTCTGATGTCCGTTAATAATGGCCCAATGATGAAAATAATTTCCTTAACATTCTCTTATGAATGATGAGCACAAGATCCTATATTTTCTGCTCTATTGCAAGTACACCTTTGCATTTTCATGTAGCTTGCATTGTTAAACTTCATGTTAGTTTGCATTTTAGGCTGCATTATGAGTTTGAGAGGGTTTCCTTTATCTTTTTTTGAGGACTTTTAATCAACTGTGATCACGTTCTAATCTTCATTTCCTTATCTTCTTTTGTGATCTCAATCAAAATTTTCTATCTTAAATAGTTGATTGGTTTTGGGGCATTATCTCTCTTGAGGCTAAATTCTCTTTCTTCTCTCGATTTATTTCCACCTCTTCTTCTTCTTCTTCTTGTTCTTCTTCTTCTTCTTCTTCTTCTTCTAATTCAAATGGATTTCACCCCACTTCTTTTCTTCTAATTCAACCTTGGGGCATAATCTTTCATTCTGTGATCTTTATATCTTTTATCTTACATCAAGAACCTTATCATTAGTTTGATTTGATCAAATTTATCAATTTGTTGTTTCTCCTCTATCTCATTTTGACTCGATCATGAGGGGGCAGTACCTATCAAACTTCAATCTTTGATTCAGCTTTATCAATTATATCAGTCTTGCTTCAGATTCTTATCTCTGACATGTCAATTACTTATTTCAATGTTGACTTTGTCTTTTTCAATTGTGCTTACTTTTGTCCTAATGTGTTCCCAAATTGACCACACGTCTGGGTTGTTTTGTGATCCCAAGTCAACCTCACACTTCAACTGCATTCTTTGACTCATGTGTTCCCGAGTCGACTACACATTTGTCAAATAGGGGCAAATGTATGCACCCTAAAATGGTTGCCTAGACTTTGGGCCCCATTTTATTATTTTATCAATTTATGAATCAATGGTTTGGAATATTTTCAATTCAAATCAATTTCCTTGATCAAATTGTAATTAATTCAATTATTTCAATATTTCCTAACGTTTGATCATTTTTATTTAATTAAAAGATTTAATCTCCCTTTTAATTAAATAAAATTCATCTTATTTAATTAAATTAAATTTCTCCCTTTTAATTAAATAAAATTCCTCTTATTTAATTAAATTCAATTTCCCCATTTAATTAAATAAAATTCTTCTAATTTATTTAATTAAAAGAAAACCCCTCTTTTAATTAAATAAATAAAAATCCCCACTTAAAGCACTTTAATTGTTGAAAAAGGAAATAAATTAAATGAAAATTAAATAAAAATTCCTTTTTCTTCGCATCCTCCTAAGTGGTGGGTTTTTGCCTCTTAATCTCAACCATTGATCAATTCTTTTTGCCTCTTAATCTCAACTGTTCACTTTCTTATATAAGGAAATCTCTCCTTCTCATTTGATAATCATCAATCATCAATCATTAATCATCAACCAATCAATCATCAATCATCAATCATCAATCATCAATATTATTAGGTTTTCATAGTATTGTTATGCTGCAGGTTTGGAGAGCAATTTTGGAGGATGATTTGAGCACTTGAGCTCGGATATTGCAACTTCTCTCTTCTTGTATTCTTCTTCTTGCATTCATGTCTCCTCATGTAGATTAAATTCATGTTTATTTTTATAGATTAATCTTGCATTTGTATTTCCTTTCATAGATTAACCATGAATTGTTATCATTTAGATTAATTTTCTTTCATGCATTGCAATCATATAAAGTAGATCTCATTTTCATGCATTTGAATCTCTTGTTTCATGGTGTACTTGCATAGGCACTAACTAGGTCAATCTGAGGGCCTCCATTTCACACCTTTGCACTCTATGACGAGAGCTATGGGTCGATATTTGAGGCCTCATTCTTGAGCAACCTTGGATGGAATGATTCATAGAAGTGTGTCAACATTTTAGCACATAACTCTAACAAAGAACAATTTTAAAAACAAGCTCAAAACATGGAAGCTTGCATATAGAATGATGAGAGAGTTGAGAAATATAATTAGTTTTTCTTGGAATGAGGCAACTCAATGCATGGATGCTAACGAGAGTGTGTGGGATGAGATTTTGAAGGTAGGGTGGTCTTTCTAATGTTTTGATTGAAATATTTTTTCCTTCTTATAAAGTTAATACTGATACACAAAACCTAATCCATTTATTTATCCCAACATCTAGAGGAGAGAGTTCAAAAATGCCAAAGTGTATAAGAGGCAACCCTTCCAATACTTCAATGAATTGAGTGTAATTGTTGGTAATGACATTGCTAAAGGTAATGTAGCTACGACTGCCCATGAGACTGAGGAAGGGAACCCTATGGAAGAGGCGTTTGATGTGCATGATGAAGAGGACATTGGTTTCAGTATAAATCTTGACAGTGCTGCTGATTTGGATGAAGACCTTAATCATTCAAATCAGTCCATAGCAAATAAAGGAACTCCTACATCATCATCATCAAGGCAGGGAAAGAAGAAAAAGGCAATTATGGCCATTTCCTTGGATGTCATCGGTGAAACAGTCAAGAAATTAAAAGATAGTGTCAGAAATGTTCACCTCCACAAAGTGGATAAATCTGATGAGGATACTATTTTGCTTAGCGCGTATAATGCTCTCAAATCCATCCCTAGATTTAGTCGAGGTGTTTTTGTGAAGGTATATGAGGCCTTTGTGCTTCAACATGAAAGAGCCAAAGGGTTCTTTCTAATGAATGAGGAGGAGACAGTGGAGTGGATTGCATTCACATTTGGTGGATTGTGAATGCAATCCACTCCACTCTCTCCTCCTCATTCAACTTTAATGCATTCTAATGACTCATACAAATCACTCTAATCTAAGATTTTTCTTTTTCAATTTGTGCAACTAAAACCACATTAAGCTGCAATTCATTGTACTGCATGCTTAACAGGTGGGTGTATTGACATCTTGTAGTGGTTTGGATTTATTTTTGCTAATTGGAATTAATCAGTCTTGGATGATATTTCCATTTCAGATTTGGATCCACTATGAGCCAGATTTATGAAGTATAAATATATATCATAGTATATATTCCATAATTGTAAATTCCATTTGATCATATGCCTACTTATATCCATATAAATTTTAGGTGATTAGGAACCATTGTAATGGATTTGAAGTGCAATGGTTGAAATTTTGTTAGTATTGCATTATACATTATGAGAAAATTAGTATTGCATTAACAAGGTTTTCTTAGCATTTATTCCATGAGCATACAATAGTAATCCCACTTCATTCATTGGGATATTTTGTTAAACATTTCAAATGTCTTATCTATGCGCCCCCATGTTTTAAAATTCTTGCACATATTATGTGTATCAGCAAAATTTGTATGCCTACAGGATTCATTGCAATACTAACAAAATTTGTACCATGGTACTTCAAATCCATAATGTATAATGCACATGTATAATGAAATACTAATAAATTATAATGCACAATGCATTATTCTGATAGTTAATTTGTTTTTAAAAAAGAGCGGATGCTTTGGTACTGTGGCATTTGTTTTATGAAAAAACCCAGCTAGTTGGATGTGGCATTCTTACCATTGATTTTTAGTCCCCTCGTATCTTTGTTGTAGCTTATTACACTACTCGTTATGCAATAATCTCTGTCTATAGAGGTTGTGGATATGGATTGAGCAGTGATGATCCAATTCAAACTTGGTGAACTAGAATTGCATATGCTATGATGTTTGTCCCTGCTCTGTCTTGGTAAAATATTTGATAGGTGGGTTCAAAGAAATAAGTTAGATATGCAATTAGCTTATAAAATGAAGAAATAGGTTAGTGAAATTGAAAATGATGCAAAGGATTATTGGGGCTCTTTGATTCTTAAAAAACTACTAATTCTACAGAATGTTCTCAACTAATGGAAAATACAACGGACAAGTTAGAAAAGATGAAGGAATTGGTGATTGTGGTAATTGATGAAAACCCTATGTTGAAAAGGTAGTAGGTAACATAGTTTCATGTGTTTAACCAAGAATTTTATTTCACTAGTTATGTTGATCCCTATTCTTGATTATGGGAATTCTAATTTCATTAACATAGATTGATATCATATTCAGATGTAACGAGTAGAACTATTTTTCACAGTGAGACAAAATTCCTAGATGTTGATTAAAATGGGCAGTTTGAGAAGTCACCAGGTCCAATAGATATTTGGAAATGGATGGAAGTAAGAAGTTCTTCGGATGACATAGTTGGAATTAAATATTTTATTTTAGATTGCAAGGCTGACTTCCAATACATCTTATTTCAATAGATATTCGGATTGTGACCTTGCATAGAGCTATCACACCCATTCAATACAGAGAGGTTCAACAAATGACAAGGGTTGGAGGAAGCCAGCGGAAAGCATTATATAGGGACAGATAGGCATTGTCAGTATTTGAAGGAGAATACATAGCAGTCATAAGCATGTTTATATTTGCACCACTTATTATGTTTAGGGGAGAACCTACATAATACCTTTCACACTCTCTGAATCATTTCAGCATGCCATGAAAATGAAGTATTTGAGCTATTAAGAGTTTCAGAAAAATAGAAGTTGTCAAGCTGATACACACAAGAATTTCACAAATGACGAAAGAAATTTTCCTATAACCCAAATATAGGATTTTGTGGGACCATAAGTATAGGAGAAACCACACATGCAGTTTTCACCCAATTGTACAATTTTGGCTAACTAATACTAAATGGAATATGAAGTGAACTGTCGATTCTACCACTTCCAACTCTTCTAAATTCCTTCCAGCTATATAAAGAAGAGAAGAGTGTTATAAAATCATCTATTAAATCATAAAGAATAAAACTAAAAGTAGAGTGCTAAAGTACATCTTGATAGGGATTGTAATTACAATTACACTTGTCCCTTTAAGCAATACTTTACTGATTTTTCCACTTTGTAAAAGGATTTCTTAGGTTAAATATATTATTAATGTTACTACTTTCTGTTTCAAAAATTCATTTATTTGTGACAATTCTTTAATTCCTCACAATTGTCACTATCATTTGTATGTCTAAATTGAACAATATTCAAACTTGTTTTAACTTTTGGGAAAAATTATAGATCAACATACCGAATCTTGAACTCAAAACACATTATTGTAGAATAATTATTAATTACAATGATAATTAGTCATTCCATGTTGCTAATTTTCTAATGCACAATATTCTTATTTCTAGTGTACATTATTCTCTATCAATGTACATTTACATGTAAACATGTATAATCAATAAGAACCAACTTTATAATACTTTGTAGTTAAACCTTCAATATCTTTTTTTGAATTACCCAAAACTTAATAGCTATTTTTGTGGTCTAAGGGTATATATTCCTAATGCATAGAACTTAAGGCTATACATTTATTTGCAACTATATACACCATCCTTTTTTCAAGAAGACTAGACGAGATATAATTATATCCATCCATCTTACATTGACCAATACTTATATCCATTCTAATCAAATTGCCATATAAAAGTAATAAGAAAATCCCGTAGCCTCAACCAAATGTATTTAAAAGTGATTGTGATTGAAACATAGAAAATTTGCAGTGTGATTTAATCTATGTCTGGCATACAAGGACATTACCGGTGGTAATCATGGGAGGATTTTAAATTTCACTAACTTATTTCCTCATTTTATAAGATAATTGCATATCTAACTTATTTCTTTGTTTTAAGAAAGAAATGTCATATTGCAAGGGGTGGAAACTTTTTTTTATTGCATTTGTTAACATATTTAAGTGGAATACACCAAGGAGTACCACATGATGAATGCTTAATATAATGCATTGTCACTGTCCGAATTGTCCATTTCTAGTTCTTGAGAACAAATGGTGATATAAATGTGTTTTGGTAGATGATTGTATTGTTCATGATTCTATCTCATGTTATATGTATAACCCTAGTTCATTTGTTATTAGTTTTGCACTAGGATAGTTATGGGTATGTGCAGGATCATGGTATGCCAAAAAGTGGCAATGTGAATAAGAAGTCTTGATTGGTAGACTGATTGAAAAATAGCTATAACTTTCAAATGGTATATCATTTTTTAAATCTGAAACATGTGTCACATTCAACACTTCACCTACTACAAGAAAAAAACAAAAAAATCAATTTGATGAAATTTAGGCAAAGTTAAGGTGGTTAGACACAAGAGTTTTTATATTCTGGAAAAGTTGTAGAAGAAAAATCATAATTAATTATTTACTTGGAAACAAATTATAAAAAAATATGTGTCACATCCGGACATTAATCTACTACTTATATCTAAAATCTAGTAAAAAAATATTATCATTTGATTGTGTTTAAGGTGGTCAGACATACGCCTACTTCTTATTTTTTTAGTCCTAATTGATATACTGATGAAGAATAACTATAACTTTCAAACGGTATAACATTTTTGAAATCCAAAACATAAGTCACATTCTATGATTTTCCTAACACAATTAAAAATAAAAAAAAATTAATTTGATGAATTTTAGACTAAGTTAAGGTGGTCAGACATGAGATCTTTTATATTCTGAAAAAGTTGTAGTAAAAAAATCATAATTAATTATTTACATGAAAAAAAATTACAAAAAAATATGAGTCACATCCGAACATGAGTCTACTACTTATATCTAGAATCTTGTAAAAAAATATTATAATTTGATTACATGTTTAAGGTGGTCAGACATACACCTTCTTATATTTTTCCTGAAATTTTCATACTACTGCATTGAAATTTGAAATTTCACCATATAGAATATTTTTTTTTTAAAGAAGGGATAGTAGCTTAGAAACTAGATTCAATTTTCTATAGATTCTCTTCTTACACATTTTTGATATAAGATTGATAATTTGTCCAAATTTTTACGTCAACTTTCCTAACCCTGATTTTCTAAATTTTGATTGCCACTTAAGGCCTAGTTTGGCATACCATGATCCTGCACATACCCTTATGTCTCATGGTATAGAAATAGAAATGGATAGTTCTCATACTACACATATGATGATATTGTGAGACTACACATATGCTGATATTAAAAATGTTTGTAATAGCTTCTAGATTCGATTGTGTAGATATTTTTTGCATCATCATTTCTGATCACACTCTGTGATACTTCATCAGGATGAAAGAGAAAAAGGATTAAAAGAGAATTCAGTCATTTTGCTCTCTTTCAATCATTTTTCTCTCTTTCATCCTGATTATGGATCACAGAGTGTGATCTGAAATATTGATGCAAACAGTGTGTACACAATCGAATGCAATGAACTATCAAATAAGAAAATCTAAAGTACACAAACATGTGAGTCTCCACATATGTTGATAAAAAAATGAGCTATCTGATGATTGTTTACTGTTCATGTTTGTAAACAATCAATATTTTTTATGGTATTCCTTGGTGTATTCCATTTAAAAATAAACTAGTTTAAGTTTTTCTATCATGTAATGCCCCGCCAGGGAACCCAGGAGAACTATCCTAAGCTTGACACTGAGTTAACAAGATAATGTTTTTAAAAAAATATTTACAAACAATAATGATAACAATGTGGAAGAAATACAATGAAGTACATGACATGCACATAAGAACAACTCATACATAGATACCAATCCTCGAGAGTTCCTTGACGTAGAATTACTTAAGAAAAATAATCTACGAGAACAACTATAAAGAACTTAACATAAAGGATACATTAAATGAATCCATAATATACATCTCATATAATAAGATCACATATACATCTGATACCCAAGGTATACAACCTAAGAAACATCCACTACACAAGTCACAGGGTATGCAATAGTACATAATAAAATAATACAATACATCCTTGAAAGGATGTCAACCAATATACACATATGGTTATGAATATACAACTCATGAAACTGAAGCAGCCTCCAAAGGAATCAGAAGATAGAACTGCATCAAAGATCACCCAAGTATAAAGAAGAACTGTCGAAATGTCAATGGTAATAAGAATCACTACCACCTGACCGCATGGAACCAAAGGTCCACTCCCACCGTGCTAAGGAGATAATAACAGGCCCACTCACACGGGTATACAACATGAAGGCAATCAAAGATAAACAAGCCATCATAAAGAACAAATAGGAAGATCCTAGAAGATTTCTGATCACAATGAGAAAGACTAAAGAAAAAGCACAAGGATGGAAAGATCAAGACCACTGGAAATCCAAGATCAAAGCACAGGTACACCATCCAAAGATAAAGAAACATACATAAGATATCCAAAACACCAACATAAACCAAATACTAAATCCAAAAGCCAAATGTCAAAGAAACAACCATAGAAGGTACAACAGGACCTATGGAGGAGACTTAGGCTACATGCTATGGGAGTGTCATCACATGGTCATATACTTGAGTTACTGGGACTAGTCTCTATGGACCTTGGACCCTCAAGCATCATCTAATTGAGTTTACCTTGGACTGGTCACTCTCGACCCCGGACGCTCAATATGCTAACCAATCTTGTATTTAATGTTAACCCCAAGTTTTATTATTAAGTTATCACTTATTATTCAACTTACGATAGGTCACCCTGGACTGGCCTCTTTGGGTCCTGAAATCCTATTGTAAGCCACTCCCCTAAGATGCACCTAACTAACCATCCCCTAAGCTCAAGGTCATAAATAATCTCATGAATCTCATAAACTAGTTCCTACCCATATAGGAACTACTGGTTCTCACTAACCATATGAGACATTTTCAAGGATCACATATCCTAAGTTCAGAATACTACGTTCAGAAAGACAATCGAACCAACATAACAATAAGACACTTGCACTAGAAATCCATGCAAGACACCATGACGAAATCAAGTCCCAAAACCCTAACAGACTCTCAACATGATAAGGTTCAGAATAGAAATGACTATACACATTATTCCAAGATAGTACATCATGACATAATAAGTACATCTCCAGAAGGAGCTAATTCAGAATTGAATGATAAACAAATTTATAACACTAGTTATGCAAATTCATTTATCTGGTAAAATTACTAGTCAACTATAATTCAATTTTCTATGAAA
>MU227540.1:1379122-1392541 GCA_018584345.1 Thuja plicata
ATCCATGTGCATATAAATCTAGGGTCAGTATTGTCAGAAAACCATAATCAAAATGACATCCTAACATATACATCAACATCATGAAATAACCATAAATCATATGCAAATAGGAGATGAAACACTCTAAGAAATGAATCAATAGCATACTGAAACGTGATACATAAATATCATCTAAACCATTTGAAATAAACCACACATACATAAAAAGGCCTAAAAGAGTTCGGCAACTGAAACTGAAAAGCAAACTCAGAGGTGGGTATTACATATCATGTTTAGTTTGTATATGCAGGATTGACCATCTAACAATACATATAGACAGTTTGTCATTAAGTCTGGGGCATAAGGGCATAGAGCATGGATTTCTTATTTAATGGTGTATTTTCAACCCACCATTCAGTTCATGGATATTGTTCTTCCCTATCTTATATCTGATTCTATAGATGTTTCATTGTTTTTTTGTATAAATACTAAGTTTGGTTGCTTCAATAGTATGAATGAACAAAAATCTATTTGATACAGGAGTGATGGCTATGATAAATGTTCCTATGTGTGACTATGGTGATGGAGTGCATTGCGTGTTGAGGACATCACACACAGACAATATTAAGAACCATAAATTTTGGACTTTCAAAAATAAGAAAAAGGTTGTTAATAGCACTATATTTAATGTTTACAAATATTAAATATTAATTATTATAGCAATACTAACTTAGATTTTTATGGTAGGATGGCGCTGGATGTGACTACTTTTGGTGGGTCGATGATGCCCCATCTCTATCTACATCATCTACACCATCTAGACATATACCTATTGCAGATGATGAGTGCAAGTCTTGCAAGGCACTCGACACCACTATGGCAAAAGCTGAGGCGACCTATAAAGCTGATGTCAAGTTTCTATGATATTTTTTTTTGCTCTAATCACACTACTTTGTCGGGTCATTCATCATAAATAACTATATATATAATGTGATGAGGACTACAAGACTTGTTTAATATCGAGCAATGCAATGATTATTTTTACTTTTATGCAAAGTTATTTAGATGTTAACATATTTTTACTTTGTCCATGACTGTGTAGTTGCGTATTTTCTATAAAATAAAGCAATCAATGATCTTAAATTAGAAAAAGTTAAAAAAAAAATGACAATTAAAAAAAATCAAAATAAAACAAATAAAAAATGGACAAAATAAATCACAACATCAATTTAAACATTATTAAATAATAATAATAAAATTATAAAGTCTTTGTTGAATTCCAATTCCAATTTGAAATGTAGAACCAAACATAGAACATGGAGTGTCTAATTCCAATTCCAATTCAAAATTGTTGAACCAAACACAGAAGTTGGAATTTGTCAGTTCCAATTCTGATTTCGACATTGGCAACCAAATGCAGAAGATGGATTGACTAATCCATCTTCTGGGTCAACCAAACAGTCCAAATTATAACCAGAATTTCAAAACCCAATTTTGAGATAATCAGGTTTTGAGTCAAATTCCAATTCCCCAACCAAACGGGGCCTAAAGTTAATGGGAAGCTTTTCCTTCTTAGGTTCTGCATGACCTATTCTAATGAGGATTCAGTAGAACTCTTATGTATACTCCTGCACAGATTTTCCCGCTTGTTTCAACCCTTGTATTTTTATCAGTACATATAGCTCATAATGATTGGGAATGAACTGTCTCTTCAAATTCTCCACTATTCGGTCTCATCTTGTGATTTTCTCCTTTCCTCTTCTATTCCTCTCCAACAGAATCGCCTGCCACCAAAGTTTTGCATGGCCCTTCAGTTTGGCCTTCACAAATTTGACCCGATCTGGGTCTTCCACATATTCATACTCAAAATATTCTTCTAGATCATTGATCCAGTCGATCACCTCCTCTAGGTTAAGATTTCTCAAAAACGTGAGAACTTCAATCTTGGGTCTCTTTCCAATCTTTGAAATGGCTCTCAAAAGCCTATCATATTCAGGATCTCTAGGCACTTCTAGTGCTTCCTGGTCACCTTGTCCTTCTTCTTTGAATTCCTCATCACTTTCATCTCTAACAAGAATATTCATTCCTCTACGTAGCTCCTCTTGCAAGGCTTGCATTTGTCTCTGGAGGAATCTAAAAGCCTCTTCTATCACACCTCCAACTCTTGTACTATGGTTCCTTTGTGGGGGAATTTTTGGCTATTATCACGTGAACCCACTACTAGAGTCCTGGTGCAAATGGCCTAACAATCGATGATCTTTCTACACACTCAGGAACTCTTGCTCTGATACCACTTGATGAAATGTGCTCCTCTTATTAACATAAATACACAACAAAATCGAGAATAACAAGATTTGCAAAGACAAGCAATGGGTTTTCTATTATCCACCATGAAATGAAAATACAATATTTTGAAATATAACATGCACCTTCAGAAATACAACATGAACAACAACATGGGAATTTTATTACAATATTCTGCCAGTTAGAGCCACCCGATGCATAACCCAAAACTTCGCTAGACAACCCTACAAGCCTTCAATATATAGGCAATTTGAATCGCCCAAGAATATTATAGAAATTAAACCCTAAATTTTGAGGCTGACCATCCCTAAGATATTATTATTCATTTTTATTACATTAGAGTGGACCCAAACAACTTTGGAACCCAAAAAGAAATTTTGAAGAAACTTTAACTTTTTCAAATTCAGGTAGCACAACTTCCGGAGATGATAAGTCATCACTAATTGATTCAATAGGCCGCTTTAATCTCATTTTGGAAATGCCACAATGTGCTCTACAATTCTTGCTATGCACAAACTCTAGTCAACTAGGATTTTGACCCCATTCGGAGCATCTAAAGCCTTCAAAACTTAGTTCGAAGTTTCTGTACCCTGCTGCCAATACCAAAAATATTCAACATCTACAAAACTAGACTTGATCTAGAAATGAAACTTTAATGGCAGGTTGATACAATCAAATTGAACCACCAGTGAAGAAAAAAGAACATCCCGAGCTCAAACATAAAACTTACTGAAAATAAAATAGTAACTTTCCAGAAATAACAACTATGCACAAAATAACCCTTATTGAAAAGAAACCAGAAAAATATTATTGGGTGATGCAAGATTTCTCTTACACCAGGGATGCTCCTACATCACCTAGGTTAGGGTAACATAGCTTCAACATCAATAGTAGATTCTTGGCCCCATTATTCTATCAAAGAAACTACGATCAAAGTTTAGGTACATTAGCTTGAAGTTGGGGATAAATATATTTCTTGGGAATCCTAAAATATTGACATATGCCTTATGGTATTTAGGAAAATCAAGGATGTGTATAGTATTTTTTAATATATTCTCTAATTATTTTTCAAACATTATGAGCAAGTATCCGCTATCTAGGATAATTATCTCAAATAAGACAAAGCCTTTAAACATTTCCCTAGATTGTTTCTAGTTTCCACCTCGCAACAATGCTTCTATGACCAATTTATGTTATTTTTTTTTACAAAAAAGGCTAATGATAAAGCTCTTTATTGTGGTAAATTTATATTATGAGTTTTTCAAGGCCCTTTGGGATTGCGTTGGTGACCTGACTCACATTAAGTTTACGTTTGACTCTTTCGATCAATATCACAAGGGAAAGTTATTAAATGTGAATTTATTGTCTAATTTGGTATACCTAGATGATATTTATAATTTGAGACCCATTACCTCACTCAATTTATCATATAAGATTTATCACAGAGCTTTGGCTTTGAAGGTGCACAATAGGTAACCAATCTCCTTCTTTAAATTTTAATGCCTAAGAAAATTATATTCACTAACTCTAGGTTTATTTCGGACAAAATTATTGTAGTTTGGGAAGTTGTGGAATAGGCTAGAAACCCTCATAAAAAATCTTCATTACAAAAAATACTTTTCCAAGCCCTATGATCATATTAAATGATGCTTAGTTCTTACCATGCTTTGAGATTCCAGGTTTGTGCCTAGCTACATATCTAGTTTTTTTTCCATGATTTTTACTTATGCATCAGCGTGTATTACCATAATAGTAATAAATATAGTACCTTTTGGAACTTAAGATAATTTTTGTAGGGGTTTCCTTTGTTATTGAAGGACATAGTTACTTTCTAGCTCACAATGTTTTAGGAGATTTTCAAGGTTACTACTCTACGTAATTTCTTATTTTAACTTGTATTTACAAAAAAACATTATTCTTTCATTCATTGGCATAAGATTTAATGCTATACACAATCATTTTGATCCACACGCTCCTATCTCAACTCCTTTGGTTGAAAATGGATTAGTCATGTAGAGAGTTTTTTTTTATATATTTCTACGCATTCTATTTACCTTCCAAGTTGAACACAAGTACCCTTGCAGGAAGTCATCCCTAGCTGAATGAATAATAATTTGGCATATTAGATCATGAAACCATTCTCTTTGGAAGGGAAATGTGATCTTACTCCAATTATTTTTGTCACCCATGTTGGGATTGTTTTAATGTATTATGCATGAACATGGATAAAATTATGTATGGTTTTTTTTTACCTCTTTATGAATTCACCAATTGTTTCATTGTTTAGCTTGGGAGTTCCACTACCTCCCCTAGGAATTTGGATGTTCGATTATTTTATCTAGCTAGTGTCATCGCTTAGATCTTTGCACAAAGTCAACTATCCATACTCTTCTTGGAGATGAAGTTATTGGAAAAATGGTCAACACTCCCCTTAGGATCCGCGACAAGGTACTAACCGCCTCCTATGGGTTCTATAAGTCTAGTGGTTGTATGAGGCATTGATAGGTCGATCTTTTGGTGCAATGGAAACCACACTTGTAACAAGTGGTATCAGAGCTTGGTCACAAGTTTGAATCCCCTTGTGTAACACTAAGGAGGATATTTTTGGCAAAATGGTCAACACTCCCCTCGGGATTCATGACAAGAGACTAACCACCTCCTTTTGATTTTCTAATTCTATTCATTGTATTGGGCATTGATAGGTCAATCTTCAGGTGCAACGACAACCACACCTCTGACAAAAGCTTAGAAAATTATTTTTTGGCATTGTATCATCTCTAATAATCGTTCTTTATGGCCTATTTAGAAGGATATTAGGCTAAAAGGACTTCACTCATTGAATAACATGAAGCAACATAAATAGAATTATTATAAAATATGTATTGGTTCCCTTTTTTACAAATTTTTTTACTTATGATTTTTACTTGAGCATATCTAGTGGTCTCCTTTTTTATATATAAAATTAGGATTATTTTTTGGCCACATTACTTTGGATACACTGCTTAAAATTTTACAAGAAATAAATTCAAACCCTATGAGACCTCTTCTCTAAAGCCTTTGTGTATCTCTTGACTGAAATGCCATTAAATTCAGGTTTCCCCTCTCTAGTTAGGATTATGATATTTCAATATATTAACAAATACCAATTGATATGGTTCAAAACAATGTATAATTTCTTCTAGACCCTCATAGAATATTAAATTGGGGTCCAATTAATACTTCATGGAATTAAAAAATATTGAATGACTATCAATGGCTCTCTTCCCACTTGTTCATGGTCCCTACATTAGATAAGTGATGAAATTTTTAATTTTATATCTTGTCACCTAGATTGGCTAGCTCTATTTGGTGTATTATTTTTAAGGCCTTTATATGCACTCCAAGTTATCCCATTTGGGTTTTTTTACTATATTTTCTTTCTATTGGAAGTAAAAATCTTTTAGGAATCTATTAGATTTATATCCCAGTTCATCATTTTTCGTAACTAAGGTCCATGATTTGTTTAAATATTTTTGACTAGATCCTTTTTCATCACACAGTTCATTTAGCGTATTAGTCCAACATCTATCACAAATTTAATCACTAGATTACTTTACCTTTTGGAATGGCCAAAGTTCCTCATCCCCCTTCTCCTAAACATTATTAATTTTGGATTCTTTCTACTCAAGGTACCCAAGGCACTCACTCTTTAGCCTCTTGGTTAGAAGAAGGGACCATGGTCAATGGGGTTAGTAATGACCTACTCATATATTTTACACCTCTCTAATTGTGGGTTAACATTAAACATCACACACTAAGGAAAAAATTAAGCTTGCAAAAAGTAAGTCAACTTTTTTACTATTTAACACTTTTTTCCTAGGAATCAGTCATTAGTGTGTGATGTTTATAGCCCTGGGCTAATTCTGGGAGGAACCTCTATTTGGTCTATTAGTGGTTCTTCTAGTTGGTTTGATTATAGAGGATTTCCTCAACTACATCTTTCTATTTCATCAATCAGTGCTAAGAAGGAAAATACAAATGTAAAAAGGTGCTGATCGGAGGGACATTGTATAGATAGTTTGGACCCCACTATTATATGGGAAAAGTTGTATTACCAAGATTACTCAATTTGATGAAATAATTACTTAATAAAAAATTAAAGTATATAATTAAATTATTAGGAGTTGTATTTAATTTTGTATTACTTTATTGGTATTCAAATATTAACATTTAAGAAATATATATATGGTCAAGTCTTGATAAATATTTGATAGCACCAATATCAAAATGGGCTTGACATTTGTATAATTTTACTCAAATAAATAACTGATATTACTTTTGAAAACTAAAATATTGATTTTTTAAAGAAAAATGGTTAATTTATATCTATCACGAATATTTAACTATAATTTCTAACAAAATTAAAAAATATGTTTGAAATTTAAATTTTAAATATTTGTTAAGTTTTTACATTAAACAATTGTATAAAGTATTTGATCCCCACCCCAACACACCAATTTACATATCATTTATTTACCAAAATTTATTAAATATAAAATAAAACAAGATAATAATAAGATAATATAAGATAACGTAATATAAAATAAGATAATAGTAACAAAATAACAATATAATAATGTTAAAATAAAATTAAAAAGTGAAGATAACATAAGATAGTTCAATGTAAAAGTAAAATAAAGCTTCTATATCTACAAGAATAAAATTATCTATTAAATTAATATAATACCAAAAATATAATAATATTTATTTCACAATAATATAGTTTTGAACATACACCTCAAAAAATAATATATCTTCACATCTTTCTCATAGATTCCTTTAAATATACTAAAATAAAATAATCACACTGAAGCTGACTGATTGATCAACAAAAGATTGGGTCGTTTCTCAGTAACCTAATAGTCAAGCACGAATAAAATAAAACAGGAGATAAAACTGCAGACGCATCAAATATGTCTGGTAGCGTCGGCGAGAGTGAATAAATTTGGTGTCGACACACATTTAACGTTAAATAAAGGAACGATACCGATACAAGTCGGCAGATTATAGTGAAAATTCATCTCTCTCCAATGCTTTTCAATGATTCTCAGTCACATTACCCTTTATCTATTCATACATTTGGAGCACATGTTAGAACCCATTGAATATTGTTATCACAAGTGGATTAGTTTCACAAGGAATGGAATTGAATAAAAGCTTACTTTAATCTGCTTCTCTTATCGTTGTTGTTACAAGATTTTGGTGCATTTTAGATAACAGTGTCAAATGGCTCACAAAAGAACGCATCATTCAAAACTCATAGTTGATGGGGAATGTAAAAGTGTCTGTATAGTTCTTACTTTTCCTCCTCTCTCTTCTCAACATTGAATAAGCCATGAAATATCGATTACAAAAACTCATTCCTCTTAGATGATTGGTTTAAATAAATTAATAGGTAAATATTGAAATTATATTACAATCTCCTCTTTTTCTTCTTTTTAATGAATAGTAACTATGATCATTTATAAAATCAAGTTACACATATTCATAAGAATTGGATGAAAATAGTTATAGTTTGAATGTATAAATGGAGTAATAATGCAAATAAACAAATAAAATACATGTATACAATTCTGATAGGTTATTGATTAGCAAGAGAAAAAGTACAAGTAGGATGAGGTGGACCTCACTCATGAGGATTACCTCATACATTGGTGGAGTATGAAGTGTCCACGGATGGGTCTCAACCATCATTACCAAATTTATCAATATTTTGATTATCTTCAATAGCAACATGATTCAGAGAAATAACAAGAGCCACTCAAGGGAACTTACCATGGTCTAGTTAGCCAATAGTCCCACCACCAAAATATGGAGAAGTAGAGTGGTGACTATTAGGTTATGACCATCACTGCTAAGCACAATCTCTTCTCATAAGAGATGGAGAGGTCTGAGAAAGAGAATCTTAGTTTTCATGAGTACATTGGTTGTGCCCATAATGACCATACCCACATTACTAAGATTGACTTCTCTTGGAGGTAGGATTCAACAAGAACTTCATAATAGTTTATACGACATTACACCAATGATCTAGTGACACCTAGAGGTGAGAAAATTTATGTTCAACTTTATTTTCTTCGACATGAATTTGCGTACGTATACTAGAGCACAATTATGGTTTTAAAAATTAATAAATTGTAATCAATTGAATATCTTGAAAAAAACTAGCATTTGTATCTTTATAAATGTTACAAACAGGATTTCTAACTTGGAAGCAAACAAGATCTAATTGTACCTTGAAGGGATTGTAAGCCAATATCTTAACAAAGGCATATGTCAAAGAAAAAATCCCACACAAAAAAGGCTTTAAGAAATCATGGATCTAGGTATTGGTAGATTGAGAAATGGGATATTTGTAAAGTCTAATGCCATTAAAAATAATATAGGGCTTGATAGCTTCCCAATCTCTCTAAATAATTATAATAAAAAAGGTGTATTACAGGTTTGAATGAGTTCTTTCATAATAAGAAGCGTGTGAAATCAAATTCCCTTCCAAGATAATAACCTAGAAGGGATACTAGAAGAAGTCTAGAGACAAAACACATTTTCATTACCAATTAGAGCTTGAATTACCCATCTAGCACACAAAGTCGAGTCTTATAACTTAGTGAAAATTTAACTAAAAACTAAAAAAGAATGTCATAAACATTGTTGTGAGAACATTTTATGTAAATAAAATCTCTATGATGTTAGAATAGTCCCAAAGGATAACTGAGAGGGAGGGGGGTGAATCCGTTATCAGTTTATTTAATTATTTTCTTTTATTAACTCCAGAATACAATAAAGTAAATGCACATTCAAATAAAACAATAGATAACACCACAATTTGGTTATGGGGAAACCAAATGGTAAAAACCAGGGTGGGAATTAACACCCACAATGAACTATACTTGTTTATAATAATCCCTGTTAGAAGATCTTGCAACCCTGTTAGGAGTTGTTCTTTACAATGCAATAAGTATAGTGACCTGGTTAAGGGTCTGACCCTGTTAGGAGTCTTTTACAAATAACTCTGTTAAGGGTGAGGACTCATTGTCCATAAGCTCAATGCTTCAAATGACGAAGGCTACAACCTTCTGTAGAACATATATGCACTATATCTGATGATGAATTGTAGAGTAGACTTGCTATCTTGATCAGTTCCAATGTATTATAATCTTTCACTTCTTCTTCACATAGATCCTTTAAGAATGAAACTCAACTGATATTCTGCTCTGTACTTTTTCTGTCTCTTACCTTCTCATTCACAGTTAGTGTTCCACAAATGAACTACTATAAGTATCTTCCTCAAAGTATGAGATCATGGGACCTGTTAGGAAACTCTTCATAACATCCTTGTTGGCTTAACTAACCATGCAAGAATAATTACAACCGCGTAATATAAACTGAATAGACGCAACGCTTCACAAAGTTGGCCTCACCAAATTAACTCTAATATTACAATCTTGTTGAAACAAGTTTGGAACCTTTAGATAACTATCTTCAACCCATAACTAATCTTGAATATACACATGCATATCCTGAAGATAGGTGCAACATAAGAACCAATGTAATACATCGGCTCTATACAGACAAACTCCAAAAACTATACCTACCGTTAACAAAATTACACAACACAACTGAAACTTCATATCTGAGTCTGCATGTATGAAAAAAACATAAAAAACATGTCTACTTGACATGAATATAACCGTGTAAGGGTTGATAACATCATTATGATAAGTACATACAAAATACTATTGTATATTATATGTTGTCATCAATGACAAACATACAAACAACTAGCTACCAGAAGTAAATCTCCAACAATCTCCCCCTTTGACATTGATGGCAACATATGAGATTAAAAACATCTTTAGCACATGGTGTCTTCTTTCTTTTTATAATCTTCTCAATATCCTCATCAAGGATTCCTCTATACTATTGTAGCTCCTCTGTTTGTGTTTATACTCCCCCAGAATATATGCCCTCCCTTACTATATACTCCCCCTTTGACATCAATGGAAAAAGGTGCCATAAATAATTAGGCACATGTACTACTCCAGAAGTAGAGTAGTCAACCATTCATCAGTCATTATGGATTGATGTTCTTGCTGCATTATCTTAATCATACTTAGGAGACAAAATTACTCCCAACTTCTCCTTGAAATACTCAAAAGTATCTTTTGATAAAGACTTTGTGAAAATATCTGCCAAGTGTTCTTTGATGCTCACATAGTCCAATTTTACTTCATTGTCTGCAACTTTTTCGCTAAGATAATGATATTTGATCTCAATGTGCTTTGTCTTTGCATGCATCACAGAGTTCTTGGACATGTTGATAGTACTGGTGTTATCACAGTGAATAACAATAGGATAATCAACTTGTATACCAAAATCTTTAACCATCTGCTTGATCCAAACCATTGTTGAACAATTCAATGTTGCTACAACATATTCAACTTCTGCTGTTGACTGAAAGATACAATTCTGCTTCTTGCTTACCCAAGAAACCAACCTATCTCCAAGATATACTGCTCCTCCAGAAGTACTCTTCCAGTCATCAATACAACCTACCCAATCTGCATCTGTATACACACGAAGTTGTATATTCTCTGATTTGGGATACCATAAACCATAGTCTATAGTTCCTTTTAGATATTTGAATATTCTCTTGATTGCCATTAGGTGATTTTGCTTAGGTTCAGCTGGAAATCTACCAACGATGCCAACTGCATTATATATGTCTGGTCTAGATTGAGTAAGCTATATAATTTTTCCAATCATGGATTTGTACAATGTCTTGTCAACTGCTGCAGAATCATCTTCTTTAGAAAGCTTGCTTCCTATTATCATAGGAGTGCATAATGGCTTACAGTCTTCCATCTTGAAAGTCTTCAATATTTCCTTCACATATTTGGACTGATTTATGAATATTCCTTTATTTGTCCGTTTTACATTCAATCCCAGAAAATATTTTATAGGACCAATCATGCTCATTTCAAATTCATTCTACATTTCTTTTGCAAATTCTGCACTAAGTTTGTCATTACCTACAAAGATAATGTCATAAAAAAATATGGAAACAAGTAATAATCCATCAGGTGTCTCTCTTATTAATAGGTTATAGTTTTCTGCTCCTTTCTTAAATCTAATCTTGGTAAGATAACCATCTAGTCTCTCATACCAAGCTCTTGGGGCCTGTTTAAGTCCATAGAGTGCTTTCTTCAATCTCCATACCATGTCTGGTTTATCGGATAGATTAAATCTTTTAGGCTGTTCTATGTAGACTTCTTCCTTCAAGTCACCATTCAGAAAGGTTGATTTGACATCCATTTGATATACTTTGAAGTCTTTGAATATTGCACAGGCCAAGAATAACTTAATGGCTTTCAATATTCTCACAGGGGCAAATGTGTCAGTGTAATCTATCCCTTTCCTCTGTGCATATCCTTTACACACTAGTCTTGATTTGTTTCTAACCACTATACCATCTTCATTCATCTTGTTCCTGAATACCCACTTTGTTCCAATCACAATTTTGTCACTAGGTCTAGGAACCAATTCCCATGTATCATATTTTATTATTTGATCTAATTCTTCTTCCATTACTTTCTGCCAATCAGAATCCTTGCAAGCATCTTCAACATTTAAAGGTTCAATTTGTGAAAGTAAACATACCTCTTCATCCACTGCTATTTTTTTTTCTTTAGATCTAGTCAAAACATTGCTGCTATAATCTCCAATGATATCATATTTTGAATGATACCTAGGGGTGCCAGCAAGAAGTTGAGTCCACTTTTTGGGCAAAAAGTGGAAGTGTTTTTCCTATTTTTCAAATGTGCAGTCAATTGATGTCAAAATTTGAGGCACTTAGAGATTGAATCTCAGAAAAATCCACTAATATAAAATGTTGTCCTCGGAGTCTAGTTTTCAAATATGTAATTTTTTTTAATACCCACATGATTAAAAATATATTTTAGTAGGCATGTTTAAAAACCCCTTTTCAAAATATTTGTTTCAGGACCATACCACACACGTGTACGACCACCTTATTTTGAAGTGAATAAATGAATTTTTGTAAATCCTTCTTGGGAAAGGTAGCTAACACATCAAAGATTGGTCAGAATATTTCTGATATTTTTTTAATTGAATATTTTTTTTAATGAATTTTTAATTGAGTATAAAGTACATTTTCAAAACCTCTGATGTACGACCACCATAATTTGATGAAAATTTAACTTTTTTTAGATTTTATTTTTTTAATCTTGAAGGAAATTCTATGTAGATTGGTCACATATAATTCATTTTTTCAAAAACATAAAATCAAAAAAGTTATTAAAATTTTAGTTAACCTTACTATTTCAACTTTATGTACCAATTTGGCGTAATAATTATTGGAAAAATACTAAAATTTGTCATATCATTATAAAAATTATACTTTTATAATTTGTACAATATGAACTGAAATGGGTTTTCATTTCGTCTAAAATTTCATTCGAGTTGACGTCCAAAAAATCATGACAAGGCGCAAATTTTATTTTTAAATGCCTTAGTCATTTTTTTGCAAGGCCAAGCACAAGCTTGGTGGGACCGAGCCTGTCCCGAACCAAAACCCAAGGCAGAGGTACAGTCCCCACTCCTAGTTTTTAGAAACGGGCACCCATTATTTAAAATTCAAAAAATGGGTGCCCGTTTTATTTTGGACCGTTGAAACCGAAACGGGCACCCGTTTCATTTAAATAATGGGTGCCCATTTCTGAAAGATCAGTTGGAGACAAAAAATAGTTCTGTGGGCCTGCTCGCAATGATTGATGATTATTCAATCATTTGTATGACATATATGTGTTGCAAAAAGAATATTTTGAAAGAATATTCTCTTTTCTTGCCTTGTTTTGGATCTGACAAGAAGGGATTCATTTGAATTCAAATTTTGGTGCAAACATGGGATCAAAAAAACGTAGAAAGAGGTAAAAAAAAGGTTATGACATCTGATGAGATTGCAGCAAATAGAGAGAAAGAGGCAAAATGACAACGAGAAAGAAGAGCAAGAATTTGAAACCTTGATAATTTGGGAGCATCGAGTTTAACAATCGGTTTAGAAGATGAGAACAATGA
>MU227540.1:1401996-1455663 GCA_018584345.1 Thuja plicata
TGTGTGTGTGTGTGTGTGTGTGTGTGTGTGTGTGAGAGAGAGAGAGAGAGAGAGAGAGAGAGAGAGAGAGAGGGATTATTGTTTATTTTCTGGACCTAGGGTTTGCAATTTTTTTTTCAATTATATGTCTAGGTTTACATTTTTGTTTTCTACCTAGGGTTTCTTATTTCAGTTGTGTTTAGGTTTAGGTTTAGGTTTTCTACCAAAGGTTTTAAGTTTTGAAAGTCTTTTTATTTTCCGTAACTAATTTACAAAGTAAAATAAAACTAAACATAATGTAATTTACTGTAATCATATTAAAAGAACAAACTTCAAATATTAAACATAATATACGTATTTATTATTAAATATTAAACTAGTTCTAAGAGAGAGAGAGAGAAAGAGTTTATTGTTTATTTTCTAGACCTAGGGTTTACAATTTTTTTTTTGAAGTTCAGTCTAGCTTTACATTTGTGTTTTCAACCTAAGGTTTACAATCTTGTTTTAGTCGTGTTTAGGTTTTAGTTTTCTACCTAGGGTTTCTTGTTTCAGTTGTTTTTAGGTTTAGGTTTTAGTTTTCTACCTAGGGTTTCTTGTTTTAGTTGTCATTCTATGTTTAGGTTTTAGTTTTCTACCTAGGATTAAATAAGTTTTCTATTTAGTTTTCTAAAATAATTTACAAATTAAAATTTCAAACTAAATAGAAAAATTTATTTTAATCCTATTTAAAAAAAGTTTAAAAATTAAATAGTAAACAATAAACATAATGTACATTTTTAACATTAAACTAATTAAAAACAATAATAAAAAATATTTTTAATAAAAAATATAATAAAAAAAAATAAAAACAATAATACATACCTGTAGTCGAAAAAATGGCAACAGGGGGGTCGGTGGTAGCTCTAAAAAATGGGCATCGGTCCAGAGCAAAACGTAATCACGTTTCATAAATTGTGAAAATAATTTGTAAAATGATTTAAAACAAATTTTCAATAGTTTTGCAAAACGGGCACCCATTTTTTAAAAAATGGGTGCCCGTTTTGGCACAGGCACCTGAACTAAAATGGGTGCCTATTTTTGAAATTGGCACCCATTTTATATTTACGGCTCGGGAACCCGAACCATAACGGGCACCCAGTTTTTAAAAAATGGGTGCCCATTTCTATTTGCCAATTTTTTTTGGCCACGGACTTTTGTGGAATTGGCAATCAACTTTGTGCTTGCACCCCTAGATGTGAATTTTTAAACTTTTGGTGTGACATCCTCATCTGTTATCTATGATACTTCTTTGTTTGATTCAGGTTCATTACATGATAAGTCAATGCAATCAAACATTTCTTCAATGAAGGTGTCTTTACTTCTAGGCCCGGGTTCATCCTAAATCATAGCTGCATATTCATAGTACCTCTCTTGAACCATGAGCTTCTCATCAATCTTTACATGAGTACTTTCAATTATCTTCTTTAATCTTAAGTTGAAACATCTGTATGCTTTTCTTTTAGTAGAGTAACCAAGAAAAATACATTCATCACTTCTAGCATCAAACTTGCCAACACCATCATCTCTCTTGATGTAGCACTTGCTGCCAAAGATTATGAAGTATTTTACTGTAGGTACATTACCAAACCAAAGTTCATAAGGTGTCTTAATTGTGCCTGGTCTTAGTTGTGTTTTGTTGATAGTATAAACTGTTGTATTGACTGCATCTCTCCAATAGGCGTGTGAAACTTTTCCTTCAATCATCATAGTGCATGTTGTATCAAGTATGATATTGTTCCTTCTTTCTACTATCCCAATCTACTGAGGGGTTATGGGTGCACTCAACTATCTTTTGATTCCATGTTCTCCACACTAGTCGTAAAACTGGTCAGAGGTGAATTCTCCTCCTCTATCTGACCTTAGACATTTTAGTTTTAATCCAGATTCATTCTCAACTTTGGATTTGAATATTTTGAACTTCTCAAAGGATTCAGACTTCTCCTTTAAGAATGCAACCCACATCATCCTTGAAAAATCCTCAACAAACAAAATGAAATACCTTTCTCTGTAGTATGATCTAGTTTGAGTAGGACCACATAAACTTGTATGCACTAGGTCTAACTTGTTCTCAACTAAGTTCTATTTACTCCTGAAAGAGCTCCTTACATGCTTTCTCATAACACACTCCCTCCACATTGTGTCAACTAGTTTTTCACTACTTGGAAGTTCTCTAACTGCCTTGACATTGCTTATCTTTACTATATTATCAAAATTGATATGACAGAGTCTCTTATGCCACAACCAACTGTCATCCACTTTTGCAACAAAACAACTTACATCTGAATTGAGCTAAAAAAAGTACCTTATTTTTTTGAGCCTGATGTAATCATGTCTCCTTATTTGTTTCTAATGATGCATTTGTTGTCTTTGAATTCCAAATGATAACCTTTTTCAAGTAGTTGTCCAATGCTTAGTAGGTTGTGATGTAATCCATCAACATACAGAACATCATCTATCTTTTTCTTTCCATCCAAGGTGATAGATCCTCTGCCTATGATAGGTTTGGGAGTGTTATCTCCAAATCTAACCATACCACCTTTGTAATTGTCTATATGAACAAATCTATCTTTATCACCTGTCATGTGGTGAGAGCATCCACTATTCAGTTTTGATGTCTGTTTTGGAAATTAGGGCTAACTCATGTGATTCCTTTTCATCTTCAATGTCCATTTCCTCATGCAATTTTTCCATGTCTTCAAGGGAAATGAATCCAATTTCATATTCTCCTAAATCTTCATTAGTTACACCTTCTTCAGCATGATAGCATTCCTTTCTATATTTTGGTTTATAATCAGATTTGAATTTCTTTACTCTTGTAGGACACTTGGATGCAAAGTGACTGATCTTGTTTCATGAAAAACATTTGAAAGGAAGGTGTCCTTCATATTTTCCTTTGTCTTTCTTTTCTCTTTTAGCAATCATGGCAATGATTTCTTCTAGTTCTTTATCAACTTCTTCTTTCTCATTATTGCTAGAGATGTATAAAGGTTTCTTCCCATGGAATGAGGATTTGAAAGCTGTTTCACTTTTGGGTTCAATCTTCAATCTTGATATCTAAAATGTAGACATTTTACAGATCAAAGTCTCTCTCTTGAAGTCTTGTGAAAATTGCATGATTTCATCTAGAATATTGATCTTGGTCTCATAGTCTGTGGTTAAAGTAGTCATCAACTTGTCCATTATGTCTTCTTCTGATATTTCTCCACCATTGTTTCTGATTCCAGAAACTGCTTCATTTATCCTCTAATTGTAGGCTCTGATATTCTCTTCAGGTAACATCTCAAGGTTGTATTTATTTTTTGATGTCTTCCTGCACACATTCTTTTCTTGGATATCTCCTTCAAACATGTCTTCTAAATAATTCCATATTGCGTATGCCTTGTCTACTTTCTTGATCTCAGAGAATTCACTATCAGATAGTGCACTTATAAGGGCTTCTTTGGCAACTGCATTAGCTGTTAATGTATCCTTTTGTTTACTAGTAGCATCATCTCTTGAGATGTCTTTTAGAGAGGGAATAACAACTTCTTGTGTGGCTATCTCAAAGAGGTCAAAACCAACACACTATAGATGTGTTATCATTTTGTTCTTCCAATCCAGATAATTCTCTCCATCAAACTTAGGACTCTCTTTTCTGAAGTATGTCATCTGATCTAACTTAATCTATTAGGATTTCTCTTCAAGGCACTCAGGCTCTGATACCAATTGTTAGAATAGTCCCAAAGGATAACTGAGAGGGGGGGGGTGTGAATTAGTTATCATTTTATTTAATTATTTTCTTTTATTAACTCCAGAACACAATAAAGTAAATGTACAATCAGATAACACAATAGACAACACCACAATTTGGTTACGGGGAAATTAAATGGTAAAAACCCCAGTGGGAATTAACACCCATAATGAACTATAGTTATTTATAATAATCCCTGTTAGAAGATCTTGCAACCCTGCTAGGAGTTGTTCTTTACAATACAATAATTATAGTGACCTGGTTATGGGTCTGAACCTATTAGGAGTCTTTTACAAATAACCCTATTAAGGGTGAGGACTCACTGTCCAAAAGCTCACTACTTCAAATAGTGAATGCTACAACCTTCTATAGAATAGATATGCACTATATCTAATGATGAACTATAGAGTAGACCTGTTGTCTTGATCAGTTCTAATGTATTGTAATCTTTCACTTCTTCTTCACATAGATCCTTGACGAATGAAACATAATTGATATTCTACTCTGTACTTTTTCTCGCTTATCTTCTCATTCACACTTAGCGTTCCACAAATGAACTACTATAAGTATCTTCCTCAAAGTATGAGATCATGGGACCTGTTAGTAAACTCTTCATAATATCCTTGTTAGCTTAACTAACCATGCAAGCATAATTATAACCATGCAATATAAACTGAATAGACATGACGCTTCACAAAGTTGGCCTCACCAAATTAACTCTAACATTGCAATCTTGTTGAAACATGTTTGACACCTTTAGATAACTATCTTCAACCCATAACTAATCTTGAATATACACACGCATATCCTGAAGATAGGTGGAACACAAGAACCAATGTAATATGTCGTCTCTATAAAGACAAACTCCAGAAACTGTAACTGTCGTTAACAGAATTACAAAACACAACTGAAACTTCATATCTGAGTCTGCGTGTATGAAAAAAAAAATTAAAAAAACATTTCTACAACATGAATATAAATGCGCAAGGCTTGATAAAATTATTCTAATAAGTACATAAAGAATACTATTGTATATTATATGTTGTCATCAATGACAAATATACAAACAACTAGCTGCCAGAAGTAAATCTAGAAAACATAAGATTCTTGAAGGTGATAGAGTCAAGACATGACTCCCTTACTATAATTTGAAAACATGGAAAAAATTAGACAATGGAAGAAAAACATCTTAAAAAACATAATTCAATAAAATCATATATATCAAAATCCAAAATCATACGGTGATATAATTACTTAGTATTAAAATATGTCTCATTTCTATTGCCATCGTTATGGAGTACAACATCTCATACAAACATTATCCATTCTTGCACTCTCTTCATGTGCTCTCTTAGCATACTATCATCTCATTTTGATGGAAAAAATACTCATTTAGAATTCCCTCTCCACATTTGGATTCCAAAAGATATTTCTCTTATATACTCCTTTAACAAGTGATATTTAATAATGTCCCTATCCTAATCTCATTTCTAATATTCTCTAGTTAAAATTTTGTACTTGAGAGATTTTTTTCATACTGGCTTCAAAATATACAACTCACATATCTTTTTATTCTCACCTCGATTTTAGGTTGACCTAAATGTTCCAAAATAACACTCATACTTAGTTACATTTAATCCATTTCCTACAATACACCTTATAGGCAAGCATACATACAAGCTTATAAAATCACTATAATTCATATATCAAATAGATAAGCCACAAGATGTTCCACAAGATATGCGTTGGGAACATCATCATGAGAGAAAACCCTGGCCTATAAAAACATCATTAATCTGTTGTATAGTTCATCTATAAAGAAATGCAAATCACTTACATAGTTTCAATGAATACCTATAAAAGAACAATTCCTCCAATTAATTCACATGTGTCCAAGCGTTTATCCACACATCCCATGACATGGTTCGCAAATTCAACATCCATAAATAATCAATAATTATAACCCACTCAGCTAACCAACCCAATCCAATAACATGTGTTTTATTTTGAAGACAAAAGCTCATAGAATATACAACTAGTGGAAAAGTAAAACTACAAGTGAAAACTCATGTGGATACAACACCATTGAAACCTTATTTAATATTGACTACTAAGTTTTTTCTTTATTAAATATATTTCCCTAATATTAAATAATTACAATATAAAATCCCAATGTGATACCCACATTGAATATAAATCTAATGTTACAATACAACACATGAAGTTGTCCAAAGAATGAAATATCTATAGGATACATTGCCATCTAGGTTGTTTTATATGCATAAAAAAAAAAATTAAATTTAACATTGCTAATATTATGCAAGGTGTAAAAGACCTTATCCGTATATTCTCTCACTTCTTGTATGCATTGAATAAGGACTAAGCGATGATACATCATCATAGTCATACAGGTAACCACATAAATTATCAATGTCACTCTCATGCTCTATCAATATACTTACTATAACACCATGTGACTATCGTGTCAAGAAAAAACCCTCTAGTCCTCTAACATGCTACCTATGGAAGAAAAGGAACAAAGAAATTCACATGAAAATACACCAATCCATGAATGCAAACATCAAATCCAATGTGATAGAAAAGGCTCCAAGATAGTATAACTAGAAAGAAACCCCACATGATGAGAAGTTACATTCACAATACATGAAAACACATCCAACCATCCATACCTACTAGGTATAAAGAACATTACAAAACTCATGCTAATCAATTGACCCCAAAAATTACAATCAAGATCCCTGTATCAAAACATGTCAATGAACGATATACATATTAAGGAACACCCACTCTATGGGTAATACTAAATCTAAAATGATTCTCAAATAATATCATGTATACAAATAAATTCTCACATGAACGTATGATAAATAAATTAAAATATGTAGTACAAAGAACAATCACAATGATCTGCATACGCAACCCACATAGCAGCATACTATCTTATTATATGTCACAATTCTCCCAAAACATATAAGCATTAATTTAATGGAAGAAACCATAGAAATAAGAGAGAAAACCTATAAATCATAACCTTTAATTGCACCAACACCTGAAAGAGGAAACATTGTGTGAGGTATTATCTGGTCTAAATACCCCAAATGAAAATCTATAACAAGACCCAAGACCACATTCAATCTCTTAAACCAAAACAAAATGTATCATGTAATGAAAAAATAGTTGTAAGCTCCTGTAATAACTAATAATATCAAACTCATAATCACCATTCCCAATGAAGTAAATCATTACAATAAATCATGTCCTTATATCCTCATAATCAACTCAAATGCATAGGGAGATAATGTCACATCCCAACCTTGTATGCCCCAGTCATAAAGAAATATTGTAGACTCTCTTTGACTTTTACTACTTAATAGACTTATTTGACACCTAATTAATGTAAATTATGGAAGTTATATTAATGATTTAATAATTATGTGATTGGAATATTTTTGACATTTATATGATTATAAAAAAATAAGAGAATAAATTTATTTAGGATTATGATTAGATGTAAATGAATTGTCAAATATGGAATGAATTGATATTATTTAATGAATAATTGATCTAAGATTATATTTTAAGAGACAACCCTACTGTTGAAAACTTGAGTGTTGTAAGTGGTTGGACGAAGTCAAAGGCAAGAATGAGGCCTAGGTAGAGGTGGTTAGCATTTTGGAAATAGTCTTTTTTATGGATATTTGACACTCACACACTCACTTAGTTAGATATTTAGAATTAATAGAGTGAATTTCTAGTTTAAATTATAAAATTTTTGTTAGATGTGTCTAATTAGACAAAAATATTTAACATGTTTTTGTCCAATGCTTTCATTATTAGGTAAATGTGTGTTTGAAAAATTAAAAAAAAATATAAATAATTATCTTGTCTCGTCTTTTATCAAATTGTTAACAAATAAATATGTACACTTGGATTATTAGATCTTATAAAATAATAACATATAACTTCATTTAAATTAGCTATCATTATGTATATAATTATTCTATTCTATTTTAATCTATTTATTTAAATTGGAAAAAGTAGGAAATTAATAAAAGGAGAGAAAAAAACACCTTTCTCGCCTTATGAGTATTCTTCATAATTGTGTAATCTTAAAATGGAAGCACTTCCATGTTAATAATGTTTAGCCCTCCTTAGGGGGTTTTTTTGATGATCATCATATTGTCCCTTGATTTCTGTACCCTCTCCTACTTCTATGCCTATTTAGGACCCTGATTAGGCCTCTCTAGGCACCATTCATCCCATTTGGCACATTTTCCAGGGGTTCTGACTCCCTGGGTCAAGGTCAACCTCGACCTTGACCTAGGTCGAAGTAGACCTTGAATTTTACCTAGGTCCCCCTTTCCAATTTGGAAGTTTTTCAGATGTCAGAGATCATCAAAAATTCATTTCTTGCTTCCGGGTCAGCTGTTTTGGGTTCCGAAGTGACAATTCTTAAATTATAGTTAATATAGATCCTCTTCCAGGGATATAGGTCTAATTGGAATTTAATTCTCCTATGTAACCCTCTCTAGAATATAGTTCCCTAGATTCATATATAAGGAAGCCTTCTCCTCTCATTTTCTCTAAGTGAAGCCTAGGTGATAAGAAATATAATCTCAAGCTCTAAGTGAAACCTAGGTGATAAGAGGTACAATCTTAAGCTCTAAAGAGAAGTGGAGTCTGAGTGATAAAGAAGCAAAAATTTTAATCATCCATTATTCTACATGTTTTCAAGCTTTCAAAGTGTTCAAGTCTTCCTCTCAAGCATTCAAGTTCTCCATTGAAGATCAAGGATTCAAGATTTCAAGCCCTTTAAGGGATTTGGTTCAAAAATTCAAGATTCATCATTCAAGCCCTAGATCTATCCATCATGGTACTATAATCTTCCTCCAAGATCCTTTGTGCATTCTCAAGACTCATTCAATCTCTCTTCAAGGTGGATTCCAAGCATATAATCATGGAGGTTTTTGGTTTCTAATATTGCGTCCAAAATTTCATATTCACATACTTATTTACATTCAAAATACAATTGCATATCTATTGAATATCATAGCTTCATTATTAGATTTACTTCTACTAATTTCTAGCATTCTCTATTTCAATTATTGATTTCAAGGTTAATTCCTAAATTAGGGTTTGACTAAGGAAAACCCTCCCCCCCAACAATAAAATCCATTTTCTTGCAGATACAGGTTCAGAACATCGGATTAGAGTGTAGATTTCGATACCCTTTTCGGAAAACATCCGAGATCTGAAAATAGATTTCATGTAGGAGAATTTTTAGGTCTATTCTTCCCTAGGTCAGAATAAAAAATTCTGGGTCAATGGTGACATGGACTTGAGGGTCAAAATCAGAATTGTGTCAGATCATAAAAAGATTGCTAGGTTTTGTTCATTTCTATGTTTCTATTACAGATTTGGTTGTATATTTTCCAAAAACTAAGTGCAGACCCCTAAAAATAGCATTCTTCAGATCTGTAGCATTTTGAGGTTAGTACTTTTCTACAATTCATTTCAATTAAAGGTTTCAATCTTTCTAAATCTATCACACATTCTTTTCTATAAACTGGAATTTAGGATTTTCCTCTTTGTTCTCATTTCCAAAAGATTGATTCATTTATGCATTGATCCTTCCTTTGGGGTTAATAAATTTGGATCCTTCCTTTGTGTATCTAAGGATAAAAGGGGAACATCTTATATTTCCCACAAAACAACACATCCATTCTATACACCACATTTAATATATTACATTTTGGTGAACCCAAGATAGACAACTCTTTCTTTTTGGTGTTAGATGATTTTCCTCTTTTCCTTAGAGACTAGATCTTTCATACATGCTAAATTAGTTTTATTTTATGCTCTTGCATTTTAAAATACAAAAAAGCTACATACTAATAAAAATATAAAAAATTTCTTGCATTTCATTCACTATGAAGATCTTTAAGATGCTTTGGGGTATGGCTATTCTTCTCATTATGCTTCTTTTAGAATCTCTTTATAGTACTTATGATATTTATGAAAGTATCATCCATTTCATCATGTTTGTTAATCTTCATGTTTCACTTGCTTACGCCATCTTGAGATTAACTAATACTAGTCTTCCTACTTTCAAAACTTTCATCAAGAATTTGTGTAGTGGACTTATTGCTCTTTGGATTATGTGAAGAATTGGGTAGATGATACCCCATCTACTAATCTTCCTAATCCTAATCTGATCATTCCTAATCTAGTTCCTAATCCTCCTAATCCTCATCCCATCATTCCTAATATTCCTATTCCTATTTGACCATCTTCTATTCCTAGTCCTTCCCACACTTATGATGGGGCTCAAGCTAGGATTCATGATACCGATGTTCAAGAATTCTTTCATTTACCTTCCCCTTCTTATCCGATCCATGATGATATTAAAGGAAAAAATCAAGAAACCTCTTCTAAACCTATCATTCCACCATACACAACATTTTCTCATGAATACCATAATCAATCATCTCCTATATAATCTTTGCAAGATATGTACACTATTGGATATACTATGGTGGATAAACAAGGCTATAAGGGTTTAGGGCTTGGTGTTAATGAACATGGAGTTAAAAACCCGATTCATTCACCCCTAAACAAGACATGCATGGTATAGGCTTCCCACCTCCTCAAATAAAGATGTTTGATGTTAACCATCATCCTTCTCTTCATATTCTTCTTCCAACACCTTCCTTAGATCACCTTGATACTCCTCAAGACGTGGCTAAGAAAGTGTATGTCCAGTTAATGAATTCTAAGAAAGAAATCTTTAAACTTATGCCAAAAAATGCTCTCTCTAAATAAAAATGTCCTTTTCATTACAGTAATACACATTTACTTGTTGATTGTGTGCATTTCAAATTATATGTTAGAGAAAGAGCTTCTTTAGGAATTATATCTCATTCCCGTTTGGTATTACAATTTCTTCATAATTTTGATATAGGGCATTCCCCTCGTTCTTCTATATGTTAGATCATATTTCTCCTCTTGTCTCTTAACCGTGGGGAAAGAGGTATTTCCTTTCAATCTTCTAGGATCTATTATGCTCTTAGCATGTTTTATTTTTTGAGTTTAATCAGTTATTCTTTCTATATTCTATCCTTATAATTTTCTATTATGGTACTACTTCCTTCGATCATAATCATTCATGATATCATTTCTAGGAAATTTGTTTTGTAAAGATATCTCTCTGCTATAACATCTCTTGATATAATTTGGTATATCCCTTGCTTTCATTCTTGGGGGGAAAAGTATTTTCCTTCTTCCTCTATCTAAGGATATACTTTCCTTATCTTAGTGGAATTTGTTTATTCTACAACATTATTTCCTTATAAAGATTTATGTTTTTGACTATGGATACCCTCTTATGTGAGAGGTGACTGTCCTAGGTCATCACCTCTTCTTTATTTTTCAAATTATGCTTTTTAAAAAATCTTTCCCTTGCTTTGGGTTAGAGTTTGACTCCTTCATTCCAAGATTCCTCTTCCTCTTGATCACAAGGGGCTTGATGATCGAATCTTTGGTACCTCTTTTCTTTTATTTGGAAGATGACATTTTATAATAAACACTCTTCTATGGTGGGAGTCTTTCTGATAAGATCTCTTCCTCTTTAATGATCCTTTTTCCATATGTGACATATCCATTTCACGATTATCTATGCTCTTAGAGGTAAGGGTCAATGCTCTTTTACTAAGGACAGGGTGTATTTTGTTGTTAAATTGGATATCTCCTTACCTTGTGAAGAAGGTATCCTCTTTCTCTTCCTTATCCTTCATAGTGGGTAGTCATGATAAGGAGGGGGGTATATATAGGGTCTCCCTTATACTACAGTTTACATTTTACAACATGCTAAATCCTCAGAAGGTAACACACATAAGTTGCTAAATCCTAAAGAGACACACATTTTTATTTTCTTTTTTTCTTTTTTTCTAAATCCTCGGAAGGTAACGCACATAAGTTGCTAAATCCTAAAGAGATATGCATTTTAAAATATGCTAAATCCTTGGAAGGTAATGCACATAAGCTGCTAAATCCTGAAAAGACACACATTTTATATTCCATAATGATATAAGAATGTGGATCTATGTATATTTCAAAAGCCGTCAGAAGACACATTACAATTACAAAGAACAGTTTATGGGTGAACCTGTTGGGCTCACCCTCCTTGGTGATTCATGCTAAGGTGGGCATATTACTAGGTGAGGTAATCACTTTCTCTTTCCTCTCTTTCACTTTCATGCTAGTAGGATAAGATAATGAAGCTATGTTATCTCTAGTGTTGCTCTTCTCTTGCTTATGTAGTCATGTATCTATTCTATGATTAATTTATCTTTTCTTTCATATATTTGTGCATGCATGTTGATTTAGAATCTTTGGTCTTGGGGCTCAAGTCCTTGACTAAGTGATGTTCTACCTCATTGCAATCCACCAGAGTCTTTCTTCTAACTTTAACGAGAGTATGTTCAATTTCCATACTCCTGCTAATGTGAGGGCTTAATGTATCATCTTAAAATGGAAGCACTTCCATGTTAAGAAAATTTAGCCCTCCTTATGGGGTTTTTTTTACCATCATCATATTTTCCCCTCATTTCTACACCCTCTCCTACTTATGTGGCTATTTAGGACCTTGATTGGGCCTCTTCGGGCACCATTCATCCCATCTGGCACATTTTCCAGGGGTTCTGACTCCTGGGTCAAGGTTGACCTCAACCTTGACCTATGTCAAGGTCAACCTCTACCTTGGCCTAGGTCAAAGTCAACCTCAAATTTGACCCAGGTCCCCCTTTCACATTTGGAAGTTTGTCGGCTACCAAAGGTCATCAAAAGTTCATTTCCTGCTTCCAGGTTGGCTATTTTGGGTTCCAAAGCAATGATTCTTAAATTATATTTAATATAGGTCCTCTTCTAGAGATATAGATCTAATTGGAATTTAATTCTCCTATGTAGGCATCTCTAGAATATTGTGCCCTAGATTCATATGTAAGGAAGCCTTCTCCTCACATTTTCTCTAAGTGAAGCCTAGGTGATAAGAAATATAAACTAAAGCTCTAAGTGAAGCCTAGGTGATAAGAGGTACAATCTTAAACTCTAAAGAGAAGTGGAGTCTGAGTGATAAAGAAGAAGAAATTTCATGCATCCATTGTTCTACATGTTTTCAAGCTTTCAAAGTGTTCAATTCTTCCTCTCAAGCATTCAAGTTCTCCATTGAAGATGAAGGATTCAAGCTTTCAATCCTTTTAAGGAATTTGGTTCAAACATTCAAGATTTATCATTCAAGTGCTAGATCTATCCATAATGGTGGTGTGATATTACTTCAAGATCCTTTGTGCTTCCTCAAGACTCATTCATTCTCTCTTCAAGGTGGATTCCAAGCATACAATCACAGAGGTTTATGGTTTCTAATATTGAGTCCAAACTTTCATATTTACATACTTATTTACATTCAAAATACAATTGCATATCTATTGAATATCATAGCTTCATTATTATATTTACTTATACTACTTGCTAGCATTCTCTATTTCAATTATTTATTTCAAGGTTAATTCCTAAATTAGGGTTTGACTAAGGAAAACCCCTCCCCTCAACAACTAATCCATTTTTCTTGCAGATACAAGTTCAGAACAATAGATCAGACTGCAAATTAGGATACGCTTTTTGGAAAAATTTTGAGATTTGAAAAAAGATTTACTATTGGAGAATTTTTAGGTCGATTCTTCCATAGGTAAAAATCATAAATTCTGGGTCAATAGTGGCATTGACTTGAGGGTCAAAATTGGAATTGTGTCAGATCAGAAAAAGATTTTTGGGTTTTGTTCATTTCTGTGTTTCTATTCCAGATCCGGTTGTAGATTTTCCCGAAACTGAGTGTAGGCCCCCAAAAATAGTATTCTTCATATCTGTAGCATTTTGAGGTTAGTAATTTTCTACAATTCATTTCAATTAATGTTTTCAATCTTTCTAAATCTATCACACATTCTTTTCTATAAAATAGAATTTAAGATTTTCCTGTTTGCTCTCAATTCAAAAAGATTGATTCATTTATGCATTGATCCTTCCTTTGGTGTTAATCAATTTGGATCCTTCCTTTGTCTATCGAAGGATAAAAGGGGAACATCTTATCTTCCCCACACAATAACACATCCATTCTATACACCACATTTTATATATTATAATACTATTCTCATTTATTCACACAATTTTCATTACAAATATTCTTTTTTTAATGGAAAAGGGGTCATAGCCGAGATGAAATTTATTAATTATAATAAAGGTACATCAGTCTTGGTTTAAAAGAATATTCGGAGGAAAGAACCAACAAGAAAAACTCTGGCTATAGTCCGTACAACCTATAACTAAAGTATAATTACATCAAACATCTTTGTAATACCAAATCTGAAAAACACTAGAGAGGAATCCTCCAGAAGCCTCATCCTAAAAACTCACTCTGGTACATCTTCAACCAAAATATTGGGTGCCCTACCTCTGCTTGTGACTTCCCTTTTCTTTCCTTCACTTTCCCATGGTCATATTTATTCCTCTCCCAAGCTTAAATTTTTAAGTCTTTATCTCCATCCTTCCTAGATGTCTTGTGTTTTGATCAGGATTCAATATTGTTGTTGTGATTCCAAGGTCACCGTAGTTCCTGCCTATTGTGAGTATGAGAATATTGAAACACACCTAACTAAATAAGTCTGAAGGAGAAGAAGATCCTTTTCTGTTGAAGTCCTTGTGGGCCATTACTATGATGGAATACTCACCAAATGTATGGGGATAGACTTTTTATTTAAAATGGTGTGGGAAATTTTCTCATACACAATTTCTAGGAGAGTGGAATGTAAAAGTCTTATCTTTTAATTTATTGCATTTTGTGTGATACCTTCTCCATATTGTGTTTGGGGAGCATGCTATCCTTGTTGCACCATCCATTTTGGGAAAATAGATGGAAAAAATTATGAACTGAACATTGAGTAAGAAGAATGGGGCAAGCATAATTTGAAACAATTTACATCTGATCTCTTTCCTTTTATCATTTTATTTCATATTAAAATTGTTAATTTTTATTATTATTGCATTATTGAAAGGCAATAATAATCTAAGCCTTGGATCAGGCGTAGATTGTGTTTGTATAGAAATTTAGAAACTAAGGATATTACCCAATGGATAAGGCACAGATCTAATATTTATGAAATTGTTATCTTATTGGTTCAGGGTATCTGGTTATTCTATTTTTAATATAATTCTTTTCATTTTTTAGTTTATCTGTGCTATATGAATATCATTGATAGATGTGACCAAGTCTGCTTGCACAAGCTTCTTAGGACCTCAAATATTCTTATCCTTCAAGACCATATGATTCTCCTTAGGCTATCTTTAATCCTTACATCACTAGTCTTGGACTAATCCAATACCACTCTAAGATTAGGTAACTATTATGCTTCACAAGGACACAACTATTACCAAATTGCACTATACTCTTTCACTCCTTCTTGGATGGTTCCAATTAAATTTTCAACTTCTAAACTCCACAAGTGTTTGCAAGGATAATTATCATGTTCAACATCTTCCTAGGCTCCATATGATCCCAATGGTGACTAGGTAACATTGCTTTTCCAAATGATCTCCCAATTTACCTTCAATCTTGGCTTTTAGGCCTAATGCCTCTACTAGCCCTATCTAATAGGTTTTTCCCAATTCTCGCAAAATAAACCCAAAAAACCCCCCCAAAAAAGTGGGGATTCAGATACTCTTTTTCAAGACTCACAGGATTTTGTAGGTCTTAGGGTTCTAAGGTGTCCATACAATGGATTCCTATAATTAAGGATAACTAGGGCTAATTAGGCTAAATAAGTGCAGTCAGATGATTTATGCTGGAAAATGTATCAAGATGGATTCATAGAGCCTTCTCCTTCCTAGGAGGGGTCTATATGACCTCTAGGTTTAAAAAACCTTTCTTGGTTTCTTTCTCCCAATGCTATCCCTTCAATCAAACACCATAAATCAATAGCAATCTCCTAGCCAGGCACTCCAATCTCCTCTAGGGCTTGCCATGAAAATTAGCTAAACAACTTTCCTAAACCTCTCCTACTATATATACACTATACATAGGCTCACCTTCCATATTCCTCCATTCCATGATGAAATTCACAGTGGAGATTTATGGGGGACCCAATTTCCTCAAAACTGCCTGATCAACACTAGCAAATTGTACACTAACAAATAATTTCATAACCTATGCAGATGAACACTTAGAAACTTATCAAAAAAAAAAAATGTACTCAAACTATCCTATTTACAATAATCCAACATAACTTGATGATTCAATCCATTAACTAATGCATGAAATAAAAAACATTCACCATATACTAAACACAAAGTTACAGAGAAAAATCAGACAACTTCAAATCTTCTTCATACCATCTAGGCTTGGGAAATTTGCCTCCTCGTGGTTTAATATGAATTTTCCATGTTTTTGGGCCACTTACACTAAATAACTTGTCCACTCACTGAATAGAATCAAACTTGACAATGTTGTCACACAATATTGCAAAGTTGTAAAATGTTGTCAAGCAACATTTGAGCAACTTTTACGTCTTTCCCTAAAAACTAGTCTAAGGACCTCCAATCATTATGAAATGATGTAAAAACATCATAAAGGCCTTCTTAGGAACAAATATAAGTCATGTAGAGCCTTCTAGGCTTATTGACCCCAAATTCCCATTTTAGGCTAAATCACACTAATCACACTCAAAACATTAAACATCTAGTTGGATTGATCCTAGTCTGATCCAACTAGGTACAAAAATGCAAGAATTTATAAGGTCAAGAAGAAAAAAAATGACTTGGATATGGTCAGTACAAGCCACAAAAAAAACATAGGGATATGATTTAACCTAGGTTCTCCTGTACCATCCTCCCCAAATGGAAAGATTTGAATCCATCCTTGGATTGAGCAAGTTGGAATCAATGCCCAAATTTGTAAAATATGTCTCCCTAATCCATGTAGCCTTTGCATTTTCTTGTCCATGACACTTCACGAGATGTTCTTTTTAATCCTTCTTCCTAGTCTATTTATAGACTCTTGAATCTAGTATTTGTTCTGCTTTCTGGAAGGTGTAGAGGGTAAGTTCAGTACCTCCACTTCCTGTATCACCTCAATTAAAATCTGATCTAGATCTGGCATAGGACCTTTGTATGAAACTAAATCTGGCACATTGAACATAGGAGATAAACCAACATCCTCTATAAGTTCCAATTTATTTTCATTGGTGCCATACTTGGCCATAATGGTACATGGGCCAATCCTTCTCATCTGTATCTTATTAGATAGTCATTTATGAAATATTACCTTGTTCAATTAGACCATTACAAGATCCCCTACTTGTTATTGGACATCCATTTTCCTTTCATCCTCTTTGTGCTTTATCTTCTATGTATTCTCTGTCAAAGTCTTCCTTACTGTTTCATGCACTTCCTTAATAGATTGTGCAAAATCTTCTGCATAGCCACTTCCCTTGGCTCCATATTTCAACTCCCTAAGTTATAATATCCCTCTAGGCTGTAATCCATAAATGATTTCAACTAGGCTTCTTCTTGTGGTTAGGTTGATAGTGTCATTATATTCATACTCTGCCTGTCCAATGAGTTGTTCCCAAGCTTGACCATACTCCTTAGTTAAGCACCTTAGGAGGTTACCTAGACTCCTATTAAACACCTTAGTTTGACCATCTATCTAAGGGTGATATGCAGACACAAAGGACATATTGGTTTCTATCTTTTGCCAGAGTTTCTTCTAAAAATGGCTCATGAACCTTGTATCTCTATGGGACACTATGCTCATTGGTAACCCATGAATTATTACAACCTCCTTGAAGAATAGGTGAGATATTTGATAAGCATCATGGATTGTATTGCAAGGAAAAAAATGGGCCATCTTGCTAAACCTATCTACTTGGGATGGGAAAGGGTTGATAAAGACATACATTGGATGATGTGCCTTTGGCTTTTTGACACACTACACAACACTCCGCATATGTCCTGATATCTAATTTCACCCTTGGCCAAAATTAAAATCTTTGGAATTACTCTTGGGTCTAATTGACTCCAAAATGACCACTAAGTGCAACATTGTGCTTCTCTTGGATCATATTTTCCCTAATTGATCCCCTAGGGACACATAATTGACTCCCTTTAAACACAAATTCACTTTGTAAAGTATAATTAGAAAACTCACCATGGAAGTGGTTCTTATGCTCCTTACATACCTTATATATCTTTTCAAAGTCTTCATCATCACCATATAGGTCCTTAAAACTTTCAATACCCATGCTCTGCAACTGTGCTTCTTGTACTGTCAGTAGTCTTCTACTTTTTTTTTAGTCCTTTCTTGTGTGTGATATTGTAGGTGTAAGCCTACAAGTACTCCACTCTTTTCATGTGTTTGTGACTAAGATTTTCTTGGGATTTTAGGAAACTAAGAGCCTGGTTGTCTAAATACACCAAAAACTCTTTAGGAAGAAACTAGTGCCTCCATCTCCTTAGTGCTTGGACTAGAACACACATCTCTAAGTCATAAGAAGAGTACTTCTTATTAGTATCACTGAGCTTCTCACTGTGAAAAGCCACTAGTCTTCCCTCTTGGCTAAAAACAACTCAAATGGAAAAATTACTAGCATCACACTCAACTATGAATAATATCTCAAAACTTGCTAGTGTTACGATTGGTTGAGTGAAAATCTTATTATTTAGTAATTCAAATCCATGGTTAGAGTTCTCATTCCAAAAAAATGTGGTTTTCATTCCTCCTTTAAAAGTATCTAACATAACAGCACAAATAGCACTGAATTGCTTAATGAATTTCCTATAGTATTGAGCTAAAACATGAAATATTCTCACCTCTATTATAGTCCTTGGAGTAGGCCATTAATAATGACTTCTACCTTGCTTGGATCTATTTTGAGATTTCCTTGGGACAATACAAACCCAAGGTACACTAGCTCCTATTTCATGAATTCACACTTTTCCAAATTTATTATCAAGTCCTCCTCATGCAACTTGTTGAAAACAATCTACAAATGTCTGAGATTCTCCTCTTTAGTCTTGCTATATATTAGTATTTCCCTTTAGATACAATACCACAAATTTGCTAATATAGTCTTTTAGGACTTTTTTCATAATTCTCATGAATGTAGATGGGGCTTTTGATATCCCAAATGGCATCACTAACCATTCATATAAACCTTCTGTAGTTTTGAAGGTTGTCTTCCATTCATCCCCTTCATTAACCTTAATTTGATGATACCCACTAGTTAGGTCAAGTTTTGTAAAATACGATACCCACTAGATAGGGAGCCTAAACCTAATGGTAATTCAGTTTATTGCCCTTGAATTAGTGCAGAGCCTCCAAGTTCCTCCCTTTTTTGATGCTAATAAAGTGGGGACTGCACAAGGACTAATTCTTTTCCTAATGAGACCTTGGTTTAGGATTTCTTGGATTTGTTTGGAAATTTCCTCATTTTGTTGAGGGGTCATCTTATAGGAATATTTATTTGGAAGGGTGGCTCCTGGGATAAAGTCAATTTGATGAATAGAATCTCTCTTAGGGGGTAGGGTAGATTGTTGTCCATTACTTACTATGCTCTTGTATTTCTGCTGCAACTCTTGCACTTATTTTGGTACCTCTGTCTGCTTCACTATTTTTTCTGCATCTTTTTCTTTAGGTTTCAATACTAGTGCTAAACCCACTCCATATCATTCCTCTAAGACTTATATGAACTCCTTTTCATTGACCATAAGGACATTGGGGCATGAGGAATTTTTTTCTCCTTCCTCTAACAGAGACTTTATTTTGAAAGTCACACCATCCTTCTTGAAAGAATATGCACTCTTTTCTCCATCATGCATGGCATGTCTGTCAAATTACCATGGTATGCCAAGTAGAAGGTGACATGAATCCATAGGTAGGACGTCACACAACACCTTGTATTTGTATATTCCAATAGAGAATTCCACCCATGCTTGTTCATTCACAAGGACATGTTTCCCTTTGTTCAACCAAGTAACCTTGTATGGGTTACTATGCGGAATCCTTCTCATCTTTAACTTTCTAACTTCCTCCTTTGACACTATGTTGTCAGTAGACCCTGATTCTATGATGATTCTATAGACCTTGGCCATCATCTTACATTTCACTCTAAACAGTGATCTCCTTTGGATTGGTTCCTCCTTCACTGGTTCTTTAATCAATGTCCTTCACATCATTAAGTTCCCTCCCTCTTCTGACTCCAAGGGTACCTTAGGTTGTTTTCTTCCACCGCTAGTATCTTCTTGAACCATGTTGACTCTCTTTTCATTTCATTGGGAGGTAAAACCTTTCTCTGGACACGTATATGCAAGGTGTCCCATTTGGTTTCATTGATAACATTTCATGTTTGTAAAGCAGGAACCTCTCCCTTGACTATTGTTCCTACCTCTCCAATTGTTATTAGAGCCTCTTCCTCTATTGAATTTTCCTCTGCTTGGACTCCCTTCTTGTTGCTTAGTTAATTTGGTCTCTCCTTAGTTCTTGGACTCTGAAATTATACCACCATATCCACTTCTTTTTTCATTTTCTATCTCTTCCTCTACCTCTGCCTCTTTTATTTGTTCAGTCTTGCTTCTTTCTCAACTTCACTTCCACCTTTCTGGCAATTTGGTGGCATTTATCGAAGGTGGTAGGAGTAAGAAAACTTAGTTCATCTTGTATAGTCCACTTTAGACCATTAAGGTATCTAGATACCTTCACACTTTCTTATTCTGCAACCCTTGATCTCATACATAGCCTTTGAAACTCTTCAGTATAAGAGTTAACATCCAAGTCTTTTTGCCTAAGAGTTTGTCTTCTTTTATGCAACTGAATATCATAATCTTCTGGTACATATGCTTCTGTGATTTTGGATACCATAGCTTTCCAAGTGCCTATGGGTTTCTTTCCTTTATTCTCTCTCTCATATTGGATAAATTTCCACCAAGCGAGTGAAGAAACTCTTAGTATAGCCTTTCCTAGTTTCACTTTTTGTGCCTCGGTTATACCATCACATTCAAAGTGATTTTCTAGACCTTCAATCCAATCTAGGACTATCTCTGGTTCCATCTTTCCAGTGAAGATAGGAACTCCTTCCAATGATTTACCACTCAAATCCTTTAGTGCTTTTAAGAATGGTTCTTCGGTGAGGACAAGGTCAGCTTCAGGGACCTCATCTTCTGAGACAATCTCTTTACTCTTTTCTTCAACCTTATCCTTCACTTCCTCACTCTTTTCTTCTACTTGGTCCACTTTGTGTTCCAATTGTGCCAATATTTCTCTAAGGAATCTATTCTCTTCTTCTTTCTCATCTACTTTCTTTGCCAAATCTACATTTGTCACCGTTTTAGACTCTCCTACTGACTCTTCTGGTTGGAACATTCACCACAAGCCAAATCTTATTGGCTCTCATACGAATCTGATAGATGTGACCAAGTGTGCTTACACAAGATTCCTAGGACCTCTAATATTCCTATCCTTCTCAGACCCCATGCTTCCCCTTAGGGTCTCTTTAGTCCTTACTTCACTATTCTTGGACTAATCCAATACCACTCTAAGAGTAGGTAACTATTATTCTTCACAAGGAGACAACTATAACCAAATTGCACTATACTCTTTCACTCCTTCTTGGATGGTTCCAAGTACATTTTAAAATTATCAACTCCACAAGTGTCTTTAAGGATACTTCTCATGCTCAACATCTTCCTAGGCTCCATATGATCCCATTGGTGACTGGGTAACATAGCTCTTCCAAATGATATCCCAATTTACCTTCAATCTTGGCTTTTAGGCCTAATGCCTCTACTAGCCCTATCTAACAGTTTTTTCCCAATTATTTCAAAATAACCCCAAATAACCCCAAAATTGAAGTAGGGATTCTGATACCCTTTTCCAAGACTCAAAAGATTTTTTAGGTCTTAGTGTCCTAAGGTGTCCGTACAATAGATTCCTAGAATTAAGGACAACTAGGGCTAATTGTGCTAAATAAGTGTAGTCAGATGATTTATGCTTGGAAATGTATCAAGATTTATTGGTAGAGACTTCTCCTTCCTAGGAGTAGTCTATTTGACCTGTAGGTTTACAAAACCTTTCTTGGTTTCTTTCTCCCAATGGTATCCCTACAATCAAACACCATAAATCAATAGCAATCACCTAGCCGGGCACTCTAATCTTGACTAGGGTTTGCCATGAAAATTAGCTTAAAAACTTTCCTGAACCTCTCCTACTATATATACACTATATAGAGGCTCCACTTCCATGATTAAATGCATGGTGGAGATTTATGGGGTAGCCATTTTCCTCAAAACTGCGTAAACAAAACCTGTAGACTGTACACTAACAAAATAATTTCCTAACCTATGCAGATGAAAACTTAGAAACTTCACACAAAATAAAAATGTACTAAAACTATCCTATTTACAATAATCCAACACAAAAACTTGATGATTCAATCCATTAAATAATTCTTGAAATCGAAAGCATTCCCTGTATACTAAACATAGAGTTACAAAGAAAAATTAGACAACTTCAATTCTTCTTCATACCACATAGCCTCGAGAAATAGGCCTCCTCATGGTTTAATATACCTTTTCCATGTTTTTAGGTGAGTTACACTAACTAACTCCTCCACTCACCGAATGCAATCAAACTTGACAATGTTGTCAGACAATATTGCAAAGTTTCAAAGTGTTGTGAAGCAACATTTTAGCAACCTTTACATCTTTTCCTAAAAATTATTCTAATGACCTTATTTAACATGATGCAAAAACATCATAAAGGCCTTCTTAGGCACAAATCTAATTCATGTTAAGCTTTCTAGGCTTCTTGACCCCAAATTCTCATTTTATGCTAACTTGCACTAATCACACTCAAAGCATTAAAAACATCTAGTTGGATTGATCCTAGTCTAATCCAACTAGGTACAAATATGCAAGACCTTCTAAGGTAAAAAAGAAAACAATTGACTTGGCTAGGGCAAGTACAAGCCACAAAATAGACATAGGGATAGGATTTAGCCTAGGTTCTCCTACACAACTCATGCTCCATGAAAATTAAAAATTAATAAGTAATTAGATCTTAATTAGCATTTTCTTGTTACTATTGAACCTCTTAATGAGATTAACCATTTAATCAAATTTAGGGATGTGTAGAGAGGGTAGTCTTGTACCAAATTTAGGTGTATTTGCATTGGTTTTGTAGAGCCATAAGTGTAGTGGGAGTTTCTAATCTTTTTCAGTTGGTCCATTCATTCATAGGGATTTGATCATTGGAGTTAGAAACTCCTAAGAATCTAAATCAAGTGTATTCGTATCTTTTGAAGCATAAACCCTTTTGAGAAATCAACAATCTACTTGAGGAAGATTTGGTTGAGAAGGTGGTGAAGAAGTTGGATTGTTAATATTTTTCTTATTTCTATGAATTTTTCAAGTATGGGCTACCATTCTATGAGGAGGAACCTTAGGCTTTGTGTATCTTATACAAAGATTTAGTGAGTTCCTTTTGAAAGGAACACTACAAATAGAAAGAATTGTCTTCGGAGAATGACTATATGTAGTCACAAAAGGGGTGGTCTCTTTGGCATTATTGAGGTATTAGAGACTACAATCAAATTTAAAAAACTCATTAAAACATGTATAATAATTAGTTCAAGTAAATTTCTCAACATCAACCTTTTAAAGATTAGAAGTGGTGGAAGTTTCATCATTCACTAATGCACCATCTTTATAGGATAGTGAATTTGAATGAAGAGGTGGTAGAATGACATTAAGAAAAGAACCAATGATCTCATCCTCTTGAAATAAAATCTATTTTGTAACAAAATGAATTTTACAAGAGCAATCAAAGGCATATAGGGACATATGCAGAGACAACTCACCAACCAATGCATGAAAAGGAATATAATTAGTTGTATGGATGAAACAGTAAATTGAGTTTTTAAAAGAAGATAGCAAATGAAATTTAAAAACAATAAGTCTAATTAAAGAAATAATGGATAATAACATTATTTAAAGGGTGTCATATTATTTCTAAATTGATGGCATGGAATGGGGTTCAGTGAAATGCCCCATTTTTTAAGAAGGGGGAGTCTTTTGAGTTCTACATTTTTATAGTTATAAGGATATGCTCAAAGGAACTATATAAAGAGTACTTTAAAAGTGATATATACTTATTCTTCATGTCTGGCTCACCAAAATGTAGTGGAGTAAAACAGACCCTTTGAAAATAAAACTATATTCCTTGTAAAGCTAGTTTCACAATACACATTTAGATACCTCCAACTAGACAAATTGTTGAAGATATCTAATTATAGATAAAGGAAATGAAAATTTTGGTTACAAAAGTACAAAGTATAGATGATAGGGAGTTTTTGGTTTGAATCTAAGATTCTCAATTGAGGATGATAGCACGTGTATAAATTTTCACAACACACTATTGTCTCGCATGGGATGAAATAAAAGGGCTCAAAATATTTTTAAAAAAAATAATGTTTATCCTTCAAATAACAAATAACATAGAAAATCCAAAATTCAAAAAGTCACTAAAAGGTATTAAATGAATATAAGTGAAATTAAAAAAACATACGAAAAACCTTATTCATTTGGATTCTTCCAATAAACTTTCACAGATAGGAGAGGAGAAGTGTTTGCGGTTGTTTGGGGACATAACTCAGTCAAGTCCCTATTTTGGCATTTCCACCTCTGTAGTAGACATATAGATAGATAGATAGATAGATAGATAGACAGACAGACAGACAGACAGATAGACAGACAGACAGATAGACAGACAGACAGACAAACAGATAGATAGATAGATAGATAGATAGATAGATAGATAGATAGAAAGACATATAGAGAAACATACAGACATACATACAGACACACATACAGATAGATAGATAGATAGATAGATAGATAGATAGATAGATAGATAGATAGATGGATAGACAGACAGACAAACAGACAGACAGATAGACAGATAGACAGATAGACAGACAGACAGACAGACAGACAGATAGATAGATAGATAGATAGATAGATAGATAGACAGAATGATAGACAGACAGATAGATAGATAGATAGATAGATAGATAGATAGATATATAGATAGATAGATAGATAGATAGATAGATAGATAGATAGATAGATAGATAGACAGACAAACAAATAGATAGATAGATAGATAGATAGATAGATAGATAGATAGATAGATAGATAGACAGACAGACAGATGGATAGATGGATAGGTAGACAGAAAGAAAGAGAGATAGATAGAAAACCAAATAGATAGATAGATAGATAGATAGATAGATAGATAGACTAACAAAAAGAAAAAGAGAGAGAGAGAGAGAGAGAGAGAGAGAGAGAGAGAGAGAGAGAGAGAGAGAGAGAGAGAGAGAGAGAGAGAGAGAGAGAGAGAGAGAGAGAGAGAGATTAAAATATATTAATAGATAGGCTTGACAAATCCAGGAGAACTATAGATATTTTCATGAGAGATACTTGTAGAAAAAAAGAGACTTTTGTTGCAATAAAGAGTGATAGAGAAAGAGAAAGTTGTGAAGTCCAAGAGAGAATCTAGAGATCTTGAATTCTTTGAAGAGGTTAATTTAAAAGGGAGAAAAGGAGGAAAAATTACGCTCATGTTCCATTTTTGAAGATTCTAAGTTTCTTCCATTAACCAAGGTAGGTGGAAAGTGGGAAAATACTTAGCACCAACATTTTGATTTGTCTATATACTAGTGCAACACACAAGGGTAAAAGCACAAAGCTATGTCACAATTTAGGACCACTTATCAACACATCTAAATTTCAGTATTTCTGAATAAAAATTTATTTTCATCAAACATATGGTCTAGCTAGATTCATTCTAGCTAAGCTAGATAAGTGGTTAAACTTTTCCAATTGGAAATGTCTATTAAATGCATGTTTTTATACTAATTACCAAAAAAATAAAATTATTTCATAAAATCGATGTTTCAATGACCCCTACTCATTTTAATGATATTTTAGAAAAATATAAAAATACCCTTTTGTAGAGCTTAGAGTCAAGATTATTTTCAATATAAAGTTTATAGTATTTTGGTTAGATCTAATATATTATAATTTTAAAATACAACAAGTAGGTATTTTAACATTCAAGAAGATGTTGCTTCAAATAAATAAATAAAAATAGTAAAGCATATAAAAAATTTAAAAATTTATATTTAGCACTAGAGGAGAGAGTCCTCTTCAAGAATATGTAATTTTTTTCTTAATGGTGTAGATTTGATAGGGGAAATTTGGTGGGAGATGAAAATTGTCGATTTTAGATAAGTTCAACTTTGACCAGTTATAACGGAGAAAATATACATTGAAAACTAAGATTTCTTCTTTTCTACACTAGCTATACATTTTATCTATAACATATTTTGAAATGAGAGGAAAAATAGAATATTTTCATATACTTTTTTGGAACTAGACCCCAGATTTTCAGCAGTTTTCAGCAATTGAAAAATGGACTTCAAAAATTAAAAACCACGTCAATTCTTGTTCAATTTTTTTTAAAAAAATTATAGTCATAAACTTCATCCATTTTTACACATTTAATAAGTTTACATCATCCTCATATTCTAAATACAAATGCCACTTTTTATGTCATTAAAGTTGAACAGTTTGAATGTTGTGGTCCTTTTCCTTTATAAAAGTGTGATACAGGTTTGTACTTTTAGCCACAACTATCTACAAAAATTGAACTAAAAATTATGGGTGGTAAGAGAAACACAGGTATAATGCAAAGGAAATATTGAAATAAAAATATTGAAAAGGGCCTTGAGAATTCTGAGAAGAGAAAAGATGATGCAATAGTTGAAATTGACCTACACAAATGCTAGGGGATTAGAGATTAAAAAGTCTACAAAAGTGTATAATATATTGCAAATGATTACAAAATCTTCCACTCTATAATACCATAATCTTCCTTACATACGAAAGAGGTTGGAAGGTGAAGACTACATAATGAGAAATGTTCCTTAATTAAATGAGAGAGTAGGTAGGTGAGGTAGAAACCTATCAATGCCAACTCAACTACTAATACCAACGCAAAATATGATGACATGTAACTAATTGAATGTTTGAAGATGTTATGTTGGTGATCATGCAAGGAATTAAATCAGATAATGTATTGTATTTTCATTGATGTCAACTTAATATAATATGTATGGTCATGGAGATACTGCCAAAGACTTCAAAGAACTCATGAATTAAGGCTATGCTAATCAACAATGCACACAAGTCTAGTTTCACTAAGTGACTGAATACACCGACGGAGTGCACCCAATGGTCAAAGTAAAATAACAAAGTCACAGTGTTGCTTGATGAAGAAATGCATAGAATTACCAACAAGAGGAGTTACAGTGTTTCCCAACAAGAAAAACACAGAGTAACTTGACGGACATAATTTCATTGTTGCTCGACAGAAAATACAAGGATGGAGAGCCCGATGAAAACTAAAGTCACATATACGGAACGGTCAGTTATCACCAATGACTAACAAAAGTATTGACCGATAGAATAGAGAATTCAGAAGATGAAAAAATACTTAGCAGGCAAGAAGCTAAAGATAGAGCTAACAGATACTTATCATTGTTTTATTCATCCAGATAAAGCCAGAGATAAGTAATTGATTTAAAGCTGATTTGTACAGCTGGCAAGAAGATATCTGCAAGACAAATCAGGAGTTATGCTTTAAATAAAATTGGCTGGATTATTTATCATTCCAAGAATCAAGAACCAAGGAACAATGAATATTGTGTCTATATAAGAGACAAGCTTAATTCATTTACGAATGGGATTAAGGGGAGTGAATAGAAAGAGGATGCTGAAGAAATACTCATGAAGAACAACTTCATGCAATACTGATCAAACCAGCTGAAGGAGAGCTAAGGAATTCTACAGACACCGACAAACAATGAGCACAACATCACAGAGCATAAAGTGTGGATCACAAGGATTGAATTGATACATTGGTCAGAGAGGTAATGTAATTAAATAGATATTAAAATATGCAATTCAAGTTCCAATATGAATAGGTCATAGTGTTTCAGTTTAACCATTGAAGCATCAAGTCTCTTAACTGAGTAGGAATTAACAGTCTTCTATATATTGAGCTACATCTCAAGGAGTGCCAAAAGGTTGATTCATGAAAGTAGCATTGGATATGCCTGATGCCTATTGACAGTCTAAGAAAGAGGATGATTCAAGGATGGTAGCATTAGATGCCCGATACTTAGTGACAACCTCTATGTATAAAATCCTCTAACAAGGTCACACCTAACAGTGTGTTTGTAACCTTTAACAAGGTTGGCTCCTAACAGGGCTCACTTCAGAAGAGTGAAAATTTGGGGTATGGATCTTAGTGGTTTTTCCCTTAGCAGGGTTTCCACGTTAAAATTGATGTGTTACATGTGTATGATTCATTTCTTTACTGTTTTGTATCTTAGATAATTCATTCTAGATTTATCAGTATACTCTACATATTTACTATATTTTGGTAAATAGATGACTTCTTATCCATGAACATATAGAAAAAGGTTTAAAAGAGAAATCCAACAAGTAGTAAACTGATATAAGTTATATAAGGAATTCATCTTGTAGGACAGAAGATAACTTGAGATATAATTTCTAGTTATAAGTTTAAAGGGTTGATTAAAGGATTAATTTTTGAGGCCACTGATTCACCCCCCCTCTCAGTTATTACTGACAATTGGTATCAGAGCTTGTGTTCTTAGAAGGAAGGTTTCAAAGACCTAAGCCAAAGATCACAAGATGAACAAACGAGATGGGCCTAAGTTAAACAAAGATAATTTTGCTTCATGGCAGAGCATGATAAGACTCCACTTATCAGGTATTGGTAATGATGTCACTCAATTCCTAGAAATTGAATATGTGCTTCCCATAGGAGCACCAATAGTTGAAAAAATGAGAGAGAATCATTAACACAACAATATGATGATAGAGCTTGCTTCCTCACTCTCTGATGCTAAATTTGAAGATGTCAAAGAATGCAAGACTGCAAAGCATATATGGGACAAATTGAAGCTTGTACATGGTGGTGACAAAATTTTTTTGAGAGCCAAGGAAGAAAGCCTTAGAGGAATGTTTGATGACCTCAAAATGAAAGAAGGTGAAAACATCACTCAGTATAGCACAAGAATCAAAGAGGTAGTCAATGCTATCTGAGGACTTGGAGGTGTACCAAAAGAAGATAAAGTGGTAAGTAAATTTCTAAGAACCTTACTGCCTACTTATTCTATTAGATTATCTGCCATTCAAGAAATGAGAGCAGTAGCAAATAACAATGTTACTCTTGATAGTTTAATTGGAAAACTCATTTCATTTGAGATTAATAAATTTGATAATAGTGTCTTACCAAACATAGAGTCTACATTCAAGACTTCTATGAGAATAAGTAAATCAAGTCATAAAAACACTATGAGAAAAGATAGTGATAGTGAAAGTGAAGAAGATGACCTTGATGAAATAGAAGCACTTATGGCTAGAAGAATGCAGAGTGGCAAAGGTAAATACAAAGGTAAATTACCACTTGTTTGTTTTAATTGCATAGAGATTGGACACTTTTCTGCAAGATGTACTAACAGAAGAAAAGATGATAGAAGTAATGATAGATCATTTGAAAAAAAGTTTGACAAAGGTGATTATAGAAGCTACCGACAATCAGAAAGAAGAGATACCCGAGACTATAAGGACAAAGGAAATAAGGCCAGTTACCTAGAAAAATGCAAGGATGATAATACTGATACCGAATCTTATGAAGACACTGAGATGGTGTTTGTGGCTGTAAAGGATGATTCAGCTGATGATGAAGAAAGGTATGTAGAAACAACTCTCATATCTAAAATTAGCAAAAATGATGTTTGGATCATAGATAGTGGCTGCACTCACCATATGACTGGTGATAAGCAAAATTTTGAGACTTTTGAATACTATAAAGGTGGTTCATGAAGAATGGGTAATGACACACCTTGTCCAGTTGAAGGTAGAGGAACAATAATGTTGAATAACCAGATAAAATGTGAGAATGCTTATTGGGTAAATAGATGGAATTATAATCTATTGAGTGTTTCTCAGTTGAATAATTTAGGTCACAAAGTAGCAATTGAAAATAAGAAGGCAAAGATCTTCAATAGATCTAAAAATTTGATTGGTACCAGTGAGCAGACAAAAGGTAACTTATTCTATCTAAATGATACTGACTCCACATGTTTGATTGCTACAAATGAAGACATGGTTATGGCACAAAAGATTGGGTCATGTGAAATTTGACAACATGATAAATATTAGCAAAAAGAGAAATCTCAAGGGCTTAGCAATGATGACCAAGCCCAACAAATTCATGTGTAAGAATTGTCAAAAATGTAAAATGACAAACTCTAGTTTTAAAAGAAAAAATCATACATCTAATGCAATTCTAAACTTAGTCCATACTGATTTATGTGGACCTATGAGGAAAAAGAGTTATTATGGAGATAGATATTTTATTCTCTTTGTTGATGGTTACTCTAGAATGATGACAGTCATGTTTCTAAAAGATAAATCAGAAGCATTTAAGATGTTTAAATGGTACAAAGCAATGTTTGAGAAGCAAAATGGTAAGGAGATAAAATGATTAAGGTCAGATAGAGGAGGAGAATTTATTTTAGATGAATTCATTAAATTTTGTAATGAGCATGGAATCAAAAGACAGGTCTCTGCACCAAGAACACCACATCAAAATGGAATTGTTGAAAGAAGGAATAGATCCATAGTTGATTGTGCAAGGACACTGATGATAGAGAAAGGCATCACCCAAATCTTCTAGAGGAAAGCTATCAATACTAATGTTTACACATTGAATAGAGTACAATTGAAGAAAGACACCAAAAAGACACCTTATGAGCTATGGTATCGATACACACCCAATGTAAGTTATTTCAAAAATTTTGGTAGTCAATGTTATATCTTAAAAGATGATATAAATAGAAAACTTGACTGCAAGAGTGATGAAGGAATTTTTCTAGGGTACTCTACCAAGAGAAAAGCTTATAAATGTCTAAACAAAGCCTCTAACAAAATTGTTGAAAGTGCAAATGTAAAGATACATGAATTTGCAGAGAAGAATGAAAAGGAAAGGACTAAAGAACCAGAGGACTACAATAATTTCACTTACAATGAGGAACTTGACACTCTACCCTACCAACAATGTAGAGGTCCTGAGCAATAGATCATTGCACTCGAGCATCATGTTGCAAATACTGAGGATCAAAATGTTTCTCAAGATGATGCACAAATTAATGAAGAATAGAATGAAGAAAAAAATGATGATCAAGTTGATAGACAAAGAGATGAACCTATACTTGAAAGATATGTTAGAGGGAACCATCCATAGAACCAGATCATTGGAGACAATAAGGCTGGTATGAGAACTAGAAGTAAGTCTCTAAATACAAGATGTCTTATTTGTGAGTATGAGCCTATCAATGCTGCACTAGATAATGATGAAGGGATAAGTGCAATGAATGAAGAGATTGAACATATAGAGAAAAACAAGACATGGACACTTGTACCAAGACTAGATGACAAGAATGTCATCGGTACAAAATGGATATTCAGGAATAAGCAGAATGAGAATGGAGAAGTCACAAGAAAAAAAGCAAGACTAGTATGCAAGGGGTATGCACAAGAAGAAGGAATTGAATATGGAGAGACCTTTGGACCCATTGCAAGGATAGAAGGAGTAAGAATATTTCTTTCTTATGTTGCATATAAAGGATTCAAGTTATATCAAATAGATGTCAAGTCTGCATTCCTGAATGGAATACTTGAAGAAGAGGTATACATTGAACAACCGGAAGGGTTTGTTGATCCAGACAAGAGGGACATCGCATCTAGACTACACAAATCCCTGTATGGATTGAAACAAGCACCTTGAGCCTAGTATGAAATAATTCATTCCTATCTTATAAGTATTGGATTTGTAAGAACTAGTGAAAACAATAATCTTTACTTGAAGGAAGATACTGATGCTAACATTTTGATTGCTAAGATATTTTTTGATGACATAATATTTAGAGGCTATGATATGCTATGAAAATCATTTGAAAATGAAATGAGAAAAGAGTTTTAGATGTCTATGTTTGGAGAGATCAAGTTCTTTCTTGGTCTGCAGTTCATGTAACGAGAAGAAGGTATTTTCATTACACAATCCAAGTACATCAAAGAGGTACTAAAAATAGTCAAAATGGAAGAATCAAAACCAATTGGAACGCCGATGGAAACTAGATGCGAACTAAAAAAGGAAGACAAGTCATCGGAGGTAAATCAGACTTTGTACAGATCAATGATTGGAAAACTCTTGTATGTTGTACATACTAGATCAGATATTGCACATGCAGTAGGAATAGTTGCTAGATTTTCTGCTAATCCCAGGGAATCACATATGACTGTTATGAAAAGATTCATAAGATATGTAAAGAATATTGAGGAATATGGCTTACAGTATAGAAGAGAATGAAAATTTGAACTTCAGGTCTTTACTGACACTGATTGGGCTGGAAATATTAATGATCGGAAGAGAACAACTAGAGAAGCATTCTTCATGGGTGAAAAACTTGTCACATGGATCAGTAAGAAATAAAGATGCATCTCACAGTCTACTATAGAGGCAGAGTATGTTGTTGTTGCTGCAAACTGCTCAAATATTGTATAGATCAAACAGTTACTAGAAGGTATGCATATAAAAAATTTAGAATCAGTAATTATCTATTGTGATAATACAAGTGCAATAAACATTTCCAAAAATCTATCCATGCATGCTAAAACAAAGCATATTTCCATCAAGTATCAATATTTAAGATAATAAGTTCAGGCAAAGGAGGTGATACTTGAGTATGTGCAATCAAAGGAACAATTGGCTGATATTGTCACCAAACCACTACCCAAGGATGCATTTGAGTACTTGAGAAAGAGAGTAGGGGTTAGACCCTTGTCTACTATTTCGTAAGCTTAGTAGAAGGCTGCATCAGCCTACATATTATCAGAATATCATTCATGTTGATGCAAGCAAAGAGATAAACTTCAAAGCTACATTTATATACAAACATGTATATATCATCACCAAGCACCAGAGCATATTGTTTTATTGCAGGTGGATAAGGGAAATTCAAGGAATATATTATGGATGGAGAGAAAATATCGCTTGATATTAATGTCAGATATTTGTGAGATATTTGTTTGGCATTGCTGTCAAAGGGAGAGAGATTATCCATATTATCACATCCTTTTGGAAAGGGAGAGAGATTATACATTATCACATTACTGTAACAGGGAGAGATTATATCCTTAGGGAGAGAGATTGTATGGAAATATTATACAAAGGGAGAGTTACATCAAAAGAAAGGAGAACAATCAATGGGAGAGAGTTTGACACATAAGGAGAACTCATCAAATCAGAGAAAGAAAGATTATACATCCATCTAGTGAAGGGATTGAAGATAGATAGAAAGCTTGCAAGAATCAAATCAAAGATACTTGAGCTTACCAAAAACCAGACATTTATAATATTTACATTAGAAAAGCTTGATGAAACTATATATTTTATATTGTATTAGCAATAGTATAGTATGATAATGTAGTATATTGCCATCAATGCCAAAGGGAGAGATTGATGACATGTAACTAATTGAATGTTTGAAGATGTTAAGTTCATGATCATGCAAGGCATTAAATTAGTTAATGTATTGTATTGTCATTGATGTCAACTTAATATATTCTGTATCGTCATGGAGATACTGCCAAAGACTTCAAAGAACTCAAGAATCAAGGCTATGGTAATCAGTAATGCATACAAGTCTAGTATTCACTAAGTGACTAAATACACTGATGGTTAGAGTAAAAGAACAAAGTCACAGTGTTGCCCGATGAAGAAATGCATAGAATTATCGATGAGCAGAGTTACAGTGTTGCCCGATGAGAAAAACATAGAGTAACCCAACGGACATAATTTTAGTGTTGCCCAACGAAAAAGACAAGGATGGAGATCCTGATGACAACTGAAGTCACACCGATGGAACATTCAGTTATCACCAATGACTAACTGAAGTATTGACCGATAGAACAAAGAATTCAGAAAATGACAAAATGCTTAGCTGGAAAGAAGCTAAAGATAGAGTTAACTGATACTTATAATTGTTTTATTCATCCAGATAAAGCCGGAGATAAGTAATTGATTTAAATCTGATTTGTACAGTTGGAAAGAAGATATCTGCTAGACAAATTAGGAGTTATGCTTTAAATAAAATTGGCTAGATTGTTTATCATGCCAAGAATCAAGAACCAAGGAATAATGAATATTGTGCCTATATAAGAGACAAGCTTAATTCATTTATGAATGGGATTAAGGGGAGTGAATAAAAAGAGGATGCTAAAGAAATACTGATGAAGAACAACTTCATGTAGTACTGATCAAACAAAGTGAAGGAGAGCTAAGATTTTCTACAGACATCGACAAACAATGAGAAAAATGTCATAGAGCAAAAAGTGTGGAGCACAAGGATTGAATTGATACATTGGTCAGAGAGGTAATGTACTTAAATAGATCTGAAAATCTGCAATTCAAGTTGCAATATGAACAGGTCATAGTGTTTTAGTTTAGCCATTGAAGCATCAAGTCTCTTAAGCAAGCAAGACTTAACACTCTTCTATATATTGAGGTACATCTCAAAGAGTGCCAAAAAGGTTGATTCATGAAAGTTGCATTGGATATGCCCGATGCCTATTGACAGTCTAAGAGAGAGGATGATTCAAGGATGGAAACATTCGATGCCCGATACTAAGTGAAAACCTCTATGTATAAAATACTCTAACAAGATCACACCTAATAGTGTGTTTGTAACCATTAACAGGGTTGGCTCCTAACAAGGCTCACTTCAGAAGAGTGAAAATTTGGGGTACCCGTCCCAGTGGTTTTTCTCTTAACAGGGTTTCCATGTTAAAATCTATGTATTATGTGTGTATGATTCATTTCTTTACTATTTTTTATCTTACATAATTCATTCTAGATTTATCGGTACACTCTACATATTTATTGTATTTCTATAAATAGATGACTGCTTATCGGTGAACATATAGAAAAAGGTTTAACAGAACAATCTGACAAGTAGTAAATTGATATAAGTTATTGAAGGAATTCATCTTGTAGGAAAGAAGATAACTTGAGATATAATTTGTGGTTATAAGTTTAAAGGGTTGATTTAAGGATTAATTTTTGAGGCCACTGATTCACCCCCCCCCCTCATTTATTACTAACAAAATAAACATTAATAAATAATATTTATCCTAATAATTTATGATCCTGAACTGAACTTAAGAAAGCTCGTAAATATTAACTTACTGTAAGAGCCATGTCTCTCCCTTATGTACATCTCAAGGAGATAAAACATAAATTCAATCTAGTGATGATGGGCCCTAACATCTAAGCCATGTTAGGTACCCATCTAGAATTGCAATGCAACTAATTTCTTACAAATATAGGGAAATGAGAAAACCTCATGGGAAAAAAATCATCTTGAAAAATTAGATAATGAAAGTAAACATAAGTGATGGGATAAGTGATGTATGGAGGTCTCAACATCATTACCCCCCNATCATCTTGAAAAATTAGATAATGAAAGTAAACATAAGTGATGGGATAAGTGATGTATGGAGGTCTCAACATCATTACCCTCCCCCCCCCACCGCCTCCCCCCCAAGAAATACATACACCATGGAGATCCAAATGATGTTTGCACCCCTTATGGTAAGTGTTTGAAGAAGAAATAAGATCCAATGCTTACAACTCATTCATCTCTCCTTAGGAAGAAACAAAAAGCATGTGGAGATACAAGTATGCTTCCCATTTTGGATATAAATTTGTAGAAAGTGAAATCCAAATGGATGATGACGTCTCCTAAATAAATTCATGTGTCTTCTTGCTCATGAAAGATGATGGTTCTACACTCCAATCAATCAATTAAGAAAGTGATAAATTAGAACTATGTGGAAACTGATATAGACCAATATCAAAAGATAAAGATGATATAACAAAAAAATCAAATATTTATCATCAAAGAAGAAGGAAATCCTCTCAAGTTTGCGTCTAAGTCTTCAATTTAGGACTTAACAAACAATTAACGATTATTTGGTGAAAAGGAATTCTAATTCGGAAGAAAAATAGATACCTCTTGCAATGGAGAACTAATAATGTGTCACTCACCTATGTCTGAAAGACAATGGTTCTCCTAATTTTAAGAAACAATGGATTTCTCAAATGAATTTACATAAGGATTCAATGGAAGTGAAGACAGATCAACTCTGAAGAAGAAATATGAACCTCGGAATAAACATCATCCTTCTCTAAAGTATAAAAATCCTCCAAGGTATAAATCTATAATAATATTATAATCATAGGTTTTAATATAGAAAATATCCCTCAATAATAAAAACCTAATAAAAATAACTACCAATAATCTCCCTTGATATCTATAGTCATGTACACAATTACAAACTGACATCAATCACAATTATCTTCACCAACATGTTCTAGACGAAAGAAATTAGTGAATAAGTTATATGTTTATAGTTTTTATCAGTTTGATAATAAATTTATGTAGATTTATCTAAAATAATAAAGGAATCAATCTTTTAATTTTTGAATTAGTCATTCTACATGAATCTGATATGCTTGATCAATCCTTCTAGTCTTAAACAATAATTCCCCTCTATTGATCCTACAGAAAAAACTTAAATGTGTTGTTAAGAGATTATGTTTTAATGATAGGATGTTACTCATATCAAATCTATAAGAATTATAACTGAATGACATTTTAAAATAGTTAAAGGAACCAAATATTCATATGATATCCTAAATGACGATGTAAGTGTGATTGGATAATTTGTATTGGCTACTTAGTGCTTAAAATAAGTGAGAATCCCATTGATTTCATGACATATAATGGATTATAGTTTTTCTTCGATACAATAAAATATTTTTCAATTCAAATATTTTCTAAAGTAACCTAGCCCATAACACTTAACCAGAGGGTCATTCATATATCCAACATTTTTTATTTGAGGTTTAGAAATTTGAGGTCATTTTAAATGTCACACATCTCACCAATTTTATTTATGCAACTTATAAAAAAATTACCCTTAAGGGTCTAGTAAGACAAAATATTTTTGAACCTTGGGAAAATGAGTAAATAGAATCATACTAGGAACATGTTATTAGTTTGAACTATGTAAAATGTGTTATTTTGAATATTCACTATGTGATGGAAAAATTGGTCCAATGAAAAGGGACAAAGTGCAAGTTATATAATATTAACACAATGTGATGTTTAGTCACATTTAATTGTATTTGAGATATTATGATGATGAATTCCAAAGTAAAATCAAATAATTTACATCAGAGTAAATGCAATAATACACACATGAGATGAGTACATATATATGGATATGGAAGATACTTTTTTTAACCTAATTCCTAATAATGAATCGTATAGCTAAGAACCAATAAAGTATAATAAAAATATTCAATGAGTATAATTTTAAATAATTATAATAATAAGCATAAAATAAACATACAAATGATTGAAAACTATCTAAGAATATAAAGGTGAACACATATTTGTTTATAGGAATGATAAGTTTTGTTCTTCTCAGGTGCAATTGAATGATATAAGAAACAAATTTTAGATCATGTCACCAACAAGGGTTAACTATATAATAGTAGTTGATCTATTATATTGATAAGATACTTTTAATATAAGTTGGTAGAATCTAGAATGAGTGTAAAAGTCCAAATTTTACATAGGAAATTTAAAAAAAAAAAAAAAGAATAATCAAGTTAAAAGGGTAAGATGGATAAATACAAATAACATTAGATGACATTGATTAAGTCTTATTTTTTCTTTGGTTGTTTCTAATCCTTGATATTTTAAAACAAATGTCTATTCAATCACTTTAATGATTGATTTATATTTATCAACTATTCTTCCCCTTCTTGTTTGGATAAAATAAGATCTAAAATTTATAAAATACCTTACTATGAGGATTCCACTAACATATCTCTTTATTCCTTTTTAATGATAGTTCTATTAATCACAAAATATAGTAGATTTTTATTTTTATTTTTAATGGGGTATATACCCTAACTACTATTTGTCTTGCCTAAATATATACTTACATCTTTTCCATGCTGAATGTATTTTACTTATGTTTTTCATCAATCAAATTGACATTGGTTATGTGTTAATATCATGCATTCTAAATCCTATACATACTCACCTATTTGTTTAATTGTAATATCTCATGTTTTAAATTATTAATGAATATAATATAATTTATTATATCAATTTCTAATTTATAGTTAATGATTTTCATTGAATCATTTACATTCTTGGTTGGATTTTCCACCAAATATTTCATAGTTTTAGATCCTAGTTGTGAGTAAAGTTTTAGCTTGCGATAAATCTAAAAGTGTAAGTTAACATTTAAAAAAAATCTTGAGTAGTATCCTTTTATTTTTTGTTCTTGTTGTATCATTTCGATTACTAGTTCTATATTTTGCAGTGATCATGATGTGATTCATAGAGGTATCATCACATTTGTCTCTCCTATGTGGCTTTAGCATGTTGTTGGTCACAATTATGGAATCACTAATAATGTGATTAGGATCCTCTTAAAGGTTAAAATTATTCTTTTGGAATATTAATTCATTATATTTTGAATGATAATACTCATAGATATAGTTTTTGGTGTTGGATCATTCATTTATTTCTTATCAAAAGATGGATTATGTGGAGGAAGTTTACTTTGGTTAATTTGTTGTGGTAAATATGGGACCCTAACCTTGCATTGAATATATAGAAATTCATAGGAATGAAATTGTATTAATCCATTGGGACTTTATGATCCCCATATGTGTTGGTACTAAAATAAGCTTCATTTGTGTATTTGGAATAATATCAAGGTTTGTTTTGATAGATTATTGTAATGTCTACATTATGTGTTAATTTTGGCATACTTCTTTTTATTATTAAAAAAGAAGGTAGAACAAGGGGGATGACCCAAAAAGAGAAAAGCCAACATGAGAAGTGAAAGACTACCAACACATAACCAGAGTTAGAAGACCCTTAACCAATTCCTTTTTTGAAAATAAAAAACTAGAAACTAGAAAAAAAGGCCCCAACTTCAACATGAAGTTGGTAACTAGCTTGTTAACACCAACATACCCCAACTTCACCACAAAGTTTGTAACCAGTCTGTGCACATTAGAACCAGTAAAATTTAAAATATAAAAAACCAAGATGGTAAGTAACATTTTTACATCTAGTACAGTTTAAAAAAGACACAAACAGGCCCAAAATGGCCAACCAATGAAAACAACTAATCAACCAACACATCAAAAATGAACAACAAACTACTTGGGGTTTTTACCCCCTTCATTAAGCATCAGCTTGAGCTAATCTTCCACAAGAGATTGGAAGAGATTCTTGTCAATGTGAACCTCCCACTGGGTCTTCACTTTCTCCATGTGCAGAAGCTAAAGAGTCATAGCCACTGAATGCATATCTTTGACTGTGAACTCAACAATTATGTTGAGCCTATCAGCCAACTCTTTGATTTCCTCCTTAACCTCTTGAAGGTCCTTCTTAGAAACTAAATACTGAAAGGTGGTCTAAATCGTGTTAACATCCTCCTACATTTAGTTTAGGTCACCCTCAACTTCAACCTTACAAGCAGCCTCCACCTTACTTTCCTCTAGGGCCTCATCCTTTTTACCCCCTGTTTCCTTCTTAGTATTTGACTTCACTTGCGGACCAGATGACGAGGTAGTTGTAAGCGGAGACTCTGAGTGATTTTCATCAAACAACTTCCTTTTAGATAAATCTACTGTGGGTAATTTGAAACTTGCTAAAATCTGGGAAGATTCCTGGCTTTTCTCAGCTCCCTCCATACACTGGGTGATTTTGTCTATGTCTTTGTCAAAGTTATCGTCATCCTTATTAATTTTTTTCCCTTTCTTTTTATCCTTGCTACTTCCCTTCTTCCTCCCATATTCTTCCTCCAAGTTTCCCTCTTCCTCATCGTCCTCCAAATAAATTTTTCTGACAACTTTCTTTTTAAACTGAGTGTTGGAGGTAATTATGTGGGACCTCCTCTTGCTTTCATTTTCATCTTCTTCCTCCTTTGAATCAATGTTGATTTGAGTTACTCCCACTAGACCTATTTTTTCTTTCTTGGGTTTATTACACACACGAGTTTGTGTTTTGGAGGACAAGGTGGGATTATAATGAGAAGCCATTAACTCTTTAGGAGTATTAGTAGAGGGAGTGTTAAAATCCTATAGAGTGACAAATCTAGGAGGACATAAAGGAAGGTGAAAATTATAAAGACACAGAATCAAGCCTTGGTGTAGAATGCAATAATGTTGCTTGGAATTTTTATTTTCTCTCACATCGATCACCGAAGCCAAAAGAGAGTGCATTAGGTAAAAAGGAAAAGAAATAGTATCATTATAGTGAAAGTGGTTAAGTAGAGGGAAGTGGTAGTTATAACAGGTGCCATAACAACCTTCAAGAGTAAGGTATTTCATCAGAATGAGGTATACCTCATTCCAGGGATCAGGGAGCGCCTCCCATTTGAAACCCCCACGAATCCAGATGGGATCCTCCAACTTCTTGAAAAATCTTTTCATGCTAGAATTATATCTTCTTTTCGTTACCTTTTTTCCATTTTCTACCATTAGTGGAAAGCCTAGTAGCTTGGGAAATAACCTCTTCTTTGATTTCAAAGGTTATCCCATTTGTTGTAACCTTACGATCCATCCAAGAATTAACCAGCTGCATCAAAGTGAGTTCATTGATACCCTCCATGGCTTCCATGTAAGGATAAAAGCCTCCCTCCTTCAACTATGTAACCGCTCATGGGTTTTTAAGGAACCCATCATCAATTTTAGAGGGCTCCAAAAGGACCATATCACCACCCATTTTATAACTATGCTCAGAAAGCTCCTCTTCTTGAGTCTCTAGAGAAATCCCACCCGTTCTTCCACCACACCAACCAACCTTCACAAGAGCCCAGAATGAAATGTAGAACACCCAGCGAAGGCAATCCATGAAGCATATGATAGAGATCCAATTAAAAATAAAATCAGACATTTTAATGGATTGTATAGAGCAGGTACTAATCACATGGGTGGCTAAAATAAAAGCAAAGCCATCACATGAAAAGAAATGATTGCATGGCTTTTGATTCAACTGCCAATAGAGCTCAGTCATCTTATCAGGGATCCCAGGATGCGTTCCAATCGCCATGTCAGTGTTTTTCTTTAAAGTTCCTGTAATTTTTCCCAAATAGGCATTAAAAGCCCATCTTTTTAATAGTATACTAAAATTAATTTTCTTTCCCATCACACTTTTAAAATTTAAATTTGCACTGTGTCACGTAAAACTACAATCCACCTTTCCCATCCTATCATCTTTATCCACATGCCTCATCATTTAATTTTCTTTTATTCTCCACAAGTAAAAATATTTTCTTGGTTAGAAAACTCAAATTTTTTCCAACACCTAATTCCTTGCATAGCAAGACCTGCGGTAGCCAGTGCATTCACACCTGCATTTCCCTCTCTATAAATGTGTTGTAGTTTGAATTCATCTAGCCTCGTGAGCAGCAACCAGATGTCCTATAGAAGATTGGACATATTCCAGCTAGGTCTATGGTTTCCCTTGACAATCTTTATTACTATTTTTGAGTCCACCTCGATAATCAGATTTTTAATTCCCACAAAAACTGTAACCTTCAGGCCCCAAAACAAGGCAAATATTTCTACCACATTGTTAGAACCCATCACGACATGAACCGCATAAGCGATAATCATCTTCCCAAAGCGGTCTCTGATAATAACTCCACTAGCAACAATCCCATTACAGATAGCCTCGTCAAAAATTAATTTGGTGAAATTTTCCTCTAGCGGGGTCCACTTGCTATTTGTCCTTGCCACCACCTCAAAGCAATCAAAAGCAGAGGAGAAAGGAATTTTCCAAACCTTAGTCAATTTACAATCTAACTCCTTAGGGGGAAACTGAGGAATTTTCCATCAGAAACTATCTAGGTTTTCCTTCATCAGATTCATAGTCGATCTCACCATCCCCTCAACATCATTTTCCTCCCCTCTAAACACCTGATTATTTATTTATTTCCTTGTACTCCAACAAACATGTAGGGGTAACATTCTACATAGTAGACTAGTAAGTGGGTGCGCCAAATATTGTCCCTAGTTGCTGACAAATTGGTCAACATTTTCCACAAAAACCCAATCCAACTGCATTTTTCTCATCATTTGCAACCAAACAATTGATGCATAGGGACAATGAATAAGAAGATGATTAATAGTCCCAACCTGGTTTTTACACATAACACGTCTATTAACCATCTAAACTCCCCACTTCTGGAGTTTATCCAGCGTAAAAATTTTACAATGTAACATTGTCCACCAAAAGAAATTGATTTTAGGGATCAATTGAGGTATCCACACCTTTCCCCAAATTTTCTCATCTGCCAACATCTTTAAATTATCTAAATACGTAGACTTCATCGTGATCTCCCCTGACTTGTTATGACACCAGACAAGTGTATCCTCTATCTAAGAGAGGGGGATCCTAATTCCATCCAAAAGATTCTGAATCTCCTTGATATAAAGAGGAACTTGGGTATGATCAAGGTAAGAATCTACCAGGTATTTCCATTTCCTATCTTGAGAAATGTAATCTATAACTTTACTCCAAAAATAAGAAACCAGTATGTCCCTAATGAGACCATAGTTGTCCCGACCTAGGGGTTTATCACTTACCCACCAGTCCTCCCAGAAAATGATCTGAGAACCATTAACAACCATCTACTTTAGCCCTCTAAATAGATTTCCCTTACATTTAGCAATAAAATTCCAAATTTTAGAGACAAAAGGAAAATTATGACAATACGGGAATTGGGCAGAATCAATAAAATATTTGGCCCTCATAATTTGCTCCATCTAGTGGTTCCTCTAAATAGTTGCCAACCATTTTTGGTTATCAAAAACTTGTTTAGATCCTTTATTTTCCTCACTCCCAGCCTACCCAACAGCTTTAGTTGACAAACCGTATACCAGCTGACCAAGTTCATTATGAATTTTTCCTCCACCCCCTCCACAAAATATTCCTCTAAATTTTTTCTAGATTTTTTGTCAGTTTGTCAGTGATTTTCTAAAGAGAGAGGAAGTACACAGGTATTCCTTAAAGGACCATGGATAGCAATTGAAGTTTCCCTGCATTGCTAAGAACCATCCCTTTCCAACTAGCTAGTTTACTTTGCAATTTCTCTGAGACCTCCTTCACCGTGAGAGGGAGTCCAAGATAAGTGTCAGGAATCTCCCCCCCATAGAGACAAGACATTCCACAATCTTTTGTTGGGTTCTATGTTCATTGTTGAAGAAATAAATTTTACTTTTACTGTAATTGATCACTTGACCAGAAGCCACCACATAGAAATTCAGAAGAGTTTTCCACTCTCTGTCTTCCCTAATACATGCTTTTCCAAAAAGGAACGTATCATCAACAAATTGTTGGATAAATTCTGGAGGAAGAGTGGAGGCCGATTTAAAACCAGGAATAGATCCAGTTCCTTCCAACTTCAGAAGGTTTACAGCCAACACCTCCGCAACCAACAAGAATAGGTAGGATGAAAGGGGGTACCCTTGTCGCAATCCCCTTTCCATCTTAAAAGACCCCCAAGGTGAGCCATTGACCATAACCACAAATTTAACCGTTTCCACTGCCACCTTTATGATTTTAATGAATCTTTCTTGAAATCCAAATTTTCTTAGCACCCTATATAGAAAGTCCCAAAAAACCTTACCGTACACCTTAGATATATCCAATTTTAGTGCCATACCAGCATTCTTGCCTCTGTCCATGGAATGAATGATCTCATGGGAGGTAATCACAACATATAAAAAAATTCTTCCTGACACAAAACCTTCTTGTTGGGATTAATGATTTTTCCAAGTAGGGGTTTAAATTTGTTGGTGATGACTCTAGAAAGGATTTTATATATAGTATTGCAAAGGATTATGGGGTGGAAGTCACCCATGCTCTGAGGGTTTTGAACTTTAGGTACCAGGAGAATATAGGTGTTTTTATGTTTTTTCAGTATATTTCTAGTTCAAAAAAAATCACAGGCTACGTGAATAAGATCATACTTGCTAATCTCCAGGTAGTGCTGGAAGAAAGCCAGATGGAAGCCATTCAGTCCATGTGATTTATAAGCTCCCATGTGGAATACAACATTTTTGACCTCCTCCTTTGAGATCTCAAACAACAACTCTTCATTTTCCAATGCATTTATTGTTAGAATAGTCTGAAAAGGATGACTGAGAGGGGGGTGGGTGAATCAGTTATCAATAACTTTATAACTTTTCTTCTTTAACTATAGAATACAACAAAGTAAATGCTTAATCAGATAACATAGTACACAACACACAATTTGATTACGGGGGAAACCAAATGGTAAAAACCCCGGTGGGAATTAGCACCCACAATGAACTATACGTAATTACAGTAATCCCTGTTAGAAGATATTTCAACCCTGTTAGGAGTTTTACTTTATAATGCAATAATTATAGTGACCTAGTTAAGGGTCTGATCCTGTTAGGAGTCTTTTACAAATAACCCTGTTAGGGGTGGTGGACTCACTGTCCAAAAGCTCACTACTTGATGGTGAAAGCTACAACCTTTTGTATAATAGATATGCACTATATATGATAATGAACTGTAGAGTACACCTACTATGTTGATCAGTTCCAGTGTATTACAATCTTTCACTTCTTCTTCACATAGACTCTTGATGAATGAACCAACTTTGATAATCTGCTCTGTACATCTTTCTTCTCTTTTCGTATCATTCACACTTAGCATATCATAATTGACTTGCTATAAGTATCTTTCTTAAAGTATGAGATCATGGGACCTGTAAGACAAATCTTCATAACATCCTTGTCAGCTCTACTAAGCACACAAGCATAATTACAACCGCACAAGTATAAACTGAATAGACACGATGCTTCTCTAAGTCGGCCTCACCAAATTAACTCTAACTTTGCAATCTTCTTGAAACATGTTTGGCACCTTTAGATGAATATCATCAACTCATAACTAAACATGAATATACACATGCATATCCTGAAGATAGGCGCAATTCAAGAAACACGTTATATATGTCGGCCTTAAACAGTTACACTTCTAAAATTGTAACTGTCAATAACACAATTACATAACTTTACTGAAATATCATATCTAGGTCTACGTTTAAGAACATAACATAATAAACATGTCAACAACATGTATCTATCCATGCAACTCTTCATATCAACATTCTGATAAGTACATACAGAATTATTACTGTGTATTATATGTTGTCATCAATGACAAACATACAATCAATCAACTGCTCAGAATCAAATCTCCAACAATCTCCCCCTTTGACATTGATGGTGACATATGATATCAAAAATATCCTCTATTCATGGTGTGCTCTTTCTTTTACAATCTTCTCAATATCCTCATCAAAGATTTCTTTTATACTGCTGCAATTCCTCTGTCTATGTTTTTGTTCCATGTATATACTCCCCTAGAGTATATTCTCCCCCTTAGTACATACTCTCCCTTACTATATACTCCCCCTTTGAAATCAATGGAAAGGGTGCCATAGATCTTTAGGCACATGTACTACTCTAGAAGTAGAGTAGTCAACCATTCATCAGTCACTTAATGACTGATGTTCTTGCTGCTTCTTCTAAACAAACTCAGGAGAGGGAATTACCCCCAACTTCTCCCTAAGGTACTAAAAAGTATCCTTTGATAAGGGATTTGTGAAAATATCTACCAACTGTTCTTTGGTGCTTACATAGTCTAATTTAACTTCTTTGTCTGCAACCTTTTCTCTAAAGAAATGGTACTTGATCTCTATGTGTTTTTTCTTTGTGTGCATCACAGGGTTCTTAGACATGTTGATAGTGCTAGTATTATCATAGTGAATAATAACAGGATAATCAACCTGAATGCCAAAGTCTTTAACCATGTGCTTGATCCAAACCATGGTTGAACAATTCAGTGTTGTTGCAACATATTCAGCTTCTGTTATTGACTGAGAAATACAATTCTACTTCTTTCTTATCCAAGAAACCAACCTATCTCCAAGAAATAATGCTCCTCCTAAAGTGCTCTTCCTGTCATCAATACAACCTGCCCAATTTACATCTGTATACACATGAAGTTTTACATTTTCTGATTTAGGATACCATAAACCATAGTCTATATTTCCCTTTAGATATCTGAATATCCTCTTGATTTCCATTAGGTGATTCTACTTGGCTTCAGTAGCAAATCTTCCAACAATGCCAACTGCATTAGATATGTTAGGTCTAGATTGAGTTAGATAAATGAGTTTACCAATCATAGATTTGTACAATGTCTTATCAACTACTGTGGAATCATCATCTTTTGAAAGATTGATTCATGTTATCATGGGAGTGCATACTGGCTTACAGTCATCCATCTGGAAGGTCTTCAGTATTTCCTTCACATATTTTGACTGATTAATGAATATACCTTTATCTCTTTGTTTTACATTCAGTCCCAAAAAGTATTTTATAGGACCAATCATACTCATTTCAAATTCATTCTGCATTTCCTTTACAAATTTTGTACTGAGCTTGTCATTACCTCCAAAGATAATGTCATCAAAAAATATGGAAATGAATAATAATCCATTACGTGTCTCTCTTGTGAATAGGTTATAATCTGTTGCTCCTTTCTTGAATCTAATCTTGGTAAGATAACCATCAAGTCTCTCATACCAAGCTCTTGGGGCCTGTTTAAGACCATAGAGTGCTTTCTTCAATTTGCATACCATGTCCGGTTCATCTAAAAGATTAAATCCTTTAGGTTGTTCTATGTATACTTCTTCATTCAAGTCACCATTCGAAAAAGCTTATTTTACATCCATTTGATAAACTTTAAAGTCTTTGAATGTTCCATATGCCAAAAACAATTTAATGGCTTCCAGTTTGCTTACAGGGGAAAATGTATCAGTGTAGTCTATTCCTTATCTCTACGCATATCATTTACATACCAATCTTTCTTTGTTTCTTACTACTGTAGCATCTTCATTCATCTTGTTTCTGAATACCCACTTTGTTCCAATCATATTTTTGTTACTGGGTCTAGGGACCAATTCCCATGTATCATTTTTAAGTATCTAATCTAATTCCTCTTTCATTGCATTCTTCTAATCTGAATCATTACAAGCATCTTCAACACTTAAAGGTTCAATATGTGAAAGTAAACATACCTCTTCATCCATTGCTAGACTTTTTTCTTTTCATCTAGTCAAAACACTATTGCTCTGATCTCCAATGATATCATCTTTAGAGTGGTATCTAGATGTGAATTTTGGAACCTTAGGTGTGTCTTCTTCTTCTATAATCTATGATTCTTCTCTGCTTGATTCAGGGTCATTGCATGAGACATCAATGCAATCAAACATTTCTTCAATAACTGTATCTTTGTTTCTAGGCTTGGGTTCATCTTCAATCATAGGTGCATATTCAAAGTATCTTTCTTGAACCATAAACTTCTCATCATTTTTTACATGAGTACTTTCAATTACCTTTTTAAATCTCAAATTAAAACATCTGTATTCTTTTCTTTTTATAGAGTAACCAAGGAAAATACCTTCATCACTTCTAGCATCAAACTTACCAACACCATCATCTCTCTTGATGTAGCACTTGCTGCCAAAGATTCTGAAATACTTTACTGTAATTACATTACCAAACCAAAGTTCATAAGGTGTCTTATTTGCGCCTAGCCTCAATTGAGTTCTGTTGATAGTATATACTGTTGTGTTCACTACATCTCTCTAGTAGGTGTGTGCAACCTTTCCTTCAATCATCATAGTGCACGTTGTACCAAGTATGATCATGTTCCTCCTTTCTGCATTCCCATTCTACTGAGGGGTTCTAGGTGCACTCAACTATCTTTTAATTCCATGTTCTTCACAATAGTCATAAAACTAGTTAGAGGTGAATTCTCCTCCTCTATTTGATCTCAAACATTTAAGTTTTAGTCCAGATTTATTCTCAACCTTAGCTTTGAATATTTTGAAATTTTCAAAGGCTTCAAATTTCTCCTTTAAGAACGCAACCCACATCATCCTAGAATAATCATCAACAAATAAAATGAAATACTTTTCTCCGTAATATGATCTTGTTTGAGTAGGACAACATAAGTCTGTGTGTACCAAGTCCAGTTTGTTTTTAGTTGAGTTTTGCTTGCTTCTAAAAGAACTCCTTACATGCTTACCCATAACACATTCCCTGCATACTGTGTCAACTATTCTTGCAATACTAGGAAGGTCTCTAACTTCCTTGACATTACTAATTTTTACTATATTATCAAAATTGATATGGCATAGTCTCTTGTGCCATAACCAACTATCATCCACCTTTGCAACAAAACAACTAGCATCTAAATTAAGCTGAAAAACATTACCTTTTTTTTTAGAGCCTGATGCAATCATGTCTCCATCTTTGTTGTTAGTGATGCACTTGTTGTCTTTGAACTCCAAATGATAACCTTTGTCAAGTAGTTGTCCAACACTCTGCAAGTTATGATGTAATCCATCAACATATAGAACATCATTTATTTTGTTCTTTAGATCCAAAGTGATAGAACCTCTGCCAATGATAGGTTTTGGAGTGTTATATCCAAATCTAACCATACAACCTTTGTATTTGTCTAACTAAACAAATCTATCTTTGTCACTTTTCATATGATGGGAGCATCCACTGTCAATGATCCAATCAGTCCTAATGTCTTCTTTGGACATTAAGGCTAACTTTTTCTCTTCCTTTTCATCTTCAATGTCCATTTCCTCAAGAAACTTTTCCATGTCTCTAAGTGCAACAAATCCAATTTCATCTTCTCCTGAATCTTCATATGTTACACCTTCTTCAACATGATAACATTCCTTCTTATAGTTGGGTTTGTAATCATATTTGAACTTCTTGACTCTTGTGGGACACTTAGATGCAAAGTGATCAATCTTGTTAGATGAAAAGCATTTGAAAGGAAGTTGACCTTCATATTTTCCTTTACCTTTCTTTTCTCTTCTAGAAATCATAGCAATGATTTCTTCTAGTTCTTCATCAACTTCTTTTTTCTCATTATGACTAGAGATATGTAAGGATTTCTTACCATGGACTGAGGCTTTGAAAGCTGTTTCACTTTTAGGTTCAGTTTTCAACCTTGATATCTCAAATGCAAAGATTTTGCTGATCAAAGTCTATCTCTTGAAGTCTTGTGAGAATTGCATGGTTTCCTCTAGAATACTTATCTTGTTTTCATAGTCTGATGTTAAAGTAGTTAGCAACTTGCCCATTATGTCTTCTTCTGATATCTCTCCACCATTGTTTCTGATTCCAGAGACTGCTTCATTTATCCTTTGATTGTAATCTCTAATGTTCTCTTTAGGTAACATCTCAAGACTGTTGTATTTCTTTTTCCATGTCTTCCTGCATGAATTCTTTGCTTGAATATCTCCTTCAAACATATCTTCTAAATACTTCCATATGGTATATGCTCTGTCAATTTTCTTGATCTCAGAAAATTCACTGTCAGATAAGGTGCTGATTAGGGCTTCTTTGGAAATTGCATTATGGGTAAATGTATCCTTTTGTCTATTAGTAGCATCATCCTTTGCAAGGTCTTTCAGAGATGGAATTGCAACTTCTTGTGTAGCAATTTCAAAGATCTCAAAGCCAACACATTGCAGATGTGTTATCATTTTCTTTTTCGAATCCAGATAATTTTCTCCATCAAACTTAGGGCTTTCTTTTCTGAAGTAAAACATCTAATATACCTTAAGCTATTAGGCTTCTTCTCCAATGCATTTGACTCTGATACCAATTGTTAGAATAGTCCCAAAAGGAAAACTAAGAGGGGGGGTGAATCAGTTATCAATAACTAAATAATACTTTTTTTCTTTAACTTCAGAATACAACAAAGTAAATGGTTAATCAGATAACATAGTACACAACACACAATTTGGTTACGGGGAAACCAAATGGTAAAAACCGTGGTGGGAATTAGCACACATAATGAACTATACTTGATTATAGTAATCCCTATTAAAAGATATTTAAACTCTGTTAGCAGTTGTACTTTACAATGCAATAAGTATAGTGACCTGGTTAAGGGTCGGACCCTGTTAGGAGTCTTTTACAAATAACCCTGTTAGTGGTGGTGTGATGACATGTAACTCATTGAATGTTTGATAATTTTAAGTTGAAGATGATGCAAGACATTAAATCAGTTAATGGTTTGTATTGTCATTGATGTCAACTTGATATCATCTGTATGGTCATATACATAATACTAAAGAATTTATAGAATCAATGGAATAGAGGTTATGCTTTCAGCAATGCATAAAAGTCATGTATTCACTAAGTAAAAGACAAAACCGATGGAGTGCACACCATCGATAAATACAAAAAAAAAATTCACAGTGATGCCCAACGAGTAGAAGACAGTGTTGCCCAACGAGAAAGATCCAATGATGCCCGATAGATAGAGATCTTGAAGATAACTAAATTTGCACCGACAGAACTGGCAGTTGTCACCGGCAATGAACTGCAGAATTGACCGATAGAATAGAGAGATTAGAAAATGAAAAAATATCTAGCTGGCAGAGCTTAAGGATAGACTTAACTAGTTTTTTTATTTGTTTTATTCAACCATAGTTAAGAAATTGATTTATACAGTTGGAAAGAAGATAACTATGAGATAAATCAGGAGTTAAAACCGTAAATCAAATTGGATGGATTGTTCTTTATGCCAAGAATCAAGAATTAAGAAATATCATGTCTATATAAGAGACAATCATAATTCATTTCTGGAAGCAATCAGATACATGGGGGAGTAAATTGAAAAAAGATGCTGAAGAGAAACTGGTGAAGGATAAGCTTCATACAATCCTGATCAATCAAGCTAAGGAAGAGCTAAAGAATTCTGCAGACACCGACGAACAATGAAGTACAACATCACAGAGTAGAAAGTGTGAAGTACAAAGGAATTGAATTGATACATTGATCAGAGAGGTATTGTAAGTAAATAGATCTGAATATCTGCATTTCAAAGTTGCATTAGAAACAGGTCATTGTGTTTTAGTTTAACCATTGAAGCATCAAGTCTCTTAACAGAGTGGGAGTTAACCATCTTCTATAATTTAGGTATATCCTAACAGATTACCAAAAAGGTTGATTCATGATAGTAGAATCGGTCTTACCTAAAGCCTATTGATAGTTTAAGAAGTAGGCTGATTCAAGGATGATAGTAAGATTAGCATAAAGCCTATTGATAGTCTAGAGGTTGATTCAAGGATGGTAGCATAGATGCCAGATACTTAGTGACAATCTATGTATAAAAATCCTCTTACAAGGTCGCACTTAACCATGTGTTTGTAACCTTTAACAGGGTTGGCTCCTAACAGGGCTCACTTCAGAAGAGTGAAAATTTGGGGTACCAATCCCAGTGGTTTTTCCCTTAACAGGGTTTCCACGTTAAAATCCATGTGTTATGTGTGTATGGTTTATTACTTTATTGTTTTACATTTCACATATGCATTTCTGGATTGATTGGTATACTCTACATATTTACTAAGTATCGGTAAATAAGTTTTATTGCTTATTGGTAATCAAGGAGAATAAGGACAGACAAGGTAAACCGACAGACAGTTAATTATTTCAAGTATTTCAAAGGCATATATCTTGTAGGGACTTAATAATCTGAGGTGTATTGATTGGTGGATGAAAGTTTAAAAGGATAAATTATTGAGGCCACTGATTCACCCCCCCTCTCATTTATTACTAACAATTGGTATTAGAGCTTGTGTTCTTAGAAGGAACATTTCAAGACCTAAGTAAAGATCACAAGATGAACAGACGAGATATGCCCAAGTTGAACAAAGACAACTTTGCTTCATGGTAAAGAGAAATAAAATTTCACTTATCAGGTATTGGCAATGATATTACTCAATGCTTAGATACTAAATATGTGTTTCCTACAGGACCATTGATGGTAGATCAATTGAGAGTAAACCATGAACATAACTGCATGGTTATAGAGCTTTCTGCCTCACTCTTTGATGTTGAATTTGAGGATGTCAAAGATTGCAAAAATGCAAAGACAATGTGGGATAAGCTAAAGCTTGTACATGGAGGTGATAAAAATATTCTGAGAGCCAAGGCAGAAAGCCTTAGAGGAAATTTTGATGATCTCAAAATGAAATAAGGTGACAACATCATTTAGTACAACACAAGAATAAAATAAGTAGTCAATTCTATACGAGGTGTTGGAGGTACAATTAAAGAGGAGACAGTGATAAGTAAAATCATAAGAACCTTATTGCCTATATATTCTATTAGAGTCTCTGCTATTCAAGAAATGAGAGCAGTAGAAAACAATACAGTCACTCTTGATAGCCTGATTGGTAGACTGATTTCATTTGAGTTGAATAATTTTGATAATAATGTCTTACCAAGTTTAGAGTCTTCATTCAAGTCTTCTATGAGAATAAGAAAGTCTAGTCAGAAACACTCATCTAGAAGAGACAGTGAAAGTGAAAGTGAAGAAGAAGATCCAGATGAAATTGAAGCACTCATGGCAAGAAGAATGCTAAGAGGCAAAGGTAAATACAAAGACAAGTTACCACTTGTATGTTTCAATTGTAAAGAGATTGGACACTTTGCTGCAAGATTTCCTAACAAAAGAAAAGATGACAGAAGTGATAATGGATCTTTTGAGAAGAAATCTGATAGAGGTGATAACAAAGATTACAGAGGTTACCAATGATCTAAAAAAAGTGATACCCAAGATTACAAGGACAAAGGAAAGAAGGCTAGCTATCTAGCTACTTGCAAAGATGAAGATACTGACACCGAACCGGATGATGATATTGAGATAGTATTTGTAGCTGTGAAGGATGATTCAGATGAAGATGAAAGGTATGAAGAAACTGCACTCATATCTAAGATTAGTAAGAATGAAATCTAGATTATAGATAGTGGCTGCACTCACCATATGACCAGTGACAAAGAAAAGTTTAATGCTTTTGAATACTATCAAGGTGGTACAGTAAGAATGGGAAATGATTCACCTTGTCAAATTGAAGGTAAAGGAATAGTAATGCTGAATAACCTGATTAAATGTGAAAATGGTTATTGGATAAAAGGATTAAATTATAATTTGTTGAGTGTTTCTCAGCTGAATAACTCAGGTCACAGAGTAGCATTTGAGAACAAGAAGGCAAAGATCTTCAATGAATTAGGAAAATTGATTGGTACCAGTGAACAGACCAAAGGTAACGTATTCTATCTAAATGATACTAACCCCACTTTCTTGATGACTAGAAACGAAGACATATGGCTTTGGCACAAAAGGTTGTGTCATGTGAATTTTGACAACATGATGAAAATAAGCAGGAAAAAAGTGTAAGAGGCTTACTGACGATGACAAAGCCATGAAACATCATGTGCAAGAATTGTCAAAAAGGTAAAATGACAAAGTCTAGTTTCAAAAGAAAAACCCATACATCTAATGATATTCTAGAATTAGTCCATACTGATTTATGTGGACCTATGAGGACAAAGA
>MU227540.1:1456127-1468414 GCA_018584345.1 Thuja plicata
AAGAAGACTCCTTATGAGCTATGGTATGGTAAAACACCCAATGTAAGTTACTTCAAAATATTTGGAAGTCAATGTTATGTCTTAAAAGATGATAGAAATGGAAAGCTTGATGCCAAAAGTGATGAAGCTATTTTTCTGGGGTATTCTACCAAAAGAAAAGCTTTTAAATGTCTAATCAAGGCTTCTAAAAAAATAGTTGAAAGTGCAAATGTGAAGATTGATGAATTTGCAGAAAAGAATGAACTGGAAAGAAAAAAAGAACCAGAAGACTAAAACAAGTTTGTGTACTGTGAAGAACCCATAACTCCACCCAAGCAACAGTGCTTAAATCCAGAACAACAAAAAGTTGCAACCGACGGTCAAAATGTTGTTACCGACGGTCAGGATAATGATCAAGATAATGTGCAAGGTAATGAAGATCAAGCTGGTATACAAAGAGTTGTACCTATACTTTCAAGATATGTAAGAAGGAACCATCTAGAGGACCAGATCATAGGAGATAAGAAAGCTGGTACAAGAACAAGAAGTAAGTCTTTAAACTCAAATTGCTTAATTTGTGAGTTTGAACCAAAATCTGTCAATGCTGGACTAGATAATGAAGAATAGATAAGTGCTATGAATGATGAGATTGAACAGATTGAAAAGAAAAAAGACATGGTCACTTGTGCCAAGACTAGATGAAAAGAATGTCATCGGTAAAAAATGGATATTCAGGAACAAAGTGAACGAGAATGGAGAAGTCACAAGGAACAAAGCAAGACTAGTATGCAAGGGGTATGTACAAGAGGAAGGTATAGACTATGGAGAAACCTTTGCACCCATTGCTAGGCTAGAAGGAGTAAGAATTCTACTTGCTTATGTTGCATACAAAGGGTTCAAAGTATATCAAATGGACGTCAAGTCAGCATTCCTAAACGGAATACTTGAAGAAGAGGTATACATTGAGCAACTAGAAGGGTTTGTGGATCCAGACAAGAGGAAAATGGTATGTAGACTTCACAAAGTCTCTTATGGATTGAAAGAAGCTTCCAAAGCATGGTATGAATGACTTCATTCCTATCTAATAAGTATTGGATTCACAAGGACTAGTGAAAACAGTATTCTTTATTTGAAAGAAGATACTAATGCTAACACTTTGATTTCTGAAATAATTGTTGATGACATCATATTTGGTGGCAATGATATGCTATGCAAATTGTTTGCTGATGAGATGAGCAAAGAATTTGAGATGTCTATGTTTGGAGAGATCAAGTTCTTTCTTGGTGTATAGATCATTCAACAATGTGAAGGTATTTTCATTACACATTCCAAATACATCAAAGAAGTTCTAAAAATATTCAAGATGGAAGATTCCAAACCTTTTGGAACACCGATGGCTACTGGATGCAAATTAACAAAGGAAGATAAGACAATAGAGGTAAATCAGAATCTATATAGATCAATGATAGGGAAACTCATGTATGTTGTACACACTAGACCAAATATTGCACATGTAGTAGGAATTGTTGCTAGATTTTCTGCTAACCCTAGGGAATCACATACAACTATTGTGAAAAGAATTCTAAGATATCTGAAGAATACTGAAGAATTTGGCTTATGGTATAGAAGAGAAGGAAAATTTGAATTGAAAGTGTTTACCGATGCTGATTGGGCTAGAAATCTTGATGACCAAAAGAGCACAACTAGAGGAGCATTCTTGATGGGTGACAGACTTGTCACATGGATTAGCAAGAAGCAAGGATGCATCTCTCAGTCTACTATAGAAGCAGAATATGTTGTTGTTGCTGCAAATTTCTCAAATATTGCATGGATCAAACAACTGCTAGAAGGTATGTATATGAAGATCAAAGAACCAGTAATTATCTATTGTGATGACACCAGCGTAATAAATATTTCAAAGAATCCAATTATGCATGCAAAGACTAAACACATTGCCATCAAGTATCATTATTTGAGAGAACATGTTTAAGAAAAAGAGGTCATACTTGAATATGTGCAATCAAAAGAACAATTGGCTGATATCTTCACCAAGCCACTGCCCAAAGGTATATTTGAGTACCTGAGGAAAAGACTAGGGGTCAAACCCATGTCTATCAGTCAGTAAAAGAACTAAAGGATACATCAGCCATATATTATCAGAATATCATTCATGATTGATGAAAGAAAAAAAAGAACTTCAAAGCTACATCTATATACAGAAAGGTATATATCAGAACTGAGCACCAGAAATATTATTATATTGATGATAGAAAAGGGAAATTCAAGGAATATATTATGGATAGAAGAAATTGTTTGATAGAATGTCAGATATTTGACAAATATTTGTTTGGCATTGTTGTCAAAGGGAGAGAATGTATCCATATTTTAATCAAAAACTATTCATTATCAGATTAATCCAAACAGGGAGAGATCATATCCATAGAGAGATATTTTGTATCAAAGTTGCAAACAAAAGATAGAGACATCAAAGAAGAAGAGAGAGAAATTGACACCGACAAAGGACACAACACATTAGAAGAAGATACACAGAAAGCTGCAAGAATCAAATCTAAGCTAATACAGAGCTTACCGGTCGTCAGACATTTTTATCAGTTATAAAAACAAACTGTTTGGTAATTTGATGAATCTCAACAATTGTATTTCATGTTTGATTAGAAATAGTATATTGTGATAATATAGTATGTTTCCATCAATGCCAAAGAGAGAGATTGATGACATGTAACTGATTGAATGTTTGATAATGTTAAGTTGAAGATGATGCAAGACATTAAATCAGTTAATGTTTTGTATTGTCATTGATGTCAACTTGATATCATCTATATGGTCATATACATAATGTTAAATACTTTAGAGAATCAATGGAACAGAGGTTATGCTTTCAGCAATGCATGAAAGTCATATATTCACTAAGTAACAAACAACACCGACGAAGTGCACACCATCAGTAAATACAAAAAAAAGTCATAGTAATGCCCGATGATCAGAAGATAGTGTTTCCCGATGAGAAATATCCAATGATGCCCAACGGATGGAGATCCCAAAGCTAACTAAATTTGAACCGATAGAACTCGCAGTTGTCACCGGTGATGAACTGTAGAATTGACCGACATAACAGAGAGATTAGAAAATGACAAAATATCTAGCTGACAGAGCTTAAGGATAGACTTAACCGGTTGTTTAATTTTTTTTATTTGACCACAGTTAAGCAATTGACTTATACACTTGGCAAGAAAATAACTACGAGATAAATCAGGAGTTAAAGCTGTAAATCAAATTGGCTGGATTGTTTTTTACGCCAAGAATCAAGAATCAAGAATCAAGAATCAAGAATCAAGAATTAAGGAATATCATGTCTATATAAGAGACAAGCATAATTCATTTCCAGAAGCAATCAGATACATGGGGGAGTGAATTGAAAGAAGATTATGAAGAGAAACTAGTGAAGGATAAGCTTCATACAGTCCTGATCAATCAAGCTAAGGGAGAGCTAAAGAATTCTGCAGACACCGATGAACAGAGAAGCACAACATCATAGAGAAGAAAGTGTGAAGTATAAAGGAAATAAATTGATACATTAATCAGAGAGGTATTGGAAGTAAATAGATTTGAATATATGCAATTCAAAGTTGCACTAGAAACAGGTCATTGTGTTTTAGTTTAACCATTGAAGCATCAAGTCTCTTAACAGAGCAGGACTTAACCATCTTCTATAATTGAGGTATATCCTAACAGATTACCAAAAAGGTTGATTCATGATAGTAGCATCGGTCTTACCTAAAGCCTATTGACATTCTAAGAAGGAGGCTGATTCAAGGATGGTAATAAGATTAGCATACAGCCTATTGATAGTCTAGAGGCTGATTCAAGGATGGTAGCATAGATGCCAGATACTTAGTGAAAATCTATGTATAAAAATCCTCTAACAAGGTGGCACTTAACCGTGTGTTTGTAACCTTTCACAGGGTTGGCTCCTAACAAGGCTCATTTCATAAGAGTGAAAGTTTGGGGTACCGATCCCAGTGGTTTTTTCCTCAATAGAGTTTCTACGTTAAAATCCATGTGTTATGTGTGTATGGTTTATTACTTTATTGTTTTACATTTCACATCTGCATTTCTAGATTGATTGGTATACTTTACATATTTACTAAGTATCGGTAAATAAGTTTTACTGCTTATCAGTAATCAAGGAGAATAAGGACAGACAAGGTAAACTGACAGACAGTTAACTATTTCAAGTATTTCAAAGGCATACATCTTGTAGGGACTTAATAATCTGAGGTGTATTGATTGGTGGATTAAAGTTTAAAAGGAAAATTTTTTGAGGCCACTGATTCACCCCCCCTCTCAGTTATTACTAACATGGTGGACTCACTGTCCAAAAGCTCACTGCTTGATGGTGAAGGCTACAACCTTCTATATAACAGATATGCACTATATGTAATAATGAACTATAGAGTAGACCTACTGTCTTGATCAGTTCCATTATATTACAATCTTTTGATTCTTCTTCACATAGACTCTTGATGAATGAACCAACTCTGATAATCTTCTCTGTACATCTTTCTTCTCTTTTCGTATCATTCACACTTAGCATATCACAATTGACTTGCTATAAGTATCTTTCTCAAAGTATGAGATCATGGGACATGTAAGACAACTCTTCATAACATCCTTGTCGCTTCTACTAAGCATGCAAGCATAATTACAACCACGAAAGTATAAACTAAATAGATGCGACGCTTCTCTAAGTCAGCCTCACCAAATTAACTCTAAGTTTGCAATCTTCTTGAAATATGTTTGGTGCCTTTAGATGAATATCATGAACTCATAACTAAACATGAATATACACATGCATATCCTGAAGATAGGCGCATCTCAAGAAACACGTTATATATGTTGGCCCTAAATAGTTACACTTCTAGAACTATAACTGCCAATAACAGAATTACATAACTTTACTGAAACACCATATCTGGGTCTGCATGTAAGAACATAACATAATAAACATGTCAAAAACATGTATCTATACACGCAAGTCTTCATATCAACATAATGATAAGTACATACAGAATTACTACTGTGTATTATATGTTGTCATCAATGAAAAACATACAATCAATCAACTGCTCATAATCAAATCTCCAACATTTATGGCAGTCGGGATAACCTCCAGGAGTCTATCAGAGACAACATTCGTCCCCCTCTGAACTGGGCATCTGAAAGTGTCTTGGAAGAACTCAACAGTAAACCTACCAATGTCATCATCCTCTGTTAGCAATTGATTCCCTCCAACATTTAAGGATTTTATGGTATTCCATCTTTTATGAATAGAAGCAGACATGTGGAAAAAGGCCGAATTCCTATCACCTTCCTTGATCCATTGAACTCCAGACCTTTGCTTCCAGTACATTTCCTCCCTCTTAAGATTTTCTTTCTATTTCTTCTGCCAGCCTTCCTCTTCACAATGATCATTCAAGGAGGAGATGCCCAAGGACATATTCTCCTAGAAGTGCTTGAGCATACTTTGTTTCCTTCACTATTTATTTTCTATTCTTTATAGAGACATTGAGGAAATCGACCACTTTCCCATATGATTTAAAGGTAAATAGAAATTTTGAACTCCTCAGAGTCATACAATTATTTATTTTAAATAATTATCTATTGATTCATGAAGCCTCACTACGTTAGACTAAAAATATAAAATCTTGAAGCCTTTCCCACTCCGCCAACTCGCAATAATTTTTTGTGGAATAGAGACACCCAACACATGTCTCACTTCTTTCACATTTATGAAGTTGATAAATTATCCCATAATTCACAAGTTAGGGTAACATAGATTCAACATCAATAGTAGATTCTTGGCCCAATCATTCCATCAAAGAAACTAAAATAAAAGTTTAGGTATACTAGATTAAAGTTGGGGATAAATATTCTAGATATTTCTTGAGAATCCTAAAATATTGACAGTTGCATTATGGTATTAGGAAAAATCAAGGATGTGTATAATATTTTTAAAAATATTCTCTATTTATTTGTGAGAAATTATGTCCAAGTATCCACTAGATATAGGATAATTCATTCAAATAAGACAAGGGCCTTTAATAATGTGCCTAGATTATTTCTAGTTTCCACATCGCAACACGCCTTCTATGACCAATTTATATTGTGAATTTTTTAAGAAAAATTCCAATGATAAAGATCTTTATTATGGTAATTTTTATTTTTTTTTATTTTTTCAAGGCCCTTTGTGAATGCGTTGGTGACCTGACTTACATTAAGTTTATGTTTTACCCTTTTGATCAATATCATAAGGGAAATTTATTAACAAAGAAAATGATAATTTATTATCTAAGTTTGTATACCTAGATGATGTTTATAATTGGAGACCCATCACCTTACTTAATTTATCATTCTTTAAATTGTAATGCCTAAGAAAATTATTTTCGCTAACTCTAGGTTTATATTGGACAATATTATTGTAGTTTGGAAAGGTATGGAATGGGCTAGGAACCCTCATAAAAAACTCTTCATTCAAAAAAATAATTTTCCAAGGCATGTGATCATATTAAATGACCCTTAGTTCTTACATTTCTTTGAGATTTAGGGTTGCTGCCTCACTTCATATCTAGTTTTTTTCCATGATTTTTACTTATTGTTCAGGGTGTATTATCATAATAGTAATAAATCTAGTACCTTTAAGAATTGAAAATATTTTTTGTAGGATTTTCCTTGGTTATTGAAGGACTTAGTTACCTCCTAGCTCACAATATTTTAGGAGCTTGTCAAGGTTACTGGTCGACCTAATTTCTTATTTTAACTTGTGTTTTAAAATTAAATTCTTTCATTTGGTGGCATAAGAGTTAATGTTATAGACAATCATTTTGATCCACACCCTCCTATGTTAACTCCTTTGGTTCAAAATGGATTAGTCATGTAGAGAGTTTTTTAAATTTATAGGCATTTTATTTACCTTCCAAGGTTTACACAAGTACCCTTGTAAGAAGTCAACCCTACTTGAATGAATAATAATATGGCATATTAGATAATAAAACCATTCTCTTTGGAAAGGAAAAGCCATCTTAGTCCAATTATTTTTGTCACCCATGTTGGGATTGTTTTAATGTAATTTGCATGAACATTGATAAATTTATCTATAGTTTTATTTTTACCTCTTTATGAATTCACAGCTTGTTTCATAGTTTAACTTGGGAGTTCTACTACCTTCCTTAGGATTTTAGATGTTCATTTATTTTAGCGACCTAGTGTCAAGGCTTGGATCTTTGCAAAAAGTCAACTATCTATCCTCTTATTTTATATGAAGCTATTGGAAAAAAAGGTCAATGCTCCCCTCAGGATTCATGACAAGTGACTAACCGCCTCCTATGGACTCTATAAGTCTAGTCGTTGTATCGGGCATTGAAAGCTCAATCTTTTGGTGCAACGACAACCACACTTGTAACAAGTGGTATCAGAGCTTGGTAATAGGTTTGAATCCCATTGGGTAACGATGAGGGGGATTTTTTTGTGAAATGGCCAGTGCACCCCACAGAATTCTTGATAAGGGACTAACCACTTCCTATGGATTCTATAATTATATCAGTTATATCAGGCATTGATAGGTCAATATTTTGGTGCAATGACAACCACACTTGTAAAAAATATATTATAAAATTTCTTTTTGGCATTGTTTCATATCTAATGATCCTTCTTTATGTCCTATTTAGAGGGATATTAGGCTACAAACTGTTCCCTCATTGAATAAGATGAAGCAAGATCAATAGACTTATTATAAAATATCAAGTGGTTCCCTATTTTTTTATATAAAAATTTTACTTATGATTTTTACATGAGCATATCTAATGGTTCCTTTTTTTTATTATAAATATAGGATAAATTATTTACAACATTACTTTGGATACACTGCTTAAAATTTTACAAGAATTGAATTCAAACCCTATGAGACCTCTTCTCTAAATCCTCCATGTATCACTTGACATGGAATGACATTAAAGCCAGGTTTCACCTCTCTAGTTAGGATTATGAAATTTTTGATATATTAACAAATACCAATTGATATGGTTGAAAACAATGTATAATTTCTTCGAGTCCCTCAAAGAAATATTAGAATTCAGCTCAAATTACTACTTTATGAAATTAAAAATATTGAAAGGCTATCCTTGACTCTCTTCCCACTTGTTCATGGCCTCTACATTAGATTAGTGATGAAATTTGTAATTTTATATGTTGGCTTTGCAACACAAATTTGACAACATCTGGTTAGCTATGTTGGCACCTAGATTGACTAGCTCTATATGTCGTATTATTTTTCAAGCCCTTTGTATGTACTCCAAGTTATCCCATTTGGGTGTTTTTAACCATATTTCCTTTGTATGGGAAAAAAAAATATTTTAGGAATTTATTAGAGTTATATCCTAGGTCATCATTTTTTCTAACTAAGATCCATGATTTGTTCAAATCTTTTTTACTAGATCATTTTTCATCACACATAGTTCATTTAGAGGATTAGTGTCATATCTATCACAAATTTATTAACTAGGTTACTTTAACTTTTGGAATGGCCAAAGTTCCTCATCTCCCTCCTCCTAAACATTATTGTTGTTGGATTCTTTCTCCTCAAGGCACCCAAGGCACTTACTCTTTATCCTCTTCCTTGGTTAGAAGAAGGGACAGTGCTCAATGGGGTTGGTGATGGCCTACTCATATATTTTCCACCTCTCTAATTGTGGGCCAGCCTTAAACATCACACACTAATGAAAAAATTAATCTTGCAATAAGTAAGTAAACTTTGACTATTTAACACCTTTTGCCTAGGAATCAATCATTAGTTTGTGATATTTACAGCCCATGGCTAATTGTGGGAGGAAGCTCTAGTTGGTCTATTAGTGGTTCTTCTAGTTGGTTTGATTATAGCGGATTTCCTCAACTACATCTTTCTATTTCATCAATCTATGCTACGAAAGAAGGATAATAAAAATGTGAAAAAGGTGTTGATCAGAGGGACATTGTATAGATAGTTTGGACCCCACTATTGGATGGGAAAATTCATATGACCAAGATTACTCAATTTGATGAAATAATTACTTAATAAAAAATTAGATTATATAATTTAACTATTGGGAATTGTATTTAGTTTTGTATTACTTTATTGATATTCAAAGATTTACATTTAAGAAAGATATATATGATCAAGTCTTGATAAATATTTGATAGGACCCAATATCAAAATGGACTCCACATTTTTGTAATTTTAGTCAAATAAATAATTAATATTACTTTTAAAAACTAAAATATTAATTTTTTAAAGAAAAATGGTTAATTTATATCCATCATGAATTTTAAACCATAATTTCTAACAAAATTAAAAAATATGTTTGAAATTTAAAATTTAAATATCAATTAAGCATTTTCATAAAACAATTTTATGAAATACTTGTTCCCCAGCCCAACACATCAATTTACATATCTTTTATTTACCAAATTTTATTAAATATAAAATAAGGCAAGATAATAATAAAATAATATAAGATAACATAACATAAGCTAAGATAATAGTAACAAAATAACAATATAATAATGTTAAAATAAAAACATGAAGATAACATAAGATAGTTCAATGTAAAAGTAAAATAATGCTTATATATCTACACGAATAAAATTATCTATTAAACTAATATAATACCAAAATAATAATAATAATAATATTATATCCCATAATAATTTAATTTTGAACATGCACCTCAAAAAAATAATATATCTTCACATCTTTCTCATAGATTCATTTTAATATAGATATACTACTAATATGTATATTAATAAAATATAATAAAATAACATAATCACACTCAAGCTGACCGATCGATCCATAAAAGATTAGGTCAAGCGCGAATAAAATAAAACAAGAGATAAAAGTGCAGACGCGTCAACTATGTCTTGTAGCGTCGGGGAGAGTGGATAAATTTGGCTTCGACACTAGTTTATCTTTAAATAAAGAAACGATTCCGAAATGCGTCGGCAGATTATAGTGAAAATTCGTCTCTCTCCAATTCTTCTCAATGATTCTGAGTCACATTACCCTTTATCAATTCATACATTCGGAGCACATATTAATATCCATTGAATATTGTTATCACAAGTGGATTAGTTTCACAAGGAATGGAATTGAATAAAATCATACTTTAATCTGCTTCTCCGTGTGATTAAAATATTAAAATTATATTACTATCTTATATTTTTCATGTTTTTAATGAATAGTGTATGTAGTTGTTTCTAAAATAGTGTTACACATATTCATAAGAAGCGGATGACAATAGTTACAGCTTGAATGTTTAAATGGAGTAGCAATGCATAGAAAAATAAAGTACACAATTATGATAGGTCATTAAGTAGTAAGAGCAAAAGTAGAGGTAGGAGGAGGTGGACCTCATTCTTATGGTTTACTTCATACATCGGTGGAGTGTGAAGTGCATGGAAAACTTTAGTGGCGAATATTTGTCATTTGGCGAATGTCTCATGTCCGCGATCTGATATTTGGCAAATCTAATGTGTATATCAGGGTTTCCATGTCACCCGAACTTTATAAATATTGGGTCGAATGCCCAGGCCCATCGCCCATTGGTTTATGTATTTTTATCATTTTCTTTCATAATATCGCCAATTGTATTAATTGTTGGACACTATAAATTAAAAAAAATTGCCTACAATTTCCAAAGCTTATCGTAATTGAAAACCATATTCGCCAATATGTGGTCGATATTTAAGGTTAGGGTACAGGTTATGTGACATGTGTCTTTATTACGGAGACTTTCAATGAAACTTTATGACTTTTAAAACTTTGTCCCGAAATATATGTGACATGTGTCTCTATTACGGAGACTTGTGGGGGAATCTTTGTGTCCTTTTAAACATTGGCCCCCAAACCCCTGTGGAATAATAATAGTTTCCTGGTATGTGTGTTTGTCACTACGATTTTTTTCAATAATGAAAGATTCGCCAAGATTTTATAGAATTTTTATATAATTGATAAACAATCGTCAGTACAACTAATATTTTTTCCTTTCAAATTAAAAAATTTCGCCAAACATATTAATCCCCCCCCACCCCAATAATAATAATAATAATAATAATGTACGATTCGCCAGTATCTTACACCTTTTCTGATTAGGATTTTTTTTAAAGTTTTTCATGATGAAGTGTCCACAGAACGAACCATCATTACCAAACTTATCAATAGTTTGATTATCTTCAATAGCCACATGATGTTGGCAAGTTGACTTCTTGAGGAAGCATGACTTAATTTGTGTTGTCAATCATGGAAACAAAGTCATACTTAAGTTCTATCATGAAAGGAAACTGACTAAGTGTGAAAACAGAGCAGACAGACACATACAGAGATCAGCACATCAGCGCACGTGTTTGAGATCACACCAGAGCATGAGTGCTTAGGTATATACTCTATGGTGTATATACATGCTAGATCCAAACGCGTAGAGTACGGAACATCAGTACAAAAAAGTTACAGGCAGATTAGTAAACCTACAGTCAAGGACATAGAGCATGGAAGCTGACTACAGTTTTGAGTAGCATGAATGATTTTATAATGTAATGGCTAAGCGCCTCTAGTTATAAGTTTGTATTAATGTAATTAATGTTGTAGTAAACACGCTTAGGCCAACTTGTTCGGAAGCATTGTATATTTTTATTTTTGGGCTGACTAGTGATTTATTTTGGGTCGCGCCTATTCGGATTTGAAGATATAAGTATGTAATGTAAAGATATCTTACAAGTGTCGATTATTATGTAAGTAGAAGTTACAGAGGAATAGTATAATGAAGTCAGAAGATGATATAGCTCTTTAAAGGAGTAAGAGCATCCGCGCATACATAGAACTAATCAGACAGCAATGTCATTACAACAGTTCATTTTTGATATAGTGCATATCAACATTTAGAGGGTTTTTGCCTTCATCTTATTTGGCAGTGAGCCATACACCCCTAATAGGGTTATTGTAAAACACTCCTAACAGGGTCAGACCTTTAACCAGGTCATTGTACTTAATTTGTAAAGACTTTTTCTAACAAGGCAAAGGTACTTTAATAGGTTCATTATACCTAGTACAATATTTTATGGGTACTAATCCCCGCCAGAGTTTTCCTCTTATCAAGGTTCTCCGTAATCATATCATGTGTTATGTGTTCTTGTGTTATGTTTCTTTGGATGCACATTTGATATATGTTTAATTGGCTGAAATATAATTAATAGATAAACAC
>MU227541.1:27583-42769 GCA_018584345.1 Thuja plicata
CGGAAGATAACTTGAGATATAATTTGTGGTTATAAGTTTAAAGGGTTGATTTAAGGATTAATTGTTGAGGCCACTGATTCACCCCCCCTCTTAGTTATTACTAACAACTCATTGACCCATGTTTTATGAATAGTGGTTCATACGAACCCATCTCTGATGAGAATGAATGGAACACTTAGCACTCATTGGATCTTGGTGATGCTCACAAAGGTGAAGCACTGAGACTTCCCGAAAGGTCACCCATCCCAGTACTACTCTAGCTCAAGCACGCTTAACTATAGAGTTTCCTCCATGGTTAAACCCACTCTACTTGCAACCTCATTTTCAAGTATTCCATGATCCAATGAGTGCTAAGTGTTCGATTCATTCTCATGAGAGATGGGTTCGTGTGAACCACTACTCATAAAACATGGGTTGATGAGTTTGACTCAAAAAACTACATAGTTGAATCCTGATAGAAATATCATAATTTGACTTGTTGTGGAAAATATCTCCTACTTATCAATTGATGAACTGAAGGGGCTTTCTAATGAATGGTTCATAAGGCACAACACTTGGTGAAGGTTTTGCAAATGAGGTTGCAAGTAGAGTGGGTTTAACTATGGAGGAAACTCTGTAGTTAAGCGCGCTTGAGATGGAGTAGTACTCGGATGGATGACATTTTGGGGAGTCCCAATGCTTCACATCTGTGAGCATTCAATGAGTGCCAAGTGTTCCTTTCATTATAATGAGAGATGGGTTTGTGTGAACCACTACTCATAAAACACGGGTCAATGATTTTGATTCAAAAAGCTACATAGTTGAATCCTGATAGCAATATCACAATTTGACATGTTGTGGAAAATATCTCCTACTTATCAAATGATGAGCTTAAGGGGATTTCTAATGACTGGCTTATAAGACACAACACTTGGTGAAGGTTTTTTGAATGAGGTTGCAAGTAGAGTGGGTTTAATTGATGCAGGAGCATCTTGGGATCTAAGCAATCTTGCGTCAGCCAAAAAAATTTGCTTTCAGTTGTTAGTATGTTTTCTTTCAGTTTGGTGCTTCTGTTGGTGATAGATCTGTACTTATTCTTGTTGGTTGCGGTCGTGGCTACGTGTTTATGGCTTCATGTTGGATCATTTCCTATGATCGCACCGCACTTGGTTTCATCAGGTGAGAGTTATTGTTGTTTCTTTGTGGGAATGTATTGTTCTACATGTTACTAATCATTGGTCAGGTTTATGATCTTTTCCCGATCTTTTGGTTGGTTTTTTTGAGCGCAGTCGTGCCTGCTCAGTGTTACGTTTGAGGTCGACTTATTTGTTTGATCGCATCTATTTTTATTTGTATTGGAGGTTGATCCAATTGTTTTGGGTCTTGACCTAATTGTTGTAATTTTATTCTTGAAAAATGTGATCTTTACTAGGCCGATTGAAGATTGTCAATGCCATTTAAGCTTATGGACTTGCTCCTATGGGATAAGAGAGTTTTCATAAGATTATATAGTGCAACTTGGCTAGGGTTTGTAAGAGATTTCTGATCTAATCGTGCATGTATGTCTGATATCTGAGATTGCACATTGTAGATTTGTTGTAATTGATTCACCGATCATAATTGAAGGTTGATCTCTCATTTTCTCATTGTTGACTTATTTTTCTTGTTATTTCTGTGGTGTTGCGTTGACTACAAGGATCAGACTGATCTTTTGAGGTTTCTCCATCCTTGACTATATCAAGTGGCATTAGAACAAGGTTTTACATCCTTAGGGTTTTCTTGTGGGGTGGCGGTTGAAAGGATCCGACCTACGACGACTGTGGATTGTGGAGATGGCTAGGAGAAATGCTAGAGGAGGAGCACAACATGCATATCCAGCTGTTTTGGATTTGTTAAGGAAAATATATGCAAGATTAGAAGCAATAGAGACAACCTAGAGGAGAGGACAACATATAAAAGATGCAAGTGATGAAGAAGGAGATGAACAAAATCAGAATGAAGTAGTAGAAGTAGATAACCAGGAAGCACAACCTGAGTTGAATCAAGGAGAGGAAAGATTCATTTGGGCATTGACTAATGTTAATCAGAGACCTCATTTCAATCCACCTGATTATCATGGTAACCTAGATGCTGATGAGTTGATAGATTAGATCACAAAGATGGATAATTATTTTGAGCTTGAAGGGACGAATGAATAAAGGAAGGTGAAGTATGCTTGTACCAAGTTGAAAGGACAAGCATCCCTATGGTTGGAACATTTCCAGATAGATCAACTAAGAAGAGGTAAATACATGATCAAATCATGGGATAGGATCGTGACCAAATTAAAAGTAAATTTTTTGGTTGAGGACTATCAAGTAAGTTTGTTTAGAAAGTTGTAGAACTTGAAGCAGAGAGATTTAAGTGTTAAGGGTTATACTGAGGAGTTCTATAAGTTGAACATCAGATCTGATCATGTAGATGATGAAGCTGAAGAAGTTGCTCACTACCTTAATGGTTTGATGATGTCCATACAAGATGAAGTCAGTCTAGTGTAGATTAGGATTGTGGAAGAGGCTTACAAGTGGGCCTTGAAGGCTGAGGAGAAGTTGAACAGAAGGAATGATCAAATACAAAGAGGCAGAGGTAGAGGTAGATCTATTGCAGATCAGAGTAAATAGGAGCCCAAAGTTAAGGACACCGATCGACATAGGAGGAATGATAGGAGTTCCTATTGGAATGAAGGGCAAGGAAGTGGTGAAAGAAGGAAGTTCAGTGACACTTGTTTCAAATGTGGTGAAGTAGGGGATAGAGCCTTTGAATGCAAGCAAGGTATCTCTGAGAAGAAAGTAGAGAGCAGAAGGATGAAAATGTTTGCTAATGAAGAGTCCACTGCTTGAGTGAACAACAATAAAGCAAAGGAAGGTGCAACCCTGATGACTAGGAAGATACTATTTCATGGAGAACAAGAGGAGTCTATACAAAGGAATAATTTGTTTAGAACATGATGTAAGGTACAAAACAAGGTATGTAATGTTGTCATAGATAGTGACAATTTTGATAATCTTTCTTTAGAGGAGTTAGTTGGCAAACTGAAGTTGTAGAGGATGAAGCATCCTAAACCCTATCAGATTGCTTGGATTCAAGATGAACATGAGGTGCTGATAAGTGAACAATGCCTAGTTAAATTCAAGATTGGGAAATATTATGATGAAGTTTTGTGTGATATTATGCCTATGGATGTGTGTCATATCTTGTTGGGTAGACCATGGTAGTATGATAGGCAAGTCATACATGATGGTAGAAATAATGTTTATACTATTTTTTCTAATGGGATGAAACAAAATTTGTTGCCTTTAGAAGAACCTCTTAAGAGTGAAGTGTGTACCAGTGCAAGAATCTATTTAGTGGATGATAAGAAGTTTTTGGATGGAATGAAGCATAATAATGTGTGTTTTGCTTTAGTACCTAGGGAGTCTAAGAAGAATGTTTTGGTAGAAGAACATCCTAAGGAAACTTATGGATTGTTGAATGAGTATGCTGACATCATGTTTGATAATGTTCTTGATGGATTACCACCAGTAAGAAGTATTAGTTATTGCATGGATTTGATACCAAGAGATAGTTTACTAAACAAATCAACATATAGGATGACACCAACAAAGAATGAAGAACTCAATAGGCAAGTGCAATATTTGTTGTAGAGAGGGTTGATCAGAGAAAGTTTGAGTTCGTGTGCAGTACCTGCTATATTAGCACCTAAGAAAGATGGACAATGGAGGATGTGTATTGATTCAAGAGCCATTAATCATATTACAATTAAGTACCGGTCTCCTTTACCTAGGATGTATGATTTAATGGATTGTTTGAGTGGAGCTAAGTATTTTACCATTATTGACTTGAAGAGTGGATATCATCAGATTAGAATCAGAGAAGGTGATGAGTGGAAGGCTGCATTTAAGACAAATGAGAGATTGTATGAGTGGTTGGTAATTCCTTTTGGATTGTCTAATGCACCTAGTACTTTTATGAGACTGATAAATGAAGTCCCGAAGAGATTCTTGGGTAAGTGTGTCATTTTTTATTTGGATGATATCTTGATTTCAGTAAGAGCAAAGAGGAACATCTAATGCATGTTAGACAAGTATTGCAGAGTTTGAGAGAAGAGAAGTTGTTGATAAACATCAAGAAGTGTACTTTCATGAAAGAAGAGTTAGTATACTTGGGGTTTGTAATATCTATTGAGGGATTAAAGATGGATCCTGAGAAAGTGAAAGCCATTGTTGAGTGGCCTACATCGGAGAGTGTTGGAGAAGTAAGATTTTTTCATGGGTTAGCTAGTTTCTATCAGAATTTCATCTGACACTTTAGTTCAATCTATGGACCGATGACTGAAACTATGAGAGGAAGGAGTTCAAATGGACACATGGAGCACAAAGGAGCTTTGAGTTGTTGAAGCAGAAGGTGACTGAACAACCAGTATTAGCTTTACCTGATTTCAATAGGTATTTCAAGTAGACTGTGATGCTAGTGGAGATGCAATTGGACTCGTTATAACTCAAGAAGGGAGACCTATTTCTTATTTAGTGAGAAGTTGAATGATGCTAAGAGAAGGTATTCAATGTATGATCAAGAATTATATGCTATAATTCAAGCTTTGAAGAAGTGGAGACATTGTTTGTTACCTAGGGAGTTCGTACTATATACTTATCATCAAGCATTGAAGTATTTGGGTAGCCAAGGTAAGTTGAATCAGAGACATATGAGATGGGTTGAGTTTATGCAAAGCTAAAAATTTGTGTTGAAACATAAGAGTGGTGTGGAAAATAAAGTTGTTGATGCTTTGAGTAGAAGGACTTTGTTGACTGAGATGAAGATTGCAGTATTGGGTTTTGATGAATTGAAGACCTTGTATGAGGAAGATCCAGACTTTGTTGAATCTCTGAAGGCTTGTAAAGAACCGATTTTTGTTGATAGAAGTAAGTGGTTAGATTATTTCATTCAGGATGGAATGTTGTTTAGAGGTAATCAATTATGTATACCTAGGAGTTCCATGAGAAATAACCTTATTAAGGAGAAACACACTGGAGGTTTAGCAGGACATTTTGACATTGATAAGATAGTAGCTTTGGTGAGTGAGAATTGCTTTTGGCCACAAGTTCAGAAAGATGTGAGGAATTTTGTACAGAGTTGTAAGGTATGTCAAGTTGCAAAAGGAAGTAGTCAGAATGTGGGGTTGTATACACCTTTGACAGTATCTGTCAGACCTTGGGAGGAGATTAGTATGGATTTCCTAGAACACAGAGAGGCTGACTCAATTTTTGTGGTTGTAGATAGATTTTCTAATATGAAACATTTTATTCCTTGTAAGAAGACTACCGATGCAGTGCATGTAGCTGATTTTTTATTCAAGAAGATTGTGAGATTACATGGATTACCATAGAGCATTGTATCATACACGGACTGTAGATTTGCTGGTTATTTTTGGAGGACACTTTTGAAGAAGTTGAAAGCTGATTTGAAGTTTATTTCTACTTTTCATCCACAAACTAATGGACAGATGGAAGTTGTGAACACGAGTTTAGGGAACTTGTTGAGATGTTTGGTTGGAGATAAGCCTGGAAGTTGGGTTTTAGTTTTACCTCAAACAGAGTTTGCTTACAATAATTCAGTAAATAGGAGCACAAGGTAGACACCATTTGAAGTGGTTATTGACTTTAATCCTAAGGGAATATCATAATTAAGGGATATCAGTCATGAAGTTAAGAAGAGTGTTGAAAGCGAGGAGTTTGCTGAGGTTATGAAGTCATTGCATGAAGGAGTAGGACACCATTTGGAGGAAATGAATCAAGTTTATAAAAGGAGAGCTCATATGAAGAGGAGACATAAGGAATTTCAAGTGAGAGATGAAGTTATGATGTACTTATAGAAGGGTAGATTTCCAGTTGGTACTTATAACAAGTTAAAGATGAAGAAGTTTGGCCCTTGTAAGATCTTGAGGAGATTTGATTCAGGGAATGCTTACGAAGTGGAGTTACTAGAGGATATGGATATATCATCGGTTTTCAATGTTGCTGATTTGTATGAGTATCATGAATCAGATTGGAGTAGCAGTGGAAGATCATATGGTGAACAACAGTATCCTAAGAAGCAGATGGATCAGATAGAGAGGATTTTGGATAGTAGAGTTGGTTGAAGCACAAGAGGTAAGCAGTATATGGAATATCTAGTCAAGTGGACGGACATACCAATTGAAGACTCATCATGGATTTCCCAAGCTGAGGTTGACCTATTTGGTTTTCCTTTGGCCCCAACAAAGTGAGGGACTCTCTTTTCAATTACCTCAGATGTCTGATGCAGGGGCATCTTGGGATCGAAGCAATCTTGCGTCAACAAAAAATATTTGCTTTCAATTGTTAGTTTGTTTTCTTTCAGTCTGGTGTTTCTATTGATGATAGATTTGTACTTGTCCTTGTTGGTTGCGGTCATGGCTATGTGTTCGTGGCTTTATGTTGGATCATTTTCTATGATCGCATCTCATTTGGTTTCATCGCGCGAGAGTTATTATAGTTTCTTTGCGGGACTGCATTGTTCTTCATGTTACCGATCAGTGGACGGGTTTCCAATCTTTTCCCGATCTTCCGGTTATTTTTTTCGAGCACCGAGGTGCCAACTCAATGTTATGTTTTGAGATTGACTTATTTGTTTGATCACGTCTCTTATTATTTGCATTGGAGGTTGATCCAATTGTTTTGGGTCCTGACCTAATTGTTGTAACACATTTTCTTATTCTTGAAAAATGTGATCTTTACTAGGCCGACTGATGATTGTAAATGCTATTTAAGCTTATGGACTTGTTCATATGGGATAAGAGAGTTTTCGTAAGATTATCTAGCGCAACTTGACTAGGGTTTGTAAGAGATTTATGATCTAATCAAGCATGTATGTTTGGCATGTGAGATTGCATGTTGCAGATATGTTGTAATTGATTCACCGATCATAATTGAAGACTGATCTCTGATTTTCTCATTGTTGGCTTGTTATTCATGTTATTTTCGTGGTGTTGCGTTGGCTGCAAGGATCAGACTGATCTTTTGAGGTTTCTCCATCCTTGACTGCATCGTTGACCATGGAGGAAACTCTGTAGTTAAGTGTGCTCGAGCTGGAGTAGTACTGGGATGGGTGACCTTCCGAGAAGTCTTGATGCTTCACCTAGATCCAGTGAGTACTAAGTGTTCCATTCATTCTCATGAGAGATGGGTTCGCGTGAACCACTACTCATAAAACATGGGTCAATGAGTTTGACTGAGAAAACTACATAGTTGAATCCTTATAGCAATATCACAATTTGACTTGCTATGGAAAATATCTCCTACTTATCAATTGATGAGCTTAAGGGGCTTTGTAATGAATGGTTCACATAAGGCACAACACTTGGTGAATATTTTTCAAATGAGGTTGAAAGTAGAGTGAGTTTAACCACAAAGGAAACTCTGTAGTTAAACGTGCTCAAGCTGGAGTAGTATGGGATGGGTGAGTTCCTGGGAAGTCCCAGTGCTTCACTGCTATGAGCATCACCTAGATCCAATGTTTGCTAAGTGTTCCATTCATTCTCATGAGAGATGGGTTCGTTTGAACCACTACTCATAAAACATGGGTCAATGAGTTTGACTCAAAAAACTACACAGTTGAATCCTGATAGCAATATCACAATTCCAAAGGAATCAACAAGGACTAGTACATATAAGCGTAACTCCTTGCACAATTCTCCCACTTCTGTCACAACCATTTGTGAATGTTGGTGTTAAATATCCATATATGTACTAAATTAACATCAACATCACCTTGATTTTCTATGACCTCAGAGTGTTGTATAATGAAAATAACTACGAAGAAAACCATAGAGATAAATATAATATTTTTTCATAACTACTTTATTTTATTTCCTTCTTCTCTATCCTTACCCGAGGAATGAATCTCTTCTTCAAGAGTAACCAAGATATATAAGGTCCTCAACAGCCCTAGAACATCCTACAAAGCCACAATTTGCCCTAAGTGCAGGCAGGATAATAACTGCTGTAAAGATTATTCCTAGGTATAATACCGGACACACATGAATTTAGTTACCTTCATAGAATCAGAAGAACTAAGCTTATCCTCTGTAGAAATGAGTGAATCTAGCACTGCTCGTTGAGAATAAGCTCTCCCCAGGTCCTCAGCCAACATGTAGATCTAATAATCATCAAAGCAAAGCAAATCAGATATTTCACAGAGATTGAGAGAGAAGATTTCAGTATGGTTAAAAAAATCCAAAGATATATAACATATACATACCATGGTGAAAGCCATTTTTGTATTTTTGCCCAGTGAAACAAATTGTGATATTTCCATGGCAAAATGTTCCAACAAATCACATTGTTGTAAATAAAAAATATCAACCTGCCCTGCAATGTACTTCTTGGTAATAAGTACACTTAAATTGTCGAATATCATTCTAAATGTTGTTTTCATCTTAAATTATATTAATTTGTAAATATTATTGAAAAAAATAAAAAACTACTAAACAAGTCACTCGTTTAGAATATGCTTTTTAAACCCAACCGAAATCATAATAAATATCAGATGAAACTAGAAAGGACTCACTTGAAATATAATGCTTCGCAATGTAGAAGTGCTCAACAGTGCTGGAATTACAGAGTCTTTGCTGGAATTATTCATGTGCTGTAGTCCTAAGCCCTTAAAGGGTCTTTGCTCGTTAAGAGCAGCATAATATTCTCCAAATAGTGCTTTACTAACCTAGTTAGTAAAGACTCTAGTTAAAACTAGTATAAATTTAAACACAAAATATTATAGTTTTTAAAATATTCCAACTTCAAAGCATACCTGTTGCATTGAACATTATATTCACATATCATCTGACCTACACGGTTTTCACTTTTTAGGCCTGGTCCACAACAGGCTTCACGACACTCCTGCAACTCAAATATTACCTAGGATTAACTACCTGAAGCTTTTGAGAAGAGCTAAAGACTATATCAAGCCCACATAACAAACACAAATAAAGAAATCCAATATTATAAATGGAAATATGAGCACTGAAAATATTTTAGCTTATACATATAAGAAACTGATATGATATTGAAGCTAGCTAACATCCTTAATAAATTTAGAAGATAACCTGTAATGTATTCAAGTTGTGCCATGTGAAGATGACTTTATATTCACTAGAGAGAACATGAATACTCCTGCCATCAGAACGGGTCCGTTTCCAATACATCCTCTTGAGATCATTACCAGCACGACTCATTGCATATCTGCACAAACAAATTTACTCCTCAACTATTGCTTCAGCAATTCCTCCCCATTTTATCTACCAACCTTTTAAATTATTTCAAATGTGTCCTCAGTAGTGTTTGCGATTCTTAGATTAGGTTATAGAATTTTAGAAATATTTTCCTATCATCTCCCTCTTTTTGCTTTTGAAAAGGGACATTACATAAATTAGCAATTGCACCTTGGTGTGCAATGGGTACGTCAAAGAGGTATGTAAGATCAGTTAAGAAAAAACAATGGTCTATTTATTGCATATATTTGTAGGATACATGAGGTGAATTAGTAAACCATTCAGCAAATGGCGTTTGTGCAACAAACTTCTCAATGGAGAAGTGATATTTTTAAATCAACTATTTATCCTCTCATAGGGATGAAATGTAATTGGAACACAACCTTTAAATGTCGAAAATAATTAGACTCCACTATCAATAGGATCACGTTATGTTTGCAAGAGAGTGGAGGGAATAAAGTTCAAGGAGATACATAGGTAGAGATGAAGAGAAACAAATAGCATGTATGAGTGAGACAGATAGAGTCGATGGACGTAAGGATAGAAAGAGAAATACAAAGATAAAGGAGTGTGAGATAGGGAGAGAGATGGATAGAAAGAGGAAACAATAGAGAGATATTTATAGTGGGAATGATAGAGGGGGAAGAGAGATGTGAGAAAAGGTAAAAAGATAGAGATTGAGAAGCAAGATCAAGATAAAGATAAAGATATCGACGAAGGTGAAGAGGTAGAGGGAGAACGGAGTGGATAGGCATAGATAGGTAAAATATAATCCCCTTCCATGATATTATGGCAAATAACATGTCTTACTATAGAGCTCTTGTTTTGGCACAATTAAGGAGAAGATAGGCAAAGGTTTTTGAGAGTGACTTTTACATATTGATTGCATTTGTTTGAAAGTTCCCAAAGACTTTTCAACAAATTCATTATGTGCATATGCTCTGATCATTAAGTAAATTAAAGATTATTTCTCTAATTACAAAATAGTTTTAAATTAATCTAAAAATTGTATAATATTAAAGAAAATCTCAATGATATTTATATTTTATATTATTTTTATATCTAAACAATGAGTGCATCTAGACTACCTATTTACCTATACCAAATGATCAAAATCTACTCTAACATTAAAATTATTCCTTCACTATCATTCCAAAACTAAATATATTTCTCATCAGATTTTTTAACTTAATATATAATATTTTAATATCGTCACTCTCACAATTATTATTAATCTAAACTAATTTAAACTAAAATATATAAATTTTGTTCAATTAGCCTAGATAAGCTATGGAGAAAGGTTATCTTCCTTTACAAAATAATGTAACATTGACATTGTGAGAATCTGAAATAAATATTTACATTCTTACAAGCATCCTTTGTTGTAATAATCTACATATTAAATGGTCACATTAATTTCTACAATGTTTTTCAAAGTGAAATTGTGAGGTGGTTTCCTGTGGTTCAAGTTTCACATATGATATCATGTCATTCACCTAATTTAAAAATCATTGAATTTTTTGTTCATTCAATTTCATTATATGATCCATCTGCATCATTTAAGTAGTACTTTCTCATCCAAAATAATTTTACTAATGTCTTCAAAAAATATTTACCAGTGATATTTCAAATTTAAATTCAAAAAAATATTATAAATTATAATCAACCCAAACACAATCTTACAATGCAATGTTGTCCAGTAGCAAGAAAAAAAAGAGTACAAATTACAATTTATAAATTATATAGTTTTATCAGAATCTGGATATCAATTGGTGTGCATTTTGATTGCTAGACTTATCTTGGTTTTTGCAAGGGATTACATTGAACATATGTACTGTCATTGATTTTGAATCCGAATAAAAATGTAGTGTTTAATCTAATTTAGAAAATGACATTGATGGATGGATCACAGAAGGATAGTCCAGTCCACAATAAGTTAAATATAGTACTCCAATTTGGAGAAACTAAACCCAATGAAAGTTAAAAAGTTTCTTGTTGAAGTTTTACATTTGGACTTTAACAAGCAACCAGCTACAGCCAAAACTTGTAACAGTGAAGACGGGAAAAACAAAGATTGATGGATGGTGACGACAGAAAGAATAAAACTGGCTAAAAAGTTCAGCTAAAAATCTAACGGCTATAGAAGTGGTGACGACGGAAACAATAAAACTGGCTAAAAATTTAGGCGTAAAAATCTAACGGCTATAGAAGCTTGAATCGTCTTGCAATCCTGTTCTTCCAATGTACATCGTAGATGGCCGAAGTTAGGTCGTTCCTTTCAAATAAGGAACGCCTTCGACGTAATTAGAGGTTAATCCATAGAGTGTAGTTTCCATTTTGTTAAGGTCATGAATAAACTTGTAAGAGAAACAAAGAGTATTATGTTTGTTATCAAAACTATACATAAAATGTAATCTTTAAAATGCGAGTCCAACAAAGGGAATATAATACATGTACAATAATTTAGATGTTAAATCTATCGAAAAATGGTTTCTATTGTGTTAAAGTCTCGAAGAATTGTAAGTGCAATAGAGAAAGCATTATGTTTGTTATCAAACTTAAAATGAAAAGTAAACCATACAATGTGAATCCATGCACTTCTTCACAATATTAGGTAATATAATATCCAACTTTAGAGACACAACATGTTCCATCAAATGTGATGGTAAAACCATTCCCAAGGAGAGAAGGCTTCCAACCTTCACTTTAAAGTGATTTTTTTTTATTGATATAACATTATAGAACTCTTATGTCTTAAATTAATATAGAAATAAACATAAAAAAGAACCATGCAACATAACTTTTATGTGGTGTTGATGCAATATAAATGCATGAAACTATTCATTATATCATACACATGTATACAAAATGATAATTAACAATAATAATCAAAGCTCTCAAATAATTGGATGCTAGTACTAGAATATCAATTATGAGAATCTCAGATGAAAATATGACATGACAAACTTGAAAGACATAAATCAAATATTCTGATCTTATAGTTCTATGCACATTTCCTAGAACCACCTATACATATAACACATAATTAACAACATGCGTCCTAAATGTGCCAATTAGGTTATATCAACTGAATAACTTGATCAAATTACATACTATATTAGATATAAATGGTGATAAAACATCATAATATAAGGGAACATAATGCATATCCTCTGTGGTGTTAATGCAATATACATGTATGAAACTATGCATTATATCATACATGTAAGTAAAATTGAATCTAACAATAGTAAATAACATTCTCAATTAATTGAATGTTAGTTTGAGAATACCAAATATAAGGACCTCTTATGAAAATATGATATGAAAATCATTGAACAACATCACAAGGATAATGTGTGACATAGGGTGCAGTCCTATGGAGCGAGGCTTCTTAAAAGATTTCAGTGGGCGCTGCTAAGATTTTTTAGGATTATCTTAAAGTGGGAGGTCCCAGGAATTTTGTAGTTGAGTTCATGCTTAAAAGTTTAAGCTCCACAATTTATGGAAGCTGGTGTTCTCATGATATATATATTTTAATTTAGCATATTCAATTTATGTGATTAAATAAATAGTTTTTTTAAAAATATCGATAAGAATTGAAAATTTCTATATTATTGACAAGTGGCACGAAAAAAACCTAAGCTAGAGGTGCAATTTCTAGCCCCCACCTTTTCCACCCGCTCAAATTTGTAGCCCTAAAAAATAGAGGCTGCTACTTTTGAGGAAAAAATTTCAATTAATTGTGAAGCAATAATTTTTTGACTTTATGGAAATTCTTGCTCCATAAAAATAGATTCTCAAGGACGTCCCCCCTCCCCCTCATGGACCACACCCATAGAAATTTTTTATTGTTGTTGCAATACTTTCGCATCCTTCCCTCACTTCGCATAGAGTTCTGAGCATTTGAGTTTCATGGTTGTGATCCAACGTATGAAAGGCGTCGTTTAGGACCATGGTGGCTTAGGTTTGCTAGTGCCTCCATGTAAAAATGAGGGGAGGCCTGATGTCCCCCATATCAGCCCCATTGGAGGTAGTATAAATGTTCATGGTTTGTTTGGTAAACCAATAGATTGGTTGATCGAGGTGTTTGAAATGATAGGGAAGGAGTTGAATGTTCCCCAAGGGAAACAAATGGAAGTCGTGAGGATGAGTCTCTACTCCATTAGATGCAAAAGGGTAGTTTTAAGAGTTTTGAAAAGGGCAAGGTGTCATTAGTAGGAGAAGGTAGGCCTGGAGGCTGCAAGGAGTAGAAATATTTTTGGGAGGAGAATGTAGAATGGATTGAACCCTTTACAAAAAGGACCACCATATGATTAAATGAAGAGATTGAGGAAGAGAATGTAGAATGGATTGAACCCTTTACAAAAAGGACCACCATATGCTTAAATGAAGAGATTGAGGAGAAGGTTGTTGAAAATGAAAAGTTCTTGACGGAAATGGGGTTGATCAAGAGGTTTAATGGTTTCTAACCCAACCTTGGTGAGCTCCATAAATAAATATTAGAAAAGTGGAGCCCTATTCTTGATCGGGAGGCGTAGATTTATCCTGGAGCTCAAAGATTTTTTGTGGTGGTGCTTAACAGTGAACACGATAGGAAGAAAATCCCGTGTGAATCTCATTGGTGTTGAGAGAACAAGTACTTGCTGCTGAAACCTTGATACTCGACATTTAACCCGACATTTGAATCCTTTGAAAAAATCCCTGTATGGGTAAGACTTCCTAATCTACCATTACAATTTTTATTTGATGTTTTTTTTAAGCTATTCAGAAAACTTTGGGTAGATTCTTGGGGGTGGATGAGGGTTCTCAAGAATTCTTTCACATGACTTATGCTCATATTTTTGTTGAAATGGTTTAATTGAAAGCCCTTCCGACAAATTTATCTGTAAAATTGGCCAAAGGGGTTTGGATGGAACTTGTGGATTATGAAGGCATCCCTTTCAGGTGCAAAAGATGCTTTCAAACCAAACATTTGCACTTAATTGCACAAAGAAGAAAATCTATAAACTAGCTAATTTAACCAGTTAATCGTTTCCATGGTGAAATGCCCCCAAGAGAAGACATATCAAGGGAAATAGGCACTAACAAATAGAAAGAGCATGAAGGAATCTACTAACTTTTGGGTCAGTATGATCATAAGATAATATATGAAATATTATGTCAAATGAAATGTCGTCATTCCCCAAAGGAATTAGAACTACAACACAATGGAGGAAAAACATGTAAGAGTTACGAAGAAGAGTCTTTTTGGTCCGTCATCACGGAGACCAAAAAGATTCAGTGCTACCATGTCACAATATCCCAAGCGGACTACACAAAGCTACATTTACAAACAATAGCACATGTATAACACAACATATAATGACATATAGAAGAAGCAATATACAAATAGAAGAATGGATACAAAATTTGGATTCCTTTATCATCTTGCGCCAAAAGAGCAACACAGACCGTTTAAAGAAATCTAAACAAAACATATAACAAGAAACACATTACGGGGGAAACACAAGACGACATGCAAACACACAAAGGCTACCATTCTAGAGAATCCAATCAAGTGCATCACCTGCGCCCCCATCTAAGTCTATCATTTAGGCAAGGTGGGAAACTCGCAAGTCGCAAGAGAAGAAACATCCAGCACAGTAGGAATAATTGCCAGTTCCAAACAAGGACCATGTTGCGGTTCATTGTGTATGATACTAGGAGTGATTAATAACTATTTTGAAAGCATGTTAATTAAATCATGATCAATATAAATAGTCTCATATAAATCATAATCATTAGCATGTAAATCATTGTATCATCAAGGGTATCTTCTTTATCAAGATTAATCATAATAGACTCCAAAATACGAATAGAATCATCATGTTTATTCATTTGAA
>MU227541.1:45514-56904 GCA_018584345.1 Thuja plicata
CAATAGTTTGACAGCTCGTGATCTACATCAGGTACAGAAACCCAGATAGCTAAGTCATTGTAAAAAAGCAACATCTGAATAGCCTCGGCACTCCACTAATAACCAACTATTTATAATCAACCAAGCAGAAGAAGTAGACAGACAAAATAAAAACAAATGAATTTCATAACCAAACGAAGGAATTTATAAAGATGTGATGACAAGACAATTGCAACCAAAGAAAACTGTGTACTACCTTGGCTGAGAATGGCACAACAGAGACAGCTCCGGTACCTTGACTTGGAACGACAGGACAGAGACAGCTATGGTATTGAAGATTCCAGCGACTATTAAAAACGGAGAAAAACAGCTTTTAAATGGCAACAGGCGGTGAGCACTATTTATTATTTACGCTGTTTAAAAAGAATATATATATATAGAGTGTGGAGGCGGTCAGAAGTGGAAAGAATGTCACAGCTGGCGATGCTTTCAGAAGTGTAAAGAATGTCACAGCTGGCGGAGCAGTCCCTTGTAAACATCTGTGCAAAACAAGATCGAAAGAAGATTTCATCCACCGTCACAAAAAATATCCCCGTTAATTCATTAATGTGGTCGGTAAGAGCAAAATAAAGATAGCTACGTAAGCACAAATATCTGAAAAATCATCAATGATTCCAAAACAGTTTGCAAACCAAACCATGCCTGGTTTCTGGTTTGAATGGACAGGTTTTGGGTGAAATCCCAACCTATAATAGCCTATCGGCTAATTAAATATCTATATTTGTTAAATTTTAATTTTCTATTTTGATAATAGTTATAAAATATAATTTAACTATAAATGTAAAAATAATATTATGTTAATAATTAGGCTTTTAAGTCATCATCAAAGGTAATACGCAGAATTGGAAACAAATATGGCGCTCGAAAGCTTCAATGACTATAATGGCCGATGGCGCCCTTGGAGGCCTTACCAGGCACGGGGATTCACAGCAACAGACCAGAGACTCTCGCAGTGGAATAGCAGAAAAATGGGGCCTCCCTGGATTAATGATAGTACAAAGGAGAAATGGCCCTACAACAAACACCGAATGCAAAGTTTTAATACAGATGTAAAACTCCCTAATAGTAGTAAATCAGGTTACCATAGAGGGGAAACTGGTGAATTTGACAGGGATGGTGGGAGATGGGAGAATAACTGGGCGCCATCAAGGTAGATGTGGTAGAAAAGGAATAACTTGGAGCTTCTAAACTTCAATCAGATTGAAAGCAAGTTTTTGCGCCCAAAAGAGAACAAGTTGGATTCAAAAAAACTGGAAGCACAAATTGATGAGATTGACTTAACTACCGAGAACGGTGAACTCAAAGTGGTAAGAGCCTCATTCCTTCTGGTTAACAATGATTTTTGGAAAAAATCTATAGATCGGTTAACAAATAGAGAGTTTTTTATGAAATGGTTAGGGCAATGGCCTTCCATTAATAAAATACAAAGATGGATACGATCGAAATGGGGAGATCATTTCAAAATTAAAACCCTAACTAATGGGTTTTTAATGGTTATTTGCCCTACAAAAATGGACAAAGAATGGGTCATGAAAGGGGGACCATATATGATAGACAACAAGGGTCTGTTCATTTGTGACTGGAAACCCAATTTTAATCCAGAAATAACAAAAGTAAAAGAAGTGGTCATCTGGTTAAGATTGACAAACCTGCCTTGGGAGTATAAGGATGAGGTAACTCTAACAGCCATAGGAAACTGCATAGGATCATTTATCATATATGAAGAGGTAGTGGATGTTAATTATTTTCACACTTACTCCAAAATCCTGGTGAAAATACAGGACTGTTATAAAATTCCAGAATTTGTGGTGTTGGGATCAGCACATGGGGAATGGCGATTAAAGATTGAAACTAAACAAACCACAAGTGACATGCAAGAGGTGGCAGCTTCCCTGAAACAAAAGGGCTGGAAGTTAATCAAAACTTGGAATGGATCAAAAAAATGGAAGCAAAGAAAACCTAACTCCCTGAGTGGGCAATAAAAAATGAGGAAGAAATGATTATCGGTCGAGGGGACAGTGTGGGAATGGACATGTCTTTGCAAAAGAAAATGGATGCAGTGATATATAACAATGAACAAAATCAGGTAGATTCCACTCTACAAGAGGAAAGCCTACACAGCCTGGATTCCACCCAAATGGTGAAGGAAACCCCTATGGAAGAGGAGGTGGAACTAAAAAGAGAGGCCAGGAATGAACATGATCTCAATTTTGTCCCAGATACTATGCAACAAGGGGAGATTCAAACCACCCTGAGAAGGTATCGAGGGCAAGATACAACTAGAGGTAGAAAACCTGACTCGGTTTCAAATGACACCTATGATGTGTGTAGGAAGTTCTCCCCAACAAAGAGGAATGAGATTTGTGATGAATGTCGAGACATTAAGATATCCCCAATTAGAAACTTAGACTCCTCAATGAATGAGGAAAATGTGAATAATGGATGGGATTCAGAATCAAATTATGAGTCACTAGGGGAAGAGGATAAACATGAGGAGTTGGGGTTGCGAGATCAAGCAGATATCATTGAAGAAAGAACTATCCAGCAAACCCCTTCATAGGTGAAGCAACCAAATATAAAGGCCAAGCAGAAAAGAGGACCCAAATCTGCACAGGCTAAATTAGCAATAGCTGGTAATGCGGCAGACCAGGCAAAAATGTTGAGATGGGGAAGAGGCTATCCATCTTCCCGAAAGTAATGAAGTTGCTTTCGTAGAATGTCAGGAGATACAATGCCCCTGACAAGAGGCATTTGATCAAGCGTTGTTTTGATCAAACCCAACTAGATTTAGTTCTACTACAGGAAACGAAGCTTAGTGGGGAAGGTAAACAACAATTTATGAGGAAATTCAGTCAATGAGGATGCTTGTTCACAAAGGCAATAGGCGCCTCAGGTGGAATGGGCATTTTATGGAAGGAGTCAATGATGAATGTGACACTGGTGGAAAAGGATATTTTTTGGCAGTTGTTGGAGGTTACTTCCTTTCAGTTAAGAATGAAGTTCTATGTTATTAATGTATATGGACCTTGTAATCGGGATCAGAAACTACAACTTTGGAATTCCCTCTCTATCATATGCAATTGAATAAAGGACATGTTGTTTGTGTTGGGAGGGGATTTTAATGCAATTACATCCCCCTCGGAGAAACTACGTGGTAAAGGATGGATAAGTCAAAGCCAAAAGGATTTTGCAGATTTAATAATGATAAATGAGCTCCAAGATGTGCAGTTCAATAACGGTGTATTTACATGGACTAACAGACGAATGGGGTTTTCAAACATAGCTAAAAATCTGGATAGATATCTCCTTGGAGGATATTGGACAGATACTAATTGGATATGTCAGGCAGAGATTTCATCAATAATTGGTTCCGACCATTTTCCAATTGTCTTGAGAATTGCTGATGATGCCACTCCTGATAGAGCACCCTTCAGGTTTGAGAAGATGTGGCTTCAAAAATAGGGACTAATGAATCTTATTTCCCAATGGTGGAATAATGCACCCAAGAGGGCAGGTAATAAAGCTTTTCAATTTTTCAAGAAATTACAATTCCTAAAGAGCAGCTTAAAGTGTGGAACTGGGAGGTGTTCAAAAATATTTTTGATGAAAAGTTCATACTGGAAATGGAATTAGAAAAGGTTAATGAACAAACGATGAAAGGGGGTATGGATAAGGATCTATTTCTACAGGAAAAAGAATTGAACGAACAATACAATGAAGTTTTGGAGAGGGAAGATATTTACTAGAGACAAAAATCCAGATATCTCTAGTTAAAGGAATGGGATAGGAATACTAAATTTTTTCATAATTTAGTGAAAGGAAGGAGATCCCTCAATAAAAATTTTACCATTAAAGATCACCATGGAAATGAGGTAAATGACCAAGCTTTGATTAATGCTGAAGTTGTTCACTTCTTCTCTTCAATCTTCAAGCAAGAGGAAGGTGAATTGAGTGCGGATCCTGATTTTTTAGATGTCATTCCTACAGTTATCTGTAGGGAACAGAATCAGCTACTTATGAATCCCATTTTAGAAAAAGAGGTCAAGATAGCTCTTTTTAATCTTGGGAGTGATAAGGCCCCAGGTTCGGATGGATTTCCCGCTTTATTTTTTCAAAAAGCGTGGCATATTTTGGGCAATGATTTGCATGTTGTGGTTGTAGACTCAAGACTTAAAGGAACAATTTTTAAGGATTTGAATAATACATTTCTATCTCTTATTCCAAAAAAGGGGACGAAGGAGTCCTTTGATGACTTTAGGCCAATAGCCCTATGTAACACAGTTTATAAAGTGATTGCTAAAGTTATTGCCAATAGACTGAAAATGTTGCTTCCAACAGTCATTTCGGTGGAGCAAAGTGGGTTTGCCCCGGGTAGATCCATCTATGAAGGTATAGTTGTTGTGCATGAAGCCATTCACTCATTAAAAAAAGGGAAAAGGGCTGGAATGATGATACAATTAGATATAAAGAAAGCTTATGATAGAGTTAATAGGGGTTTCCTTTTGAATGTTTTAAAGAAGTTTGGCTTTGATAATAGCTGGTGTGAGTGGGTTTCAAGCTGTATATCTACTCCTAGGATTTCTATCTTGGTCAATGGAAGCCCTCAGGACTTCTTTGACACAAATACGGGGATAAGACATTGGGACCCCCTATTTGATGACATGTAACTGATTGAATGATTGATAATGTTAAGTTGAAGATGATGCAAGACATTAAATTAGTTAATGGTTTGTATTGTCATTGATGTCAACTTGATATCATCTGTATGGTCATATACATAATGCCAAATAATTTAGAGAATCAATGGAACAGAGGTTATGTTTTCAGTAATGCATAAAAGTCAAGTATTCACCAAGTGACAGACTACACCGGCGGAGTGCACACCATCGGTAAAGACAGAGATAAAGTCATAGTGATGCACGACGAGCAGAAGACAGTGTTGCCTGACGAAGCAGAATCAAAGGATACCTGACGAGAAGGATCCAATGATGCCCGATGGATGGAGATTCTAAAGCTAACTAAAGATACACCGACGGAACTGGCAGTTGTCACCGACGACGAACTGCAGAATTGACCGACAGAAAAGAGAGATCAGAAAATGACAAAATATCTAGCTGGCAGAGCTTAAAGATAGAATTAACTGGTTGTTTTATTTGTTTTATTCGACCATAGTTAAGTAAGTGATTTAAAGATGATTTATACAGTTGGCAAGAAGATAACTACGAGATAAATCAGGAGTTAAAGTTGTAAATCAATTTGGCTGGATTGTTTTTCACGCCAAGAATCAAGAATCAAGAATCATGGAAAATCATGTCTATATAAGAGACAATCATAATTCATTTCCAAATGCACTCAGATACGGGGGAGTGAATTGAGAGAAGATGCTGAAGAGAAACTGATGAAGGATAAACTTCATACAGTCCTGATCAATCAAGCTAAGGGAGAGCTAAAGAATTTTGCAGACACCGACAAACAGTGAAGCACAACATCACAGAGTAGAAAGAGTGAAGTACAAAGGAATTGAATTGATACATTGATAAGAGAGGTAAAGTACATAAATAGATCTGAATATATGCAATTCAAATTTGCATTAGAAATAGGTCATTGTGTTTTAGTTTAACCATTGAAGCATTAAGTCTCTTAACAGAGAAGGACTTAACCGTCTTCTAGAATTGAGGTATATCCTAACAGATTACCAAAAAGGTTGATTCATGACAGTAGCAGCGGTCTTACCTAAAGCCTATTGACAGTCTATGAAGGAGGCTGATTCAAGGATGGTAGTAAGATTAGCATAAAGCCTATTGACAGTCTAGAGACTGATTCAAGGATGGTAGCATAGATGCCAGATACTCAGTGACAACCTATGTATAAAAATCCTCTAACAAGGTCACACTTAACAATGTGTTTGTAACCTTTAACAGGGTTGGCTCCTAACATGGCTCACTTCAAAAGAGTGAAAATTTGGGGTACCGGTCCCAGTGGTTTTTCCCTTAACAAGGTTTCCACGTTAAAATCCTTGTGTTATGTGTGTATGGTTTATTACTTTATTGTTTTACATTTCACATATGCATTTATGGATTGATTGGTATACTCTGCATATTTACTGAGCATTGGTAAATAAGTTTTGTTGCTTATCGGTAATCAAGGAGAATAAGGACAGACAAGGTAAACCGACAGACAGTAAATTGTTTTAAGTATTTCAAAGGCATACATCTTGTAGGGACTTAATAATCTGAGGTGTATTAATTGGTGGATTGAAGTTTAAAAGATAAAATTTGAGGCCACTGATTCACCCCCCCTCTCAGTTATTACTAACACTATCCCCTTTCTTGTTCATCATATTAGCTGAAGCTTTAGGGAGGTCGATCAAGCTAAGAGGTTCTTCAGGCAAGTGGAAAGGAATTGAGGTTGCCCGAGGGCTTGACCCAATAACACATCTGGAATTTGTGGATGACACATATTTGATGGGAGAGGCATCTACTAGAGAAGCAAGAAATATAAATGAGTGTTTGGATGTTTATAGCAAAGCCTCAGGACAAAATATATATTGGGAAAAATTAGAGATTTTTTTTTTAATACTTCTATCCCCGTCCAACAACATATTTGTAGAATCTTAGGTATGAAGGTAGGGATGTTACCAAGTAAATACTTGGGAATCCCTTTGTTTGAAGGATCATCTAAAGCTAACCTTTGGAAAGATCTCATTGACAATTGTGTGAAAAGAATGGAGAGCTGGAAAGGGAAGTGGCTTACATATGCAAGCCGCATTCTCATGCTACAGTTAGTCACTTCGGCCATCCCAATATTTTCCATGAGTTGTATGAAGATTCCTATGAAGGTCCTAAGATATATTGAACAACGAATGAGGAGGTTCTTTTGGAATGGGGGACAGGAGGAAACCAAAATTCCTTTAGTTGCTTGGGACACTATTTGTAAGTCAAAAAAGAAAGGTGGAGCAGGTCTTTGAAAATGGCATTTGATAAACAAAGCATTGGGGGAAAAATTGGTTTGGGAAATTTTTTCCAAACCTACTCAGTTATGGGTGAGGATTCTGAAATGTAAATATCTAGATTCTATGGACAATAAACAGATTTTCACTGTAAGGGATCCTCCAAAGGGGTCTGCTATCTAGAATTTTATTCTAGAATGTAGGCCAGTGGTGTGTAATCACTTAACATGGCAGATTGGCGATGGGAGAGGAGCTTCTTTTTGGGAGGACTCTTGGAATGGGTTTTCAGTGCTAGTAGATAACAATAAATTAATGGATTTGATTAGGACCTTGAAAAATACTTGGGGAGATAATATCTAGGACTATATGGAAAAGAAGGATGGACCTATGGGGGAGAAATGGTGCTGGAAAGGAATTGAAAATTGTGGACTGTCAGAGGCTCAAAAGGAACAATGGAACACCATTATAGGAGGGAGACATATTACCCTTAATGATGCACAAGATGAAATCATATGGTGTGCTGCTAAAAGTGGGCAGTATTCGACAAAATTGGGCTACAACTTATTGGCAAGGGAGGAGGAAAATGAAGGATGGCCTTATAAATTATGCTGGGATAAAGATTGTTTGCCAAAGGATGGGGCATTTGCATGGCTGGCTATTCAAAAGAAAATTCTTACAGGGGAATGAAGGAAAAGGTATGGATTTATAGGCCCAAGTATATGTCCGATGTGTAAAGATGCATGTGAAGATGTGGATCATTTTCTAGTCCAATGCCGAGTAGCAAGAAAATGTTGGGATATAGTTAGCAGGAAGTTAAATTGGTTTGGGCCATTACCAAATAAACTCTTGGATTTATTCAAATGTTGGCCGACTCATATGCATAAATCAACATTATCCAAATTATGGATTGTGTGCCCATCCATTGTAATATGGGAGTTGTGGAAGGCAAGAAACAAATATATATCCCAGGATGTGGAGGAAGCAGAGGAGCAGATTTTGAGATGGATTGATGGATCAATTGAGGAAATTATGAGCTCTATGGTAAGTAATAAACATCCCAACTCAATCTTCTCTTTATGGGATAGGAATGTTTAGATGTCCTGGCCGGGTATTAAAATTAGATATAGTAATGATGGAAATATAGTGGCAAAAAGGAAAACTTGCAGGGAGAATGTGGTCTGGATCCCTCCGGAATCTGGGTGGATCAAAGTAAAGTTTGATGGATGCTCAAAGGGTAACCCATGGTTATCAAATGCATGTGCAATTGCTCAGGATTCAGAAGGTAATACTATAGCTATAGCTGCAATAAAGCTATAGGAGGGAACTAATAACTTAGCGAAAATACAAGCAACTCTACTGGCGGTTAAGCTTGGGAGAAGGATTGGTTTACAAAAACTGCAGTTAGAGGGCGATTCAAAAATTGTTATTGATGCAATAAAGAATAACAACTCACAAACTTGGCGAATTCAAAATATATTAAGGGAAGTGTGTCAAGTGTTAAATCAATTTAATGATTTCAAAATAACTCACACATTGCGAGAAAGAAATCATGAAGCTGACAAATTGGCAAATTGGGCATGCACGTTTAATTTACCTCACAACATTATGTGGGAGGATTTAAGAATGATCACTTGTAATGATGAAATAATATGTTCAGAATAAAAACACATAGGTGGATGCATGCAAGAAAGCTCACATTTTTCAATTGGTGGTGAAAGGACAAAGTGTAGAATGAATGACGTCACAATGCTTAAGGACTCTGCTCGACGGCGTTGGATGGGACGGGTTTGATGGTGGTTTAATGATCGCCGACGAAATTCTAATCAAGATTTAATTACAATGAAAGGGATGGATTATAGCACAAGCCAAGTAAAAGTTTTAAATAGGTGACAGAGAAAGAAAAAAACCACTTACTGGTGTGAAGGTGTGAATTTTGCAGCTGCAGAGGTGGGAAGAAAATTGTGCAAGAGTTGAAGATGGAGGCAAACTTCAGTGTCGATTCAAAAAAACAAATGAAAGCCTTTAAAGGGCCAGCGAGCAAAGAAAGGATTCAGGGCCTGTTAAAGATTAAAACGGATGAAATGGTGAATGCGTTCATATCAGTGATAGGGGAACAATTTCAGGAAAGGAAGATTAAAAGGCGCACAAATTTGGACTGCATTTTAGTCTTTATAGCATGGGGCTTGGAGATTAATAAGAGCGTGGATGAAGTTGGTAATGTAACCAGGGCTTTGTTTGAAGATGATGTTTTAGAAAGGTTGGAGTCCATATTGGAATGGGCTATTCCGGGCATTGGGTTTGACATATCAGAGTGTTTTGAAGACGATGAGGAGGGTAGAAGGTATGGGCTCATCCCATTCTTGAGGTGGAGAGTTGGTGTTGAAAAACCCTTAATGTTCACCCGCGCGGTAGAGGGGTGGTAGAGAGTTACTGCGGAATTGGCGTCGCATAATGCTAGGGTTCGAATGGCTACCGACCTCTTCAACCAGCATGTGCCCCGATGACAACGTAACAAGAGGGGAGGCCGTTGACATGCAGAGATGGCGGTCTAAGTAGGTGGTGGCACTCCATTTTGATTTTTTGAGACTGATAATGCAGATGGTGGATATTTGAAAATGTGGTTTTGTGTAGACAGAATAGGTGTTAAAGGATGACGTAATAGGTGCAGACAAGGTGCAGCCTTCAAAATGTTCCTTTTTGTTGTTTTTGGAAAATGTGATTAAAGATGGTATCTTTTGTAATTGGAAATATGCTAAAGTTAGCATATCCATAGATAGATATATAGCTATTATAGATTGAAATGATGGGTAAATGCCCGATATAATTGATAGACGATAATGTAGTTGGATGCTGAAAGATGTAATTTGCTTTATATTAATATATATAAAAAAACCTTACCGACCAAAAAAAAATACTAGGCTTTTAAAGCATATATATATTTTTAGATTATTTGAAATAAAAGTAAAAGGTAATTTAATAAGATATGTATGATATCGCTTATCATGTTTATAAATTTGTGAGTTGTTATTATTCTTTTAGTGAAGAGAAATGGTAGGGTGGTCAAAAAAGAATATTCAAAACATCTCCCCTTAACATACTATTTCTCCTCCCTTACCCAAGCCAAAATGTACCATTTATTGTAATTATTAATTAAAAAAAATTAAAATTCATTGTATTTCATATTTCTTAATTAAATAATAATTACAATAAATGAGACATTTTGGATGTACAATAGTGTATGAAAGTATGATTATAAAAGATACACAATTTAATCAAATAAATCCTTTACTTATATATGTAGGAATGTCCAATGACAAAAGTTTTCATGATTCAAACATATAAAATATTATTTTTATTTTTATTTTTAGTTTTAGTTTTTAGAATCACCAAATTAGATCAACAAAATATAAAACATTTTTTAAAAACAAACTACAATTTTGTTAAGACAATGTCAATCTAACACTTTTAACTAAAATTTGAAATTTTCAAATGCTAAATTTGCAGGTGAAAATGACAAGAAATACAATTTTAATGTAGAAAATTTTGCCCTTCCCAACACAACATATAAGGAAATTGATAAAACAATTCAATTTTGGGGGAAGTCAAGCTTGTAAACTAGAATACAAAGTATGATTTAAAATGAAATAAAATGCATAAAGTTTTCCAACTGCTCTTCCTTTTAAAAAAAACTTACTCAGGGTATATGTAAATATATTAATTTAAAAATTATTTAACATTTAAAAAATATGAAGTAAAAAAGGATACAGTTTTAAGCATTATGAATTTTAAGCATGTTATCGATGCAGATTCCAGAAACTTGACTTTTCATGTATCATACACCTGTCAATTCATGACGATCACCAATCTGTCAACATTTTAGCTGGACCCAATGGAAGTTACATGCCTTGTTAATGCTTCCCATTTTGCATACCTGTCTGATATACAGATGGCAGAAAAAAGAAGAATAAAAAGTTAAAAGTAAAAGGTAATTTTGATGGGGATCTTTCCTTCATGTCCTTGTAGCGCATTCTTGAAAATAAAATTGGACCCTTCGGCCTTCCCTATTGCAGATGAATTACAATTATATATAGCAATGTGATTAAGAATTTCAGTCAGATAGCAATGACTAAAGAGGGATGATTGCAGTCATATAACAATGTGATTATGAATATCAATTATATATGTACATTTTCTTTTCTATGCTTAAAGGTAGAGACGACGCTGTAAATTATATCTATGCTTCACATGCATCCCAACTCTAGGCGAATGGTGGAGATCAGTTGTGGATTTTGTTCATTTTTCATACAGATTGGACACAATAGTATAGATACAATGTTGTTTTTCTAAAACCTACATAAAACCCACCTTAAGTTATACTATCAAATTGAAAAATTTGGATGCA
>MU227541.1:68685-85130 GCA_018584345.1 Thuja plicata
TTAAATAAATAGAATATGACCTCATAAATGTATTTTCTCAATTATTTGAATAATTAAATTCAATTATTGAAATGAGGATATTTATTTAATAATTAAATATTATTTAATTCATTTTTATGTGTTTTAGTTAAAAGGGGTAAATTTAATTTAATTAAAGTGCTAGGACTTTATAATTAAATTAATTCAATCATAGGGTTTATTTAGCTAATTGATATTTTTAGGAATTAAATATAATGCTATGATTAATGCAGATTTAGGGATTTTTGCATTTGACACTTAGGTCGAGTAGAGTCAGTCAAAACTCAGAATTGCCAAGTACAATAGGACATTGATGATTCAAAAGAATGACAAATGCAACAAAATTGGTTAGGGTTGCAAGATGCCAATTTTGGGGTGTTACATTTTCCCCCTCTTTGAATTGATGTGCGAGTAACACATTGATTTAAAGAATAGTCTGATGTCTAAAGCACAGAAGAATAGATTTCAAAAATTGACGATGCAAAGATTGATTGATGAAGATTTTAGAGCCATCTCCAGGATAGAGCTTAACTCTCCAAAGTCTAGGTTAGATTGCCAAGACGTTGGTCAAGTAGAGTTTTCAAGGGTCATCTCCACAATGAATCTTGATCCCCAGGGATCTGGGTTAGATTGCCCTAATACCTAATAGATTAAGATTTTGAGAATCATCTCCAGAACAAAGCTTGATCCTCAAGAAACTGAGTTAGATTGCTCAGATACTTAATAGATTGAGATTTCGAGAATCATCTCTAGAACGAAGCTTGATCCTTAGGGATCCGGGTTAGATTGCTCAGATACCAAAATAATGAGTTTTTAAGAATCATCTCCAGAATGAAGATTGATTCTCCGGAGTCAAGGTTAGATTGCCTCAATACCTAATAGATGACAAGATGTAAGGAACAAAGATGCCCTTTGTGATTCAAAGTCATGGAACACCCAGTTTTGACCGTGAGGTACAAAAAACTAAACATGCCCCAAGTGATGAGATGCCCCTAGCAATGAGGACTTTTGAAAATTAGATCAGATTGATTGGAATAGATTCAATGATGTAATCATCCTGCCCCCTCGGGAGAGAAATGGAAAGATGGCATGCCATAATGGTGATTGAGAGTGAGAAATCATAGATAGATGTTGAATCAAAGATCAATAAGAACTCAGAATAGATTACGGAAGAATTCAATAGATTTAGAATCAATTTTGAGCGATTTCAAGGTTTGGTTGACCAAGTTTGACTAGGGTTGACCAGAGTTGACCAGAGTTGAATTTTGATGAAAAGAGTCAAAGATTTGAGAAAATGTTGATTAGATATGATTTTGACAAGAAAGAGACGTCAGAAATTTGACTGCACAAGCGTCCGATCGCGTCGGTCCCAAAAATTTTAAAATACAATTTTGAGCTATATAGAAGGTTGGATTTCGATTTCGATCTCGAAAATGTATTCAGAGCGGTCAATTTAGATAAGGGTGAAATTTTTACATAAAATGGATCACTTTTGAAAATTAGGTCAAAACTTATATATATGCCAAAAAGGTCATTTTCAAATCATTTGCATCGCATTGACTTTTGAGAAAAAAAAGAGCTCTGAGTGAGAATGGTGGTCCCCGTGAGTTCTCATCGATTCAAGCGATCCAGACGTCATAGTCGACCAACAGCGTATGGGCCTCCGATAAGTGGTTGATTTCCCTCTTTGTTGATACAAATTTTATCGCTTTCAATTGATTTTTAGCATGTTTTTATCATTTTTAAGAATTGCCCCGCGGGTTCTTGCGTGAGGAACTAGTTTCTTCGCGCGCCCCGTAGGGAAATCTTGCGCGAGGAATTTATAAAAGGTAGATCTTTGTGACTATTGGTGTGCATCCTCGTGCGGGAGGGTACCCACGTTTCATGCAGGAAACCCTTTGAAAGGGGGTTTTCTCGCGCGAACAGGAATAAAACTTTGCGCGGACCCAAAACTTCGCACGGGTCGAAAAACTTTTTTGCGCGAATTGTTGCTTCTTTGCATGGAGAGAACATAGCAGTTTGAAGGAATAATGAGTCTACGTCGCATCCAATAGAATTTGTATCAGCGTTGTACATATTTTTAGGATGTCTGTAATGCTTTATTTCTCAGTTTTGCATTGATTATCTTGAATCATGAGCTGAGTACCGATCGTGTGTTGTTGTTTACATGTCGTGCAGGTTGATTTCTTGGATATCGCATTCAGATCACATCATCTCATCTCTGTGAGGTACCCGAGATTCGGGTGAATCACAAACTATTAGGAGCCTTGGTGGAGCATTTCCATTCATAAATGAACACCTTCCACCTTCCTTAGGGCGAGATGACAGTGACGCCCAAGGACATATATAGGATCCTCTGAATACCCTTCCATGGACCCAGAGTAGAGTATGATGTGCAGTCGCGGCCAGGTATAGTGGCCCTAAAAGAGATATTGTTGGATGACTTAGTCATGGGTTGAGCTATCCCGTGGGAGGAGCTGATCAGAGTATATGGGTCAGAGCACCGATTACCAGTGGTCCTAGAAGCCTTCCTTGGTTGCTACCTTATGCCAGTTTATGGTCAGCATAGTTTGGAGTGCGGATGGGGTTGGATGCTACAGTGTATGTTAGTTGAGCCAACCCATTTTGGTTGGGGTCAGTGTATGCTGGCCCACATGTATCATGAGATGCATGAGATCGCCTATAGAGGGGCGAAGAGTATGGCCACCAGTGTGTTCATTTTATAGGTGTGGGCATGGGAGCACCTTCCTATTATCTGGCCCATGTGTGATGATCTGAGGGAGCCACTTGAGCCATATATGTGCAGTTATAAAGGTTTGATTACTCAGCCTGCGCTGGGTAAGATAGAGCAGTGGTGAGCTCACCTGTATGATTTGGTAGTGGTAGTATGGAGACTGTGGAGGTTGACTAAGGAGTGGGACAATGCCAGAAAGCAACTTGGTTATATGCTTTGTTCATGGCCACTTATCGACTGTGCTATTACCGTTATTGAGTAGTTTCTTCTTACAGGTGTCTGGCAGCAGTTCAGTCGTGCCCAGGAGATATCACAGAAGTATTGTTTGTATGCTTGGTTTACTAATGAGCTGAGGAAGGGATGGTCGATCAAGTTACATACCGAGTGATGCATGATAGATGTTCATGCATTAGCTCAAACGTGGTGGGATTACCTGAGTGGGGTTGTAGATGGCGGCATGACCGCAGAGTATAGAGAGTACTTTGTTACTCATCCATTCCCATGCTTTATAGATCCAGTGGGTATGCGTGCACCAACACAGGTAGTGCATCCACAGGTACCATCTCAGTAAGTACCTCTTCCTCCTCCATAATAGATACCGCAGCCATCGCCATAGCAGGGACCATAGTAGTGGCCATGACCATGCACTGTACAGGTTGACATCCCCGCTCGGCAGATGAGGATTGATCCTAGTGCGAGCGGTAGTGGGAGACAGACTAGATAGAGGACAACTGCTTAGCTAGATGATTTGTAGGAGTAGCTAGAGCAGGAGGAGGCTCAGCGGGAGGAGCCCATACAGGAGGATCAACAATAGGAGAAGCCAGGGCAGGGTCCAGCTCCTAGAGACCCTTTATCACAAGCACAGGAGTCTCTGCATAGATCCATAGAGAGAGTTCAACAGTTGCAAAGGCAGGTGGTGGATTTGTAGGTATAGGTTGTTGTGCGAGATGCCCGGCTTCTAGACAGAGATCGGGAGGTGCAGGAGATCCGAGGGCAGTTGCAAAGGGAACTAGAGCAACTTCAGGTGGAGACAGGACATCAGTCCTCCTGAGAAGCCTACTATTACGCAGCCTATTTGGGGTGGTGCCTGATGAGGCATCGCAGGTGCCTAGATTTTCCTCGTATGCTAGAGGATCAGAGGGTGCACAGGCACCATCTCTGCCAGATATGCCTCCTCCTCCACCTCCTCTAGGTGATGAGGGAGAGGGCCAGAGTTAGAGCTGATATATTGATAGATTAGATCACATGATGTATCTGATGCGCTGGCATCCTTATATTATACCACCATTTTTGAGATAGACTATGCTCGAGTAGCCCCATTTTGTATTGTATCGACACTTTGATATATATATATATATATATATATATATATATATATATATATATATATGAGCTCGTCTTTTGGTATCATTGCATTTGTCATGTTGTTCTTTATGATATGTTTCCTATATATTTAGATGCTTAGATGATTAGAATGTATGAAAATGGATGAACATGTTTTTAATATATGTAGATGTATGAAATGCACATGTATGTTATGTATGTATGTGATGCACATGTATATGTTTATGAGTTATGTATGTGATGCAGATGTATATGTAGATGTAAATATAGATTTATGCAGATGATCTTTGTGAATGCGCTTGTGGATAGAGATATGAAAATGCAACGTGTATATGGTAATGCATTTGTGAACTTAATGTATATGGTACTAACATCTCATGTAGGGTGTCCAGATGTGTGACATATGCTAACCAAAAGAACATGTGAAGAATCAAGAGCAAGGATTGAACCCTTGTGCAGTCGTGATGAATCCAGGACGCTAAAGAAGAACCCCTTAATGTACAAATCCAGGAGAACGCAATGAACTGAGCATCGAATTGCTACCACAATGCAAGTCTAGAATGAAAATGCAATCCTATGCTAGTTGCAATCCCTAGGACATGGTTGTGAGACCCATTAGATAGTTGTCATCATAGAGCATTTTTGGAACATCGGAGTCGATACAATCCTTACTGGTGCCACTGCAACCATAAGAATATGAATATGACTTTCATCAGATAAGATATGGGAAACGAACGTAAGCATCAAGGCACAAAAGCCAAGATGACCTGAACATTGTTTTCAGTTGATGTTGTAAGAGTACACCAGTATCAAGGCATTCAAAGCCAAGATAACCATGAGTGCGATCACGCATAAATAAATAGAGCAATAACAGTCAAGGAGATAGTTCTGACCTCACCTTGGCGTACAAATAAAGAGGATTGAGGGATGTGAGGCTTTTCCACCTTAATGTAGAAGCTCTTATCACATACACTCTGGTTATCTAACGTTTCCAGATTATCGAAGCCACACCAACAAGCAGTAGACAAAGAAAAAGAAGAACGAAATCAATGAGAACAAGCAGCATACAAAGAGAAATTCAATCATAGCTCAACGTGTTTCAAATTTTTTGGATGTGTTCATGTTTAGGGGTGTTGAAAAACACCGTTGTGCTTGTGAGTGCATTGTGTTTGATTGCTATTGATAGTTGTTTATATTGTGATATCCAATGTGTGTTGAAAAACATAGATGTGTCCAAAGATAGTGTTGAGAAACACCAGTTTGTGTCAGTAGATAGCTGTCCTTGAGAAGTGACAAGATTACTGACTCTAGATGCGATCAGATTTGGGGACCCATGCCCCTAGTAGTGGTGAATGATGTGACATATGTTGTGAGGAAAAACTATATTTGGTTGCCCCCAGGCATATGGCGCTAAATCAGTATCAAGTTAGTAGGGTTCGCAAAGGAACCAAGGTGTCACGAAAGTGACCGAAAGCTATGTACAAACTAAAGCAAAGGATCGTCAAGACTAAGTATCAATAGATAGAGTGTTGAGTACAACTCCAATTCCAATGGATTGATGTTGTTATATAGACATATGTGCGAGACATTTCCTTAGTACGACGACAGTAGGCAGACGCAGTGAGAACCACTGGTGATTGACGCGAAAAAGATTCTCAAGTTGAAAGATCATAGCAATAGCTAGGAATCAGCAGGTAGACACAGTAAGAACCACTAGTGACTGATATGAAGAGTAATAGGATTGTGTCCCCTAGACCAGGAAGGTTGCCCTGAGAGTATGACCAGTTTCAATCCATGTAAGTTGTTGTCTTGACGGGAATTGAGAGCATGCAGAAAAGCAAATGCAAGTAGGAAAGCAAGAAAGAAACAAAGTAGGAAAGCAAATGTATAAAGCCAAGTGGTGTTGTGATAGATACAATGTGGAACAAGAGGTGTCTATTTACCAGGTTTTCACCTTCTTGGCATAAATTCTTTTTTTTTTCTACCATGACGCCTATTTGCCAGGTTTTCATCAATGACACTTTTTCATTTTTTTCTTTTTTTTTGTATTTTGTATTTTTTAATTTTTTGTATTTTTGGAATATATAATTTTTTTGGAGACACATCAAAGCGCCTATTGCTAGGTTTTCACTAAGATGATCATTTTTTCAGGACATTTTCTGATTTTTTAGAATTTTTTTAGGACTTTACTATGTACATGAGCACACTAAAGATGTCTCAGTTGTAGAACTGTTTCAGATGAAGGGCGTTGATCGGCTCCTTGAGTTGATCCCCTTTAGTAGTAGAGATTTGATAGGTTCCAGACCCAAATACTGCAGTGACAACATACAGACCAAGCCAATTTGGTTCAAATTTTCCTTTCTGGACCCGATGTTGTTGATTCTTAGGGTTCTCCCTCAAAATGAGGTCACCCACTTGGAAGTCCCTTGGTCGAACCTTCTTGTTATAGCTCTTGGAAATCCTTTTCTGATATGCTCTAAGGTGATCGAATGCCACTTGCCGATGTTCATCAAGTAGTTCTAGCTATTGTAGCCAAGATATTCTGTTATCATTGTCAGTAATGAGGCCCTTCAGAGAGACTCATCGAGAAGGAATCTCAACCTCAATTGGTAATACAACATCTACTCTATAAACCAAAGCATAGGGCATAGCCCCTGTTGGTGTTCTTATGCTTGTCCTATATTCCCAAAGAGCTAGATTGATCCAGAGGTGCCAATCTCGAACATATTTGTGAACTGTGTGATGCAGGATTTTAAGGATTGTCTTGTTTGATGCTTCTGCGTGTCCATTACCCTGAGGAAAATAGATGGAAGACCAGTGCTGAGTGATTTTAAACTTAGAGTATAGCTCCATCAAATCCTTGTTTTTGAATTGCCCCCCATTATCAGTGATTATTGCTGAGGGTACACCATACTTGCAGATGCTATAGTTGAGAATAAACATTGCTATAGATTTGCCATTGGCCACAGTGAGAGGGACTGCCTCCACCCACTTGGTGAAATAGTATGTAGCTGTGATGATGAACTTATGTCCATTTGACGATAAGGGATAAATATAACCCACCAAATCAAAGGCCCGTTGTTGAAATGGCCAGAAAGTAATGAAGGGAATGAGCTCCTTGGCTAGAGCATGAATCAGATTTTCATGCAGTTGACACTATTTGCAAGACTTAGCAAACTGTGTAGCTTCTTTTTCCATATCTGGCCAATAGTAACCGGCTCTAATAAGTTTATGGGCCAGTGTCAGGCCGTTTGAGTGAGACCCACAGATGCTTTCATTCACCTCTACTAATGCATGCTTAGACTCATTGGGTTCTAAACACCTAAGAAGGGTACCATCTAGACCTCTCCTATACAAATCATTAGCTATGATGACAAACCGTGAAGCACTACGGATTAACTGGTGTTTCTCATTCTAGGTGTAGGTGTACAGAACAATCTAGTCACGAAGGTAGGAATAAATATGATGGTAGTGGGATGAATCATGTCCAATGATACAACAGATCATCTGGGACTCAGGGGAATCATAAGTTGGGTAGTGTAATGTCTCCACTAGGAATTTATGTTAGAAGTCATTTTCTAGCATCTATAGCATGGAAGCAAGAGTAGACATCGCATCAGTCGCTTTATTGTCTGCCCTTGGAACCTGTTTAAATGTGATGTGAGAAAAATATTTTCTGAGGTCATCAACCAGTTGTTTATAAGGTACTAGCTTGTCATCTTTTTTCTGATAGATATCATTTACTTGATAGATGACTGATTGTGAATCTCCAAGGATATTGAGTTCATCCAATTGCCATTCAAGGGAAATCTTCATACCATTGATCAAGGCTTCATACTCGGCGATGTTGTTTGTACAAGGAAACAACATCTTGTATGCTTTTGGTAAAGAGTACCTTTGAGGTGTGATGAACAGTATCCCAGCACCCAACCCCTATTGGGTAAATGAACCATCAAAGAACATAGTCCAGGATCGATGCGTGAGAAGTAATATGGACTCATCTGGAAATTTGATGTTCAATGGTTGATGATCTACTAGGGGTGCTTCTGCCAATTGATATGAAATTTCTTTCCCCTTGATGGCTATTCTATCTACATACTCAATATCAAATTCACTGAGAAGCATGACCCGCTTGGCTAGTCTACTTGTGAGGGTATCTTTACTGAGAAAATATTTCAGAGGATCAATCTTAGCAATGAGGCGTGTAGTATGAGCCAACATGTAGTGTCGTAGTTTTTGTGAAGCAAATACCACTATGAGGAAAGCCTTATCTATAACAGAATAGTTTGTTTCAAATGAGACAAGAGTTCTACTAATGTAGTAGATAGCCCTTTCTTTATTGTTTTGATCTTCTTAAGCTAATAGGACACCCAATGATGTATCTATAGCAGAGATGTAAAGTATGAGTGGCTTCCCATGAATAGGAGGCATCAATATTGGCGGGTTCGCAAGATATTATTTGATTTTTATGAACCCCTCATCACATTCTTTGTTCCATTGGTAGGCCACACCTTTGTGTAAATTCTTAGTGAATGGTTGTGACTTGTCCTCCAGTTGTGAGATGAAGTGCCAGATAGAATTTAATCAGCCTTGAAGTCCTCTCATTTGTCTGATATTGCTTGGTGGCAGAATTTCCATGATGGCTTGGACTTTAATAGGATCCACTTCTATGCCTTTTGCAGAGATGATATAACCAAGGAGTTTTCCATATGTTACACCGAATGCACATTTCTTAGAATTGAGCCGTAGACTGAACTGTTCCATGCGATTTAGTATAGGACCTAGATCTGCATGGTGCATGTTTTGTTGCATTCTCTTAGCTAGAGTGTCATCAACATAATATTCCATTGTTTTATGCATCATGTCATGAAATATAGTGGTGACAACTCTCTGATATGTAGCACCAGCATTCTTGAGTCCAAAAGGAATGATGTTCCAATAGAAAGTGCCCCATGCACATGTGAAATAAGTTTTCTCTTGGTCTTCCAGCGTGATCTTTATCTGGTTGTAGCCAAAGAAACCGTCCATCAATGAGTAAATCTCATATCCTGCTATCATATCTACAATCATATCAATATTGGGAAATGGAAAGTTGTCCTTAGGATATGCCTTATTCAAGTCTCTAAATTTTGTGCAGACTCAGATAGATTTGTCATGTTTCAACACTGGAACAATGTTGGAGATCCATTCTGCATAGTCAATTACTCTGATAAATACTTCCTTAAGAAGTTTCTCCAATTCAGCTTTGACAAGTAGAGCCACATGTGGATGCATTTTATGAAGCTTTTGTTTGACAGGCTTGACGCCTAGAGCAATGGAAAAGTGATGCATGATTAGATTAGGATCTAATCCTGGCATGTCTGAATATTTCCATGCAAAGTTTATCTTTTTGCTCCGAAAGAATGTAATGAATTCCTCTCTTTTAGCCTCAGATAATGATTGTACCAAATGAATGATTTGAGGTTCAGATTTAGTACCCAAGTTGACTGGTTGAGTTGGTTCAATTAGCACAGATGATCATTCCTAGAAATGACTCAGAAGCGTATCAAGTATCCCATCCTTAGGTGCCTCAGAGAGGTTTTCACCCTTGGATACGTCCTTTATTTTGAATTTTTTAGGCTCTGACACTGCCATAATGTGGTTTTCACCATCAGAGTGCCTATTTTTTCTTCTTTTGATTTTGTGACTGAGATACTTGATATTGGCCTCAGTCATATTGACACTCTCTTCACTAGTGGAGGACGTTACAAGTTTGACAGTGTTGAGGTAATAGGCAAGAGCATAGTCATTCTGGAATGTAAGGACTTCATTAGATGGGGAGGAAGAGTTTCGGTCTATGAGCTCAGGATGGCAGAGTGAAAGGGAAGTGACAGGTTTGAGTGTGTTCATGGTATAATCATCAAAAGCATGGACTAGTAAGTCGAGACCTAGAGCAATCTCATCCAAAGGTCTAGTCAAATTCCTTTGACCCCTAGCGACTGTAGTAGAAGACATGTTAACATCGATGGAATCAGACTCATTTGTCCTTACACTAGACCCTTCACCTACTTCAAGAAGGTTTTCATATGTGTGTACTGTATCTATATCCCTGTCAAAGGTGGCCTCTAAAAAAAATGTCAAACTCGTATTCATGAGAGTTTGTTTCATCATTAGGCAGCATATCAAGAACATGAGTGAAATCAACCCTTTGCCCCCAATTCGGATGAGTTCAGCCTAAAACTTCTGCTATGGTTAGATGAGCACCGTTGGACATAGGTGCTTCATCAGTACTTACAACATCATTTTCTTCTTGTTTAGTGAGAAGTCGCTGGACTTTCTCCTATTCAAACTGCTCTTGGAAGTGTGGTGGTATGTACAGTTCACCCTGATGACTCGCATTTACAGTTTTCATTTCTTTCCACTGCTCATAGGTTAATGAAGCAAGTGAAGTGGTTTCATGAGAGTCGCTGTCAGTCTTGACTATACTGACATGCAGTATAAAATCATTTGGCTCAGCAAAGAATGCTGCCATATCTGGAGGAATGGGACAAGGGAAGCAATCTTCCTCAGAGCCATCTTTTGAATCTTCAGTTTTAGATGTACCTTCAGGTGTTGGTTGGTGATTTGTTTGAGGTACAAATTTTTTTATCCCTTGTTGAAATGTGATCTTCTTGAATCCTAGACCTGTAGAGTCATGTGTTTGTCAACCAATAGCTTCAAGTGGTGCGAGCAATCCTTTATGATTCACACCTATAGGACCATTCCATTTGTAGCTAAAGAATTGCATAATAGTTAGACCCTTGCCATATTGTTAAGGTTTTATGTCATAACGTGGAGTGGTTTGTTTAGATGTGTCATCCCCTTTATAGATCCAAGCTTTGATAGCCCTATTTTCATCTTCTTCCTCTAATGGTGTCGTGGCATGTACAAAGGTGCCACCATATTTTGTTTGAGGAGGAGCTGTAGAAGGTTTAGCATGCTCAAAAGGTCTCCCATAAGAACATGGCGACAAAGGCAGAGATGTAATAGATAGCACGGGTTCAATCTGATACCCTCCCATGTTAGTTTCCTTGAGTGTGAGAGCCTTTTCCATTTCCTTTAGTTTAGCCTCGAAGAACTCAGTAGAATCTCTATTGGTGGGTACAAAGCTATCAATAGATTTTGTGAGTGTGTTGCAATCGTAGCGTGTATTAGTAGGTATAGTCACTTCGAATCCTTGGAATGGGAACTTAATGCACTGATGATATGTTGAAGGGACAACCTGCATTTTGTGGATCCATGTTCTTCCCAACAGAATATTGTATGCTAAAGGAATGTCAAGCACTTGATAGATAACATCCCTTTCAATAGGGCCAACTTTGATTGGTGACACAACTAGCCCCTTAGATTTCCGTTCTTCTTCATCATAGGCCTTAATAGTAATCTTTTTGTGGGAATCTATGCAGTCTTCACCATAGCCTAACTCAGTAAGAAAGCTAGCAGAGAAAATGTTAAGGCCAGAACTGTTATCTACGAGGACATGGCGAACACACTTTGGGCCAATCATGAATTCAATGTGCAAGGGGTTATTGTGCAGGTGACTCAAAGAATGGTCATCTTCCTCAGAGAAAGACAAGTAATGAGAGGAGGTCAAGTGACCTACCATGGATTGAAACCAGTCGAAATTGAGATATTTTGGAACATTTGCCTTATTGAGGGATTTTTCAAGGATTTCCCTGTGAGCAGGGGAGATTTTTAGCAGCTCGAAGATGGTGATCTGAGCATTGGTACATTTTAATTAGTCTAATATGCTATATTGGTAGCATTAGACGAGGGGACCAATTTTGGATTCTTGTTGGTAGAGCCAACAGTAGCTTTTTCTACAGGTTGTGTTGGTACAGATGTAGAAGGCTCAAGGCCTTTGAGAATGATCTTAGCATGAGATCGAGTAACAACGTTTGTATGAACCTGAGATTATTCTTCTTCGGAGGGCTGAGGCGCAAGCCCTTGTAATATGAAAGGACTTTTGGGCTTGGGAGAATCTTCCCTTCCCTTGATAGTGACAACGTTATAGTATTCAACATCATTAGGTTCAACCATATTAATGACATTGTCGTTATTGGTGTATGTATAGTTGACCTTGGCATCAATGTTCTTGCCTTTGGATGATTCACCTTTCCCATGAGGAGGAAATGGGTCTTTGAAAGCTTGGTGGTCTGAGTTCTTGTTTTGACCTCCTAAAACAATAACTTCACTATCAATAAGGTCTTGGATCTTGTTTCATAATTGAATGCATGTAGACGTCTTGTGACCCTTTTTCTAATGGTAATCACAATATGTAAATTCATTCCACCAAGATGGTCGAGGTTGCTGATCAAAAGGACATGAGTTATCCAGAGGAGTGAGTAAATGGTTGTCTAAGAGAGTCTTGTAAACCACGTCAAGAGGTTCTCCTAGAGGAGTGAACTCACACTTGGGTTGAGGAGCCCAAGGTTTAGATCTGGAAAAATTCAAAGGACTCGGTTTGGATTCTATCGCAACCTGTTCATTGGCTTTGGCTACCTGCATAATGGTAGTGAAATTAAAAGCAGCCTTTGGGGGCTTGGGAGTTACATTGTTTACAACTCCATCATTCACAACCTCACAATTTTTGTTGGGAAATTTGGGTTTATCTTTGCTTGAGGAGGGAGATCCTTGTTTGTTTTCCTTGAGTAAGGCCAGTTCTCCTTTCTTGACCATAAACGTCTCAATTCTCACAACTTTCTTAATCATGTCATCGAAGGTCAAAGGACCTTGTAACTGTACCTGATACCCAAAGTTGAGAAGGAGATTGTCTAAAAACATGTCCAAATTTTCAAATTCGGGTATTTTGCGAGAATATCTTGTATAAAGTTGTCTCTATCTCTGGAGAAATGTCAAGAAAGGTTCTCCATGATTTTGTTTCAAGTTGCAAAGATCTTGGATGTGAACCAAATGTTGGATGTTGTGGGAATAGTGTTGCAAAAACAAGTTGGCAATCTCGTCAAAATTCTTGATGCTAGTTGGTAGCCTAGAGAACAACTCCATAGTTGAACCTCCTGAACTGCATGGGAAGAGATGCATGAGGTAGGTTTGATCATGTATGAACTCCATAGAGAGAGCACCAAACTCTCTCAGATGATATTGGGGATCAGAGGTACCCAAGTATTTATCATACTTGGGAAGTTCAACCCCTTTAGGAAAAGGAGGCATGCATAAACTCTTATCAAACAGGAATGGACAAATGCTTTCTAGCATGAACTGTGTAGCGGTTTTGTCTTTATCCTTCATGAGTTGAAGAATTTGTTCTTTCATACTTTGAACTTGTTTTTGTAACCTAGAGTTTTTAGTTTCTTCCTCTTTAGTGACAAGCGCCTCTACATTGTAGTTGGAGGTAACTTAGCCCCTTGATTGGCTAGTTCGAGAAGATATTTCTCTTTTTCTTCTCTCGGGAGAATTTCCATCATCTTATGAAAGCCTTTATTGGCACGAGCATCCACGATATCCTTTTGAGTAATTTCAGTCTCTTCATCGCTAGGAGGGTCTTGACAATGGAATTTACCCTTGGTGTTAGAGTGGTCATTGTCTCTACTATTTTCACTATTATGATGTTGATCATTAGCTTTGTTGTTTTCACCATTTAGATGTTGTTCTGCCATTTTGTTAGCAGGAAAGCATGTAGTGTCCATAAATTCACTACTAGGAGGTGGAATATGCGGAGACGTACTTACAAAATTATTTGTTGTGTTGACAGTGTCAGATTCCGGTAACAACTCCTCAGAGTTTGGATCTTCTTGGAACAAAAGGTTTTGAACCTAACTAAAATCTAATGGAAATGATTGTTTGACGTAAGGTCAAGGTACCAGAGAGGGAGATCGAGATGATTCCTCACTAGATGTAGCTGACGAAGGGGGACATGAGGATACCCCACTACACTCGGGCTGTGTGAAAAGCTTAAAATGACCTTCCTCTTGGTTGATAGGTCTACCCCTACCTTGTCTAGTGACACATGAAGGGACTGTTTTTCCACTTAGAGTTGTAACAGTCATAGACAAATATTATACAAGGAATGTGAACTAGGACCATGCTTGGAACTGTATCAAGGTAAATGCACAAAAGTGCCAAAAGGTGAAGTATAGCCGATGTGAATTGTTAGAAATAAGGCTAGAACAGCCAAGAGATGACTATTGCGTCACAACATATGACAACACATTAGAAAGAGAACAAAATATATGAGATGAGATGATTTTAAGCGAGAATCACATAATTCTCAGCCCAGGAAATCTAGTTGCAGACTGTGTGTAGATAGGAGGCAGGTAAACAGACCCTAAATAGAAACCAAATTTAGTAGAGAGACGCTGGACAAATGGGAAGAAGCTCACTATTTTGGCAAAATGATACAGACCCGCGCAAATAAGTACTTTCTTGCGTGAAGATTCTTGCAGGCTCGCGCGAGACTTTGCAGTCCAGTGCAAAAAATTGCAGAAAGAGATGACAGACCGATGAACCAATAGTAGCAAAATTGTAAAATGTCACGTGAAAATTTACAACATGTCACACAAAGTTTCTCACAGAATGACGCGAAGGTGGAAGAATATTGCATGAGATTTTGCAGTGAAGACAACGAAATTCTTCAGAATCAGACAGTTAGGACTAGATTACATTTTTTGAGATAGATAATGTTGTTTTCTGACAGAAAGTTCAAGTTGCAAATTGTTATGGACATTTTCAAATTTGGCAAGTTGTGTGATTTGATGTTTGTTTTGATTGTTTGAATGATTCACCCATGCAAAAAACATTAAGCAAAATGTTTGTAGTAAAAGAATAGACACATCACAATCCTAGGTGAGCCAGGGCAATATCTGTTGAATTCCCACTTGAACCGAAGTTCAACCACATTTACTCATAATGGACAACTTAGAAGCTTGGAGGAACAAGCTCCTCCTTACATGTGCACTCACTTCTCAGGCACACCAAGCTTTGAATCCCAAGAGAATTACTTTCCAAAGGACTGTTGTCTCTACTAAGAGTCGTGAAAGTGTGGGATGTCTTATTTGGTCTCTGACCTTCCACGCCAAAAGATAGAGGGATTTTGGATACTATAACAAAAGTTTGTAGTAAGGGCATCAGTTCAGGTGGTTGTGATCAAGTCATTTTCCCAATAAAGGGGGCTCTCCCAATCCTTTCAAAGCAAGGTTTTTACCTTAACAATGTAGGGAATTTAACGCACCACTAGGGTACTAGAGGAGATTTTGGTTGCCACAATGAATTCACACCTGTCCATTGTGAGACTAATCACAATGACATTTTTTATATATCAATTCGGAAGGGCTTGGCTTTAGCCAGTTACCGGTTGGGAAATCCACTCTCACTGGCTCTGTTAAAGCTCTCGGGAGGTAGCCACACTAGAAGAATCATATGAATTTCTCTTACACCCAAGATATATAAAGGCAAGGGGAGAGGATACGTTCATATAGTTCTTTGGGATTACAAACTAGAAGACACTTCAAATACGCAAGACAATGATTCATTTTAAGCACCAAGCTGAAGTGTTTTCTAACTACTAAAAATAGACATGAGAGTTTTGTGAAAACACGCAAGGTCTTCGACAAGCGTCCTGCAGTAAATACGTTACTAGTTTGTAATTACTTTCTTCATTTTTAGCGTCCTAAAAACCACCGTTGAGCTGTTCCAAAAATAAAATTAGAGAAACATAGAAGTCAGGAAACGACAAATGGTCAAAAAACTGAGATAAGAAATAGCAAATAAAGGTCTTTGGTGTCAAATTTCGCGCGATGAACTAGAACAGTTCATGCGAATAAGTACAGATAATCCCACGAATAACTAGAAAGTTTGCACGAGACACTGTGAAATTTCGTGTGACATTTCTGACAGAGACGTACGGACAGTGCGCAAAAAATGAAAATAAATGCAAGAAAATGAGGCCAGAAACTGATTATTCGGCCCCACGGTGGGCGCCAGAAATGTATACGTTAAATGTCGCCTTCTTATTTAACCATACACTTCAACATAGTCATTATTCATTAGACACACACAGAAATGAATATGATTCATCCATCCTACATGCCTGTATGATTCGACCTGTTGCCTCCTATCTAGACGGGGTTTTGAATGGCTCTCATAACAAGAGTCTCACAACCTAGACCAGTCTAAGAACGAAGGATTTTTTTTCTCCATGAATGAAATGCAAAATTAATCTAAGAATGAAAGATGCAAGATTAATCTAAGCTAGAAATGAGATTAAACTATGACATGATTTGAAAGAGATTAATCTAAGAAAATGAAACTAATCTATTTCAAATGAGAGCTTAATAGAAATGAGATTATGAACTATAAAATGCAGCATCAATTC
>MU227541.1:97166-110911 GCA_018584345.1 Thuja plicata
TATAGTGATTTGTAGAATCTTCATCTTCACTGCTAGAAGTATTCTATCAACATGGAGGAGTGTTGTATCCATTTTTGGTGGTCATGCTTGTTGGATACCTATGGGTTCTCTTCTTTTAGACACTAAAATTTTTTATATAAAAAACCATGTTATGAAACCAATGAACAAGTCATATATATGAGAGGGTCTGAGGGCCTTGAAAAATAAAATACTTTCTCAAGAGCTAGATAATTGTAACCTTGAATTTTGCTTTTGAAAACATTATGTTTATGTAGACAAAATCGTATTTAGTTTTATTCTAGATCTTATAAATCTTCACGAGTATTGAAATTTGTACATCTTCATGTTTTTGGTTTTTTTTTTAATTATTCAATTTTAAAATCTATTATTATATTTTGTTCAATGATGAATATAGTGCATGAACATGTGTATATTTATGTAGGAGAAATTTAAATTCTTTAGTTAGTTTAAAGAGTTCAAGGGTCTTGTAAAAAAGAATACATGTAAGAAGATTAAGATTTTGAGCACTAATGCTGGTAGTGAATTTTTTCTGACAAATTTCAATAGGCTCTAAAAAACAATGAAATACATAGGCATAATATGACTTTGTATGCCCTTGAGTAGAATGGAGTTGTAGAAAGAATGAATAATATGTTGATGGATAGGGATAAGATATGCTCAATGGGGCTAGCTTGGAATAAAGGTTTTAGGTAGAAGTGCTTGTTAAAAAAATGATTTGGCAATTAAGTCTGCTATATAAACTCTAGTTGATGAGACACAAATGGAAGTTTGGTTAAGAAAAAATGTTCAATGATACATCTCTGAGATTTTAATTATGAGGCATATGCTCATGTGCCTAGGGAGAACATGTCAAAGTTGGAGAACATTATTGGAAAATGTATCTTCATTGGTCATGGTATTGTCAGGAAAGAGTACTAGGTTTGGGATTGTGTGACTAAGAGAGTTTATATAGAAAAAGTGTTATCTTATAAAAAGTTAAGCCTTATTCCATTATTTGCATCCAAAAAGAATAAAAATAAAGATATGGTTTAGCCACCCTCAAAATCAAGAAATTTGGACCAAAATCCCATGAAGGATCTAAAGATTAGGAGAGCTTAGATAGTTCAAAGAGTTTTGAAGTGGAGTTAGAATCTCCATGTTGGCTCTTGAGGAGGTCCACTCAACATATATATCGCTTGAATGTGTATACACTCCTATTAAGGATGTACTTTTCTTTGGTTATTAAAATTAACGAGGCTTGGAATATAAAGGAGACAATGTGGATGAATGATGTAGTCATAGAAAGTGGCCACGGATAAGGAGGTGACTGCATTAAAGAAAATGATACATGGGATCTAGTAAAATTTTCTAATAGATACCAATATATTGGATGTAAACGGGCGTTCAAAAATAAAATTGGTTTAGATGGTAGTGTTCAGAATTATAAGACAACATTGGTTATGAAAAAATATTCCCATGTCGAAGAAATTAACCTAACATTAATTTGATTTATATTATCTATTATAATGGCATTTGAACTTGAGATTAAAACATAGATGTGAAAATGACTTTCTTTCACTGTTATTTGGAGGATGAGATTTATATGCAATAGCTAGAGAAATTTAGTGAAAAAGGTAAACAAAAAATGGTTTGGAAGGTGATGAAATATTTGTATGGTCTTAAGCAATTCCTAGAATGTAGTATCAAAAACTTAATACATTTATATTGGGATTTTATATTTTTAAGGTCACAATGAGATTATTTTATCTATTATAAGATGAATAATGATCACTTCCTTATTATTGTGTATTATATATTGGTGATATGTTATTTTTCGAAACAAGAAGGATATGATTCATGAATTAAAATCTTATCTTTCAACATAGTTTGAGATGGAATTAGAGGCGACCAAATTTATTTTAGGAAAGGAGATCAAAAGAGATAGAGCTAATAGAAAGCAATAACTGATGATGGAGGATATGGAAAACTAATTATTGAATCTCAAAAGCCCAACCATAAGCCAAAGATCCAAGAGTTTAAATCCAACATCATGCCAATGAAGTCCATCCTAATTAATACAAATTCAAACTAAACATCAAATAAACACATAAAAACAAATGCATTCAATGAATTCTCACTCCATTGCTTTCCTATCTACCAAGATCTTTCACAAATTTGTTCTTTTTTGCCCTTAGATTTATAGCATTGCACAAGAGGCTATGTAGAATGAAATTGGTTGATTGAATGGGAAAGATTGAAGATGTGAATGATTCAATTGCATTAAATGCTCAAAAGGGAAGGGCCCCAAAAGTGAGAGGGAAAATGATTTAAAAATATGTCTTCAAAAGAGAAATCAAATTATAGAAAGAATGTGGGATTAAAGAATTATGTGGAAAATTTATTTGCCACTTGTCTCGTGATTTTATTTTTGATATTTGGCAAATCAATGTGATTTTGTGGGTGAAAAGAGGGAAAATTTGGAAATTTATTTTATTTATAAATGAAGAAAGGGGAGATGTAAGAGTAAATAATGTTTCACTTTGATTATAGGATAGAAAGGAGATATAACATGAATTTTTGAATTATTTAAATAAATTGGCACATTTATTTAAATAATAGGAGAAAAATCATATTGAATTGATTAAATAAATCAAAGATAGATATTAATTAAAAGAAGAATTTGAGATTATCAAGAGTACATTTTTTAGGTGTTTACAATATCGATGAGATTTAACTTTCTAGCTTACAAACCTGTTGACAGGACTTTGTGACTGGCTCCGCAAATAGGGGATAAGTTGTCACCGGGTACCAGAGTACTGACCAACTTTGTCTATAGAGGTTTACTGGAGAATGAATTCTCCTAGCCTCCAAGCACTTGGTAGTCGGGTCACGATAGTGCGGGCTTAGCTTAGTTGGACAAATGACTATTTGTTTTGAGGGGATAGCTGGTTTTGACTCGTGGACTTCTGAAGCCTTGGGTATAATGGGCTCCCTGCAAGTGTAGTTAGTATTCGAAAAAGAAATAGCAAAAGATTAGACAAGGTTAATGCAGATTTCTAACTATATCCATGACATATACTCTCCTAACATCAACTAAGTTCCAGATAAAATAAACACTGGATACTAGATATACATGCGATTCTCAATTAGACATATATCAGTAGCAAAACAAAGTATTTCATTGAATCATTATAGAACTGGAACAAAGGACATAAGAAAGCATACAACATGAGAAGTGTTTCGCTAACTCCAGGATCAGAAACAACATATATCTCAGAGATGAATGGTGTTTCTCATTCTTTCATTAACTTCAAATCTAGCTTCACTGGTAGTTACACTGATGGCTCCAAGGGAGCATTGATCTACTCTAAACTTCTAAGAAAACAAGATTGCTAAAAAGACTGAAATCTTGCATTACTAGTGGACAACTAAATCATCAATTCACTGACCCTTCAAATGACATCGGGCCATGTATTTATAGAAAACATTAACTACCTAAATAACTTATGCCATCTATTTACATTATTTACAACCGGTACTACCTGCGCTGTCAGAATTTCCAAATATAATACAATCATTTGAGAAGAGAAGAGAGGAAAGAAAGGAAAGAGCCCCGAGAGAATTGCCATTGGAAAGAGTGTCATTGTACTGCAGATGTGATAGATATTCCTTAGGTGACCTGGGCCATACACCCTCTTTAATGTTCTTCTGTACTTCGGTGACCTGGGCGAGTGGAGGTATGCCAGAGAGTAAATGCTAGAATGACACCTTGGGGCTCGAGAGACGTCTCCAGTCAACCAATGGGCTAACAGTGACTAGTCATGCCAAGAAGGACAACTATGGCCTTGGCATCATGCTATGGATAGTGATTGGTCAGCTTGAGGGAGTTGTCAACACTCATCACTATAAATAATAAAAAAATTGGGACTCAGGGAATCAGGGTCCGGGATCTTACACTGAAAGAATAAAGAATGAGAACTATTGGCAATATTTTATTGAAGGATCCCCAGAGTTTGGGATATCTTACTAGCTTTTGAGATTTTTATATGCTTCTAGATTCTGTAGGATTCCCTCTTCTTCTATGTCCTTCAAACAATCACGATGATCTACGGATCCTTCAAAGTGGAGGCCAACACTATCGGCCTTATCTTTCAAATCCGCAGCCATCTTGGCTGCATCATGGGATTTGAACAACACTTGGGAGAGTCCCACCATGGTGGCACAATTAATATTTCCCCCAGATTGGAATTGAGCTTCGATCACTTCGTCAAAGTTACCAATTATAGAATCAATGGGAGCGTAAGTCCCAGGGCTGAGAGGATCATCCGATGTAATCTCCTAGATGAGGGTAGCATATTGATCCAAAGGATTCCACATCACCTGCAATTGTTCCTCCAACACTCATACCAGTTGCTTGTTAGTTTTTACTTTGAATGCAAGTATGGAGTATTGAGTCCGGAGGAATCCATATGATTCATCCCCTAAAATGCCAGTATTTATTAGCTCATCTTCCCTAACCAGAATCTCTGATGAGGTATCACTCTAGTCTTCATACTTCTTGTTCTCTCCCTACCACTGGGGAAGGGTGGCCTCTATTTGCTTTGCTAGATTATTCACCCAAAAAAAGTCTGGGAGAGACTCGGACAAGAAACTTCTTATCACCTCCATCTGATGAGTGATCCACTAATCCACCACTAACACCTTCTTTTTCATTACCTTCAGAGCATCAACATCATTTTGTGGTAGTGGTGTTCCTAGAACTAAAGGTTCAGGTGTTTCAGAGGTGAGGGGGCGCACTAATTTTGCCAGGAGTCCTGAAAGGTTGGCATTGGCTACTTTTAACTCCTAGATCTTATGAGACTTCTTTTCATATCGGGCCTGAATAACCTGACCTTCTTCACTTAGGAGGTCCAGTTTTTCCTATTGAGCTCTTTTGCCCAGAGACACCTCAATGATCACATATTCTTTGGTAGCTACCTCAGAATCCTCTTTTGCTGCATGAGGGGTGACAACTGTCACCACAACGTTGCCGCCTGGGGACCTTCTAGTGCTGTGAAGGGTATGAGCCTTCTTAGGATTCTTTTAAATTTGGATTTTGGCCAACATCTTGGCAAGTGATAGTGGGGCCATGATAGTAGTCGAGGCTTTCCTTTTTCAGGCTTCCGCTAACCACTGCGGTGGGGCATATGGCCCGCCCGTCATCATCATCCCCGATCTTGAAGTGTCTTCGGGGTTAAATTCAAGTCCACCTTCTGGCATATTATCCATTGTATAGGTGGGGTCATTGTCTATGTGTTCTTTACCTCCCTCCCCATCACCTTCTAGGATGACATCCTCTAGTGGACTAGGTGGAGGGGGAGGGAGAGGCATTTTATTGAGATCTACTTACTGAAAAATGAGCGCAACTTTGTTGGCTGCCACATCCGGTGGTGCAAGCAAGCCCTGATTACCATTCAGTTATGGACCACTAGAATGCACGAGGGGAATTTATCAACTTACGTGACTTTTATGAGGAGCATACCATTCCAAAAAGAGGGGACAAAAATAGTGGGGACACCCAAAAGAAAAGAAACCAAAAAGAAAGAAAGGACAGACACAACACCCAAAAATCGAGGCAAAAGCCCCCAAAAACCATTTACAAGCAAGGGTGTGCCAGAGAGACACACTTGAAAGCTACTTACAAAGGGGGGATATACATATGATACATTTCCTATGAAAGAGTTTGTTTTTCTACCTCACTCAAAGTAATGTTTGAGGAACTGCCCATTGACAGGCAGCGGGACAACTTCTCCAGACAAGGAATTGAGGCGGTAGGTGTTGGCTCCACAAATTTTAGAAACTTGATAAGGTCTGAGCCAAAGCCCCTAGAACTTGGTATGCTTACCTTTCTTCTCCTATGATTTTTCCCATAAGAGGACTAAGTCTAAGAGTTGAAATGCCTTGAATTGGGATCTCTTGTCAAACCATCGTTTGACCATAGCTTGATTCTTTGCAAAATGTTCCAGTGCACGATCCCTTTGCTCTTCCAGCCGTACCAGGTTGAGGAGATGTACCTCAATGATGTTATCCTTATTGTTGAACTCTTGCATGAACTGTAAGACTAGGATTTGTAGGTTTACAGGGAAAACTGGGTTTAATCCATACACCAGATGAAATGGGGAGGTCCCTAGGGAGGCCTTCATCCAAATGCAATCTGCCCACAAGGAAAATCTTAGTTTTTGATGCCAGCCTTGGGGATTCCTTTTGAGAGGTGTTTGATTACCTCTAAAAGTTTCTTGTTGGTTGATTCCTCTACCCCATTGCCCTGTGAGTAGTAATTACTGGAGAACTTGAGGTTAACATTCCTATCATAGGCCCACTCTAGTAATTGAGCAGAGGAGAATACTAGGACTTTATCACATACCAGGGAAAAAGGCATTCCAAACCTGGTGACGATATTTTCTTTGATAAAATGGATCACTACATTTGCAGTGTTGTTCTTGCATGGTATAGCTTCGGTCCACTGAGTTCAATAGTCAGTGGCAGTTAAGATATACCGGTTGTTCACCATCGAGTTAGGATTTATTTCACCTATGAAATCAAACGCCCACTAGGTGAAAGGTCTTGCTTCAAATATGGGTTGGGGAGGCATAGCCAGGTTTAGCTCCCTCAAAGCGATAGTCTAATAAGCATGGAATTTCCTTACGTGTGCATAAATGTCTCAAAAGATATGGGGCCAATAATACCTAGCCCGGAGGATTTGATGAGCAGTAGCATTGGCCAACTCATGTCCTATTCCAAAATGCCCACGGAATTCTTCTATCCTTTTGGCAACCTATTCCCAGTCCAAACACCAGAGGTATATGCCTTCATAATTTCTTTGAAAAAGAGTCCCATTCTTTATCATGAAGTGCACACTTTTTAGCCAGAGAGCCTGACGTTTACTAGGGAGGAGCTCTTCTGGACTTTGGTTATTTAACACAAGGTACACCAAGTCTGCATACCAGGGATCTAGCATGATGGATTGCACTGTGTAGGTGTGGTATTCAATATGTGGGTGGGTTTTGACCATAGCCTTATACAACCCTTATCCTCAGACAAGTTTCATAGGTTGCATCTCTAGATCATATTCTTGGAAGATAGCCATCCACTTCCCCCGGCGCTCGCCTAGTTTTCTTTGAAGTAATAAATATTTGACAGCCTGGTTAGGGAGAATGACATGCACTTTTCTACGAAGGATGTAATGTCAGAATTTCTTAACTACCTAGTCAAGGGAAAAGGCCTATTTTTCTTGAGGTGGATATCGCACCTCCGCATTCTTGAAGGGGGAAATCATGAAAGCAATGGGTCACTCTTCCCATTCTACCCTTTGGGTTAATATGACTGTCATAGAGTGAGCAGAGGAAAAAGAGTACATGTGAAATGGGAGGGAATAATCCAGGCTAGCGGGGATAGGGGCCTCCATGACAGCCTGCTTGATCTGGGCAAAGGCATGTTTTGCCTCTAGACTCCACTCAATTTTTGTATCCTTTTTCATCATGTCATTTAGAGGTTTTACAACCTTGATGAAACCAGTGATAAAACGCTGGACAAAATTGATCTTCCCAAAGAAAGAACTCATCTCCTTCTTACTACTCAACATTTATAGTTTTAGCAATGCTTCAACTCGCTCAGGGTCAATAGATATACCCTTTTTTGAAATGATATGTCCTAGCAATTTTCCCTCTGTTACTCCAAATATACACTTCTTTAGGTTGAGGGAAATGTTAAACTGGCCACACCTTTCACAAATTTTGGCTAGATGGGCAGGGTGATCACCTCTCTCTCTCGAGAACATAGTAAAATCATCCATGTAAATGATTATACATTTGTTGAATAAGCCTTCGAAGGCTATGTCCATAGATTTTTGGAATGTGGCCCCAACATTAATAAACCTAAAAGGCATTCTTCTATAGGCAAATGTTCCCCACTTGGTGGTGAACACCATTTTGGCTCTGTCTTTGAATTTAACCATAATCTAGTTGTATCCACAATATCCATAAAAAAGGACATCATCTGGGAGTCGTTAACAATTTGCAACACCTTGTCTAGCGAGGGAAGGGGGTGATTATCTTTCTTCAAGGCCTTACTCAGATTCCAAAAGTCGACACACAATTAGATTTCTTTGTTCTTCTTCCAGACTGGTACTAGATTGGCCACCCACGTGGTGTGTTGGATTGGGAATATTATCTGAGCGGCTTGTAGCTTCTGAACTTCTTGATGGATTAGAGGTTCAATTAGGGGATTGATTGGTCTCTATTTTTGTTAGAATGGCTTGGCATCCAGTTTCAGGGGGATGATGTGTGTCATGATAGAAGCATCATAGGTCTTTATATCTTCATATCCCCAAGTGATTACGTCGATATATTCTCAGAGGAGCGCGACAATATTCTCTTTCTCTTTAGGAGAGCAAGAGGTGCCAATGTGGATGATCTTTTCTTCACCACCCGTCTCGATATTTACCTTTTCATATCTTCCCCCATCTGGGGTTCATGATGCTCTGTCCTGAGCTCATGGGTCAGAGTTGAAAATTCATTCAAGGGAAACCATCCCTTTAGGGATGGTGTTGGTAGGTAGGTCAAGGATTCCGCCCTTGTTCTCTTCTTGCCCGATATCATTGTGTTCTTTTTCCTCCATTATCTGATCCTCAAAAACACCAACATTTTCCATGAAGGTGAGTGTGTGTCTATCATCTTCAAAGACCTAAAGATTAGTTACTTTTTCAGGTACAAAGGGGGTAGGCATCATTTCAACTAAAAATATTTGGAGTCGGGAACTTGCCATGGGTTCCAAAGTACTATCCGACACGGCTAGGACATCTGGTACATAATTCTATTTCTAGGGGATTACTTTGATACCAAAGTCATCAAAATCCTCAATTAAGTTCCCTGTCCAGTTGCGATAGGAGGTCAACCATTTATCATGACATGTGTATTGGCTCTGAATTTACTGGACTATAATATATGAGTCACCCATTGCCTGGAGGCACGTGACTCCTTTTTTGAGGGTTAATAGGAGCCCGAGGATCAAAGCCTCATACTCCATTAGGTTATTGGTGTAGTCAAACTACAAGCGGTATGATGCAAGGAATGATTTTCCTCAGGGGTTAATCAATTGTACACCGGCTCCACAACCCTATTTAGATCGGGATCCATCGAACTTAAGGATCTAAACATCACTATCGACATGTTGCGGTTGCAAATCCTAGGAGGGCGTCATAGTTGATTTGGGATGGGAGATAGGCTCGGGCACATCTCCCGAATGGGTGGATACAGGGGACGAAAGATCTCCTAGAGGAATCTCTACAAGAGGTTCCTCAGATAGTGGTCTGTTGGAAGTGTTCATGGTTGGACCTTTTTGGGGTAGGGTTTTGCCTCTGTGTTGTTCCACTTGAAAATCCTTAAGGTGGACCTTGGCCGCATCCACACATGGTGTACACTCCAACTCTAAATGATTTTGGTAGTGAACACGACACCAAGTGTCTGATAGTAGGGATGTTAGACTTGACTTGTCCCCTTGGGATTTTGCATCCTATTTTAGTTTCATGACAAGGTCAAGGATCCTTTGAGTGATGACAGGATCTTCATTGGGTATTGTCCCACCCGGGATAAAATCTAAGGTTAGAATTTATTTGTCCCTATATAATCCAGGCTCTAGTTCAAAAAAAGTGATCTCCCTGAGCTGACCATAGTCGATGAGAGCCTGCTTCATCTGAGGTTTTATTTCTACCCTGATTTGGTTAGCTTCTCCCCTCCAAGGGATCCATAGATGGGAGAAATCACTTGAGATATACCTATTCAGGGATTTGGACCAGTTCCAACTCAAGAGCATCCTGTAGGTTTTAGAGATGTCGACCACTTGGATATCAATGACACTGGATATCAGGGGATCTTGTGCCAACTGGATCGAGACATTTTTTAGTTCTCCCACCATTTTGACAGTGATCTTGTCCATCTGGATGACCACTCATTTGGATGGTGTGGGAGTCAGTCCGAGACTCTTGCAGATGGATAGGGGAACGCCATTACCTGAAGCTCCATAATCCACTAGATAGTTGTGTAGGTTTTTGCCATAAATATTAAGTCTAAGAAAAAATGGAGGATCTTTTGTACTTCCCTAGAATATGGTTGTGTTAGCATCATCAAACGTTACAGACTTAGGTGGGCGGTCTCATGATTCTGGGTTCTCTAGGTATCATAGGAGAGACTTCCTCTACTCAAGACAACTAAGCAGGACCTCCATCAAGGTCATGGTGGTAGTAGTATTTTCTATCACTTTCATGATGTCAAACTTTCCTTTTGGCACCCAGGGAGCTTTTCCAAAAAAATCGTGTGTATTCGTAGGTGTGGGTCCTTTGGGAGGAGATGGGTTAACATTTGCCAAAGGGTGCGACAAGAGATTCACAATCCGAGGTGGGATCGACATTGTAAGGGGGGTTTTATTTGCCTGGCTCTGAGTGTTGTAAGGAGTCCTAGGGTTGGTAAAGGCATTGGCTTCAAACGCTAGGATGGAATCTTCGAAGAAACCTTGTAAGTTGGGTTCTTCCTTGTCTTCTTTGCCATCACCGAAAAAGATGGTTTCACACATAAAAGTGGAGAGGTGTGGTTCCGCTGAGGATTCCAGAGGAGGAGAATCAATATTTTGTTGCCTATTAGACTGGGATATGAGGATGATCTTTTCCAGCATGGCACAATTTACCTCAGAATGCAAACTAGTGTCATGCAACTGACACCAAGACGTTAGGGGGTGGAATTTGGCAAGCTGCATAGAATGGCTAGGTCTCGCACCCCCTTGGCAATTAGGTTGACTGGGGGGAACGCCACCGTTGTTCAGTGTGTTATTACATTGTTGGGTGGGCTGAACATTGTTGTTTTCTCTATTGTTATAGTGATTCCGAGGTCTCGAGTTATTGGAACTCTGTTGTGCCGAAAAGATATTCCCCCTTTGGGGAGATCAGTCTTGTGGGACATGGAGGGTCCCATTTTCAATTAACCCATGTTAGTAGTGAGTGACAAAACTAGTCGCTAGAGGGATTTGACCTCAGCGGAAACTGGTAGTAGTGTCACAATGCAATGCTTGGGGTGGCGGGGTATGTGCAGATGCACTTGCCGCTGCTGGGGGTAAGCCTCCAGATGTCGACATTTGGAATAAAGGTACTCTAGACAGCAGGGGTATCATGGTTTATTGTTGTGCCCAGGGAGCGTGTTCTAGGTTTGGAGGGTTCTGATGGGGAGCGGGATAAACATACTGGGGCACATAGGCATGCCCAGTGCTAAACTAGGATCATACCCTCCCAGGTAGGTTGTTCCTCTGGGCAGCGTGTTATAAGGTAAGCCCTGACCGATACCACTAGGATCTTTATTCAAGTTCCAGGATAGTTCAAGGGTGAGATTGTAAACTTTAGCTAGGGTATCTCTTTCATTGGCAATGGTGGTCCTCCAAAGAAGGGTAGCGATGAATGGGTCCAAAGCATTAAGGTACATCTGGATAGCCACATTGGTAGATGGGACGAAGGGTCCCATACACTGATTCAAGGCTCTCTAGAATCTATGGTTAAAGGTTGCTAGGGGTTTGTTGGGATCCTTCTAGATGGAGATAAACTAACTATGAGACTAGGTTGGGTCCACATGGACCTGAAACGTCGTAAGAAAGGTGGCCTCCATGTCTTGCCAACAATTGATGGAGTTGGTACGTAAGCTCAAATACCAATTCAACTCGCTCTCTCTGAGAGACAGCGGGAATATTCTGCTGACCACATCCTCATGTTGGATGCGGTGTCAATTCATAGCATCTTTGTATGCATGTAAGTTCTCTTCAGTAGTTTGAGGGCCTAGATGTTTGTACTTGGGACAGATCTTTTCTAGATGTGGAGGAAGGTTATTGACAGCGTTAGGGAACTATCCCATTAGAGACCCAGTGTTATTGAAGTAGGTAGCCATGGGGATGTTAAGGTTGACTGTGAGATTGGTCACTAGGTTGGTTTGGTTAACCCAAATGTTATGGAGGGCTACGAACCCTCCAGTTGTGAGATGGGAAGGTTGCTTCTTTCAATAATTCTTCTTCACTCGGACAGGAGGTCCAAGTTCTACAAACTCTCCTGGGTCAGGGGTTGAATGTAGTATTCTTTTGAATCACAGAGGTGAAAATGACCCTAATCTATGGAAATTCTGACACCTAAAACTACTACTTGGGGAGCCTTCGAGATGTGTGGTGTCAAATTATTCAGGGGAGGACAAGCTCATTCCCTCCTTCTAGCACCAATTTCTATTGATGGGACTTTGTGACCGGCTCCACCAACAGAGGATAAGTTGTCACTGGGTACCAGAGTACCAACCAACTTTGCCTGTAGAGGTTTACTGGCGAATAAATTCTCCTAGCCTCCAAGCACCTGGTAGTCAGGTCACGATAGTGCAGGCTTAGCTTAGTTGGACACATGACTATTTGTTTTGAGGGGATAGTTGGTTTTGACTCATAGACCTATGAAGGCTTGGGTATAATGGGCTCCCTGCAAGTGTAGTTAGTATTTGACAAAGAAATAGCAAAAGATGAGATAGGGTTAGTGCAGATTTCAAACTATATCCATGACATATATTCTCCTAACATCAAATAAGTTCTAGATAAAATAAACAATGGATTCTAGATATACATATGATTCTCAATTAGACATATATCAGTAGAAAAAAAAGTATTTCATTGAATCATTACAGAACTGGAACAAAGGACATAAGAAAGCATACAACATGAGAAGTGTTTCGCTAACTCTAGGATCAGAAACAGCACAGAGCTCAGAGCTGAATAGTGTTCCTCATTCTTTCATTAACTTCAAATCTAGCTTCACTGGTAGTTACACTGATGGCTCCAAGGGAGCATTGATCTACTCTAAACTTCTGAGAAAACAAGATTGCTAAAAATACTGAAAGCTTGCATTACTAGTGGACAGCTAAATCATTAATTCACCAACCCTTTGAGCAATGTTGGGCCATGTATTTATAAAAAAATCTAAGTACCTAAAGAACTTATGCCAGCTATTTACATTATATTACATTATTTACAGTCGGTACTACCTGCGCTGTCAGAATTTCCAAATATAATACAATCATTCGAGAAGAGAAGAGAGGAAAGAAAGGAAAGAGCCCTGGGAGAGCTGCCATTGGAAAGAGTGTCATTGTACTACAAACGTGATAGATCTTCCTTAGGTGACCTAGGCCATACACTCTCTTTAATGTTCTTGCATACTTTAGCGACCTGGGCGAGTGCAGGTACACCAGAGAGTAAATGCCAGAACGACACCTCGGGGCTCGGGAGACATCTGTAGTGAACTAATGGGCTAATAGTGACTAGTCACACCAAGAAGGACAGCTACAACCTTGGCAGCATGTTGTGGATAGTGATTGGTCAGCTCGAGGGAGCTATCAACACTCATCACTATAAAGAATACAAAAATTTGGACCTGGGAATTGGGATCTGGGAGCTTACGCTAAAAGAATAAAGAATGAGAACCGCTGGAAATCTTTTGTTGAAGGATACCCGAAGTTTGGGATATTTTACTAGCTTTTGAACCTTTTATATGCCTCCAGAATTTGGAGGATGCCCTCTTCTTTGTTAATGTTTGTATCTTCAGTCGTATGATCATTAGAATACATATAATATATGTTGATTAATAATAATATAATATATATGTTATATTATTATTAATCATATGAAATTTAATATTTAATATTAAATTA
>MU227542.1:95383-110806 GCA_018584345.1 Thuja plicata
TCTTGCCTTGAGTTTGTTTTCTTATTCTGAACCTAATATATTCAGGATTCTTTTATTTTGTGTTTTATAACTATTAATTAAAATAATAGATGGTATTTTTTTTAAAGAGAGATTTGATTTTTTTTTTTTTATAGGTGGTCGTCATAAGTTGTATTTAAAATGAAATTATTTTATTTATTGGGTCAAATTCAATTTGATTCATGATTTCATTTCTACTTTGATATTTTCAAAATAATTTTTATGATTTTAAGTATTTTATTTTATTTTGTGTGTGTGTTTTGTACTTAAATTGTTCATATAATTCTTTAAATTGAGTTTTTTTTAAAATCTTTGAAGACACAAGTACAAACATAATTAGGATAGAATAGAAGCCTTTTGTGCTTGTCTTCACCATTGCTTACAACCATTTACAAACACAACCTGACACACAAAAAACCTTGTTATGAAAGTTCAACACAACTCAACACAACTTGACACACAAGAAACCTTATTATGAAAGAGAACATTGTGGAATGATGTTATAAATGATTCCAAATGGTGTTTCCTATTGTTTAAGTTAACCATGTTTTGTATGAATATGTGAATAGGAGGTGTAGCTTATCTTTTTAATTTAAAATTAAAATCAAAACAAAAGGACAAAGAGAACATTAGCTTTTGAGTGGGAAAATAGAATATTGAGCAACCAGTACAATTAAATAGATATATACTAAAGTTTAGCAAATAGCAATCAAGTAGAGAGGTAATTGGCAAACAAATATCAGTGGTAGCCATGACTTATGGATTATGCTTTAACAGTTCAAATTTAAATTGGAATTGAAGTATTTTTTTTTCCCCTATCCTCCTCAACTTCTTATGTCTTTCTCTATTTATCTCTATATACATAGAGATTATGAAAATTGTCAACGTAAGTGATATCTTCATTTATAAAAAATTTCACAAAAGTGAGAAGTTCATAGAGATGTGTTTATTCATTGCTTGTTGACACTCTTTTCATTATGTCTTAATAGTTGTATTTCAAGTTAGGCTTTACTTAAATGTATCTAGTATTTTTTTGGAGTCTCTTATATCTAATTTGTATGTTAGTTATTTTAATTATATTTTCATCTTTTCTTTGTACTATTTATAAATGTATAAATGATGTTCATTTTATTATTTTAGTACTAATATTAATGTTCTTGTCCACTACTTTTCCACTCAAAACCTTTCATAGATACGAGCAAGTGTTAAGTTCTTCATTGCAACTCACCATCAATTTTGGCTTTTGTGATTAGGATTTCCTACTCTTTCCAACAACAATAGGAAGTGGGTTATATCATAACAAAGTTGGTGGCATATTAATTGAGTAGATTGTCTTAGAATTCCCATTAGTATTCTGCAAATCATTATCCAACCTACAATTCTATGTTTATCTCAATATACATCAAAATGTAATGGCAAAATTCAGCCCTTTGTTACTTTGAATTCTAGTGGACTATTTCAATAATGACCTACTTTAAATAAAAAATTAATATTAAATGTATTATTTTATAAATTTAATTGTAAAAAATAAAAATATCACAAAGATAATATGATCTTGTGAAAGTCAAAGCTTTACATGTGGTTCAAGATCATTTCTCATGTTTAGCATCACATAAATTAAATATTTACAATAGAATAAATTTTACTAATTCATTCAAGCTAGAATGCCAATTATTGTAAATTTGAATGTGAAAACTAAATGAAAACAATGAAAGTTCAACTAATATAAGACAGCATATGTGAAATAATGAGAAATGCATTGGTAATGAATATATCCAATATTTTGAGTACATGGAAAAACTTGAAACCTCAAGTTATATCTTTTAGCCATCATGAAAGTCTGTTGGAAGAAATTATACAAGGTAACCAAACCCCTGCTAGGCCATTGCAATAAGAGCATTTGTCATAATAATTTTTCAAACTATTTACAATAATTTATTGTCTTGAGTTCTTAAAGTTAAACAATGAAATTCATAGTCTAATTTTCATTTGTCATACTAATTAATTTTACCAATTTTTCATCAATATTTAAACATAAATGAAAATGAAATCCATTATTGAACATAATAAACAATATTAAATTATTGTATGCTTAATATTATTAAAGAATCTAATCAATATATTCAAATATAATCTTCTCCAACAAGATAAACATCAAGCCTCGCCTTTTAAATCAAATGTTAAGAATTTATGATTCATTTTAAATTTATAAATATTTTATTATAGATATTATGAAATAAATGAACTTCATAGAATGTTTATAAAGTGAAATGAAATATTAAAAGAGGCCACTATATTATGAGAGATATCAATGATAAATAAATGGAAATGAGCCCAAGTAAAAGGCGTGGACACAACGTCGAACACCTATAAACTTCTATTTTAAAGGTTAGGTATCAGAGAAGACAGTCAAACGATAGTATAAACGATTCCAGCTGGTGTTTTCAATAAACAGTGAACTAGATGAACTAAGCATGTTTGGCCTTAACTGTTTGAGTAGCAAAATAGATCAGTGAGGAACCAACAGATCTATAATTTCAGTGAATAGCAACCAAGCATAGAGGCAATGAAGAAATAAATATCACTCTCTTTCAGCAATGATTTCTGGTTATGCTTGAGTAGTTCACATTTAAAGTAGGAATAGAAGTCAAATTTGAGAATCTCATTTTCCCAGGTATCTATCCCTTTTATCTTTTCTTCATACGTACCTTATTTGTTCAAGTACATAAAGGTTATGAAAATTGCCCACTTTTGGTGTCTATTATTTTCCTTTCAGTGTACTTCATGTATAGAAACATTCACAACAACATTCACAAGGATGAGAATTTCACAGATATATCCTTATTCATAGCCTTATCTGTTACATTTTTACTTCTCTCTCAATTGTTTTTTAAGTTAGTCTTTAGATAATGTGTCTAGTATTTTTTAAAAGTTTTTTAATAGCCTCAATTTTTTTTTTTCAACCTTCTCTTGAATTATTTATGAATGTAGTGAATGCCATTTAGTTTGTTATGGTATAAAATATGAATCATCGCTTTTTTTTCCTTAGTCATGAACTCAATTGTCGATTGTGAGAACCAAAAGAAAAACATAATGAGCTAAAAGAAAATAAAGTCGCCAGGGAAGACAGGAAGAGTTAAAATATAAGTGCATATTCGGAATAAAACAGAGAGAAGCACACTTGGAAAGGGGCATGATCATTGAAGGAAGATACAAGAGAGGGTGTTGAAGGGAAGAATAAAGTAGTGTTGGCTTATTTGAGGCATGTGAACAGTGAATGTAATCACAAGTTTGGCGCTAGAAACACAGTGTCATTGCAAATTTAATTTTGTAACAATTAAGTGTTGGCATGTATAGTTGAAATAAGATCAATTGTGTGGCTGAATATTTTAGTGTCTTGTCTATTTTCAACTAATTTTGAGTTTAAATTTGATTTTTGTTGGTTTTTTATTTTATTTTCAAGACCATCTGAATTATAATTTGTCAACTCATAGTAGTATTATCTCTCATGGGATGCTGAGGATGTAATGACTAATTAATATATTAACTTCAATATTGTTTTTATTAGGAAAAAACACAGAGCAAACTTTTGATGTAAAAAAAATTGAAATCATTGTACAAGATAACAAATGATTCTGTTAACAAAATAGCTAACTTGTATATTAAGGAATACCTTAGTGAAAAATAACTTTAATAAAAAGTTTTATTATAAAATATATTTTCAATTAATTACTAGATAATTTTTTACAAGATTTTACATCTATTTTAAAAAGAACAAATATTTTAGCAATTAAAAATGATAATTAGTCTCAAAAATTAAGGGACAGGAAGGGTTTTGAGATTGGCAAACCAGTAATAGCAAGGAATGTGGAACTTTTACAGAGATGGACAGGGCCAAAAGAGCCTGTAGATTTTGACTGTTGGATAAATTATCTTTTTCAGGAAGGATTTTCCATTCCGCCTTATTTATAATTAGAGATGCCAATTGTTAAGAAAATGAGGAAAGAAATATGCATCAGCAAATTGAACTCAAATCTAGAGAAGCATGGGAGGCCTCGACAGGGTAAGGCACGGTCTCCCTCTGGAAAATCTTCCTCCTTGTCACATGTAGATGCTAACTTGTGGGAGGTGGGACGGAGAAGTTTAAGAGTGGGTAGCCACTTTTGCACAATCTTTTTTTTACCATAATGCTTTCAAAGGTCATACTTATGGGTCTGTACCAGATAAGGGATATTTGTATCTTGATTTTTTTATTCTATTTTACCATGATAATCAGAAACCTCATTTCAATCCACTTGATTACCATCATCCCATCCTAAGTGATATCATCCTGATTGGAAATGACAATGATAACAAGGGTAAGAAATATGATTTTGCCGTTAATATCAGTCTTCTTAAAGATGAGGATATTCTCACAGTGGTCAATGTGATTAGATTGTATAATAGAGAGGTTGTTAAGCACAATAATGCCATTGAAAGATGATCTCAAAATATAGCTATTTGGAAAACTCTTTTCCAGGTTGTTGTAAGGAAGAAATCCAAAGATAATAGAATATTTGAATCAGAGCTTCAATGCAACATATCCCTAGTTGAAGAGTAAATGCCAGAAAACCCAGGCAGTATAGAAGCCAAAGAATCTATGGCACAGGCCAGGGATTCTCTTACAAGGATACATAATTATAATATCCAAGGGGCCAAAACTAGGGAAAGAATTAATTGGATTAGTCTTTTTGACAAAGGCTCCAAATACTTGTTTCAAATTATCAAAGCTAAAAAAGCCAGAGATAGGATTAATTGTATTTGGGAGGAAGGAAAAGAGATTAGATCACAAGAGGAGATTTTGAATGCATTTACTGTCTATTATGACAAGTTGTTGAACACTGATGATGTGGGCCAAGAAATGGAGATTGCTAGAAATAAGATTAAGTACATCATTTTGAATAAGATATCAGTTAGTGTGGTAGAGGCACTTGATAAACATATTTTTGTTGAGGAAATAAATAATTCTATTCACTCATTGAGCAATGAGAAGGCCCCTGGGCTAAATGGTATAGCCGTGGATTTTTATAAACACAACTTGGAATTGTTCAGATTATTATGTCCCTACAAGATGCATGCCATGAGATACTTATAATGATTAACTGTCTGTTGGTTTACCTTGTCTGTCCTTATTCTCCTTGATTACCAATAAGCAGTATAACTATTTACCAAAATAGAGTAAATATGTAGAGTATACCAATTCATCCAAAAAAGCATATGTGAAATGTAAAATAGTAAAGTAATAAACCATACACACATAACATGTGGATTTTAACGTGGAAACCTTGTTAAAGAAAAAAACCCTTGGGACCAGTACCCCAAATTTTCACTCTTCTAAAGTGAGCCCTGTTAGGAGCCAACCCTGTTAAAGGTTACAAACACACTGTTAAGTGTGACCTTGTTAGAGGATTCTATACAAAGAGGTTGTCACTTAGTATCGGGCATCTATTGCTACCATCCTTGAATCAGCCTCCTTCTTAGACTGTCAATAGGATTTAGGAAAATCTTACTGCCATCCTTGAATTAGCCTCCTTCTTAGAATGTCAATACGTATCAGGCAAGTCCAGTGCTACTTTCATGAATCAACCTTTTTTTTACTCCTTGGGATGTACCTCAATATATAGAAGACTGTTAAGTCCTGCTCGGTTAAGAGACTTGATGCTTCAATGGTTAAACTAAAACATTATGACCTATTTATGATCCAACTTTGAATTCCAGATTGTCATATCTATTTAAGTACATTACCTCTCTGATCAATGTATGAATTCAATTTTTTGTGCTCTACACTTCTTGCTCTATGATGTTGTGCTTCACAGTTTGTCGGTGTCTACAGAATTCTTTAGCTCTCCTTTAGCTTGATTGATTAGGACTGTATGAAGTTCTTCTTCTTCAGTTTCTCTTCAGCATCCTCTTTCTATTCACTCCTGTTCCCATGCATACAGAAATGAATTAACCTTGTCTCTTATATAGACATGATATTCATTGATTCTTGATTCTTGATTCTTAGCGTGAAAAACAATCCAGCCAATCTGATTTAAAGAATAACTCCTGATTTATCTTGTAGTTATCTTCTTTCCAACTATACAAATCTTCTTTAAATCAATCACTTAACTCTAGTCGATTAAAAAAAATAAAATAACCAGTTAAGTCTATCTTTGGCTCTTGCCAGCTAGAGATATTTTTTCATTTTCTGAACTCTCTGTTCCATCGGTCAACTTTGCAGTTAGTCATCGGTTACAACTGTCAGTTCCGTCGGTGTGACTCCAGTTAGCTTTGGGATCTCCGTCCATCATGCATCATTGGATTTTACTCATCAAGCAACTTTGTTTTTAGCTCGTCAGGCATACTGTGGTTTTTCTTCATTGGGAAACATTGTCTTCTTCTCATCGGGTATCACTGTGACTTTTCTTCTTTGCCTTTATCGATGTTGTGCACTCTGTCGGTGTTGTCTTTCACTTAGTGAATACTTTAGTTTTATGCATTGTTGAAAGTGTAAACTTTGTTCCATTGATTCTCTGAATTCTTTGGCATTATATACATGGCCGTACAGATGATATCAAGTTGACATCAATGACAATAAAAACCATTAAGTGATTTAATGCCATGCGTTATCTTCAACTTAACATTATCAAACATTTAATCAGTTACATGTCATCAATATCTCCCCTTGGCATTGATGGAAACAAACTTATATTATCACACTATACTATTTCTAATATAATATGAAAAACAATTGTTGAGATTCATCACACTACCAATCTCTCCCTTTTGTCATCCAATACATGTCTAAACTTCGGTAAGCTTTGTTTTAGCTTAGATTTGATTCTTGCAGCTTTTTACTTTCTGATGTGTTGAATCTTCTTCTTGTGTTAATTTCTCTCATTTGCCTGTTTTCTCTTTTCTGATGTATTTTTCCCTTTTCAGCAACTTTCCCTTTGTATAAAATTTCATTCAATTTGCTCTCCCTAAGGATATAATCTCTCCTTGTTGGAGTAATATAATAATGGATAATCTCTCTCTTTTCCAGAAGAATGTGATAATATGGATCTCTCTCCCTTTGATAACAATGCCAAACAAATATCTCACAGATATCTGATATTTATGTCAAACAATCTTTTCTCTCCATCCATAATATATTCCTTGAATTTCCCTTATCCATCAGCAATATAACAATATGTTATGGTGCTCAGTTCTAGTATATACCTGTCTGTATATAGATGTGTCTTTGAAGTTCATCCTTTTGCTTGCATCAACATTAATGATATTCTGATAATATGTAGGCTGATGTAGCCTTCAATCATATTACTGACTGGTAGACAAGGGTTTTACCCCTAGTCTCTTTCTCAAGTACTCAAATGTATCCTTGGGCAGTGGCTTGGTGAAGATATCAGCTAATTGTTCCTTTGATTCCACATACTCAAGTATTACCTCTTTTTCTTGAATTGCAACGTGTTTAGTCTTGGAATGCATGACTGGATTCTTGGAAATGTTTATTGCACTGGTGTTATCACAATAGATAATCACTGGTTCTGAGATCTTCATATGCATACCTTCCAGCAACTGTTTGATCCATGCAATGTTTGAGCAATTTTTAGCAGCAACAACATATTCTTCTTCTGCAATAGACTGAGAGATGCATCCATGCTTCTTGCTAATCCATGTGACAAGTCTGTCACCCATAAAGAATTCTCCTCCAGTTGCGCTCTTCCGGTCATCAAGATTTCCAGCCGAATCAGCGTTGGTAAACACCTTAAGTTCAAATTTGCTTTCTCTTCTATACCATAAGCCAAATTCCTTATTACTCTTTAGATATCTTAAAATTCTTTTCACAGTAGTCATATGTGATTCCCTAGGATTAGCGAAAAATCTAGCAACAATTCCTACTGCCTGTGCAATATCTGGCCTAGTGTGTACAACATACATGAGTTTTCCAATCATTGATCTGTACAAAGTCTGATTTACCTTTTTTGTTCTCTCCTCCTTTGTCAACTTACTTCCAGTAGCTATCGGTGTTCCAACTAGTTTGGATTCTTCCATCTTGAATATTTTAAGGACCTCTTTGATGTATTTGGATTGTGTAATGAAAATTCCTTCACTTTGTTGAATGATCTGTAGACCAAGAAAGAACTTGATCTCCCCAAACATAGACATCTCAAACTCTTTTCTCATCTCATTAGCAAATGATTTTCATAGCATATCATTGCCTCCAAATATGATTTCATCAACAAATATTTCAGCAATCAAAGTGTTAGCATCGATATCTTCCTCCAAATAAAGATTATTGTTTTCACTAGTCCTTACAAATCCAATACTTATCAGATAGGAATGAAGTCATTCATATCAGGCTCTTGGAGCTTGTTTCAATTCATATAAGGCTTTGTGAAGTCTACATACCATGTCCCTCTTGTTTGGATCAACAAACCCTTCTGGTTGTTCAATGTATACTTCTTCTTCAAGTATTCCATTTAAGAATGCTGACTTGACATCCATATGGTGTACCTTGAATCCTTTGAATGAAACATAAGAAAGTAATATTATTACTCCTTCTAGCCTAGCAATGGGTGCAAAGGTCTCTCCATAGTCTATATCTTCCTCTTGTGCATACCCTTTACATACTAGCCTTGCTTTGTTCCTTGTGACTTCTCCATTCTCATTCAGCTTATTCCTGAATATTTATTCTGTACCGATGACATTCTTGTTATCTAGTCTTGGCACAAGTGACCATGTTTTGTTCTTCTCAATCTGCTCAATCTCATTATTCATAGCACTTATCCATTCCTCATTACCTAGTGCAGCATTGACAGATTTTGGCTCAAAATCAAAAATTAAATAATTTGAGGTTAACGACTTACTTCTTGTTCTTGTACCGAATTTCTTATCTCCTATGATCCAGACCTCTGGATGGTTCCTTCTTACATATCTTGCAAGTATAGGTACATTTCTTTGTCTATCAGCTTGATCATTATTTTGATCTTCATTCTATTCTTCATTACCTTGCACATTATCTTGATCATTATCCTGACTATCGGTAACAGTAGTCTGACCATCAGTTGCAACATTATATTGTTATGGAATTAAGCACTGTTGCTCGGGCAGAGTGTTGGGTTCTTCACAATATACAAACTTATTGTAGTCCGCTAGTTCTTTTGTGCTTTCCAGCTCATTTTTTTCTGCAAATTCATCAATCTTTACATTTGCACTTTCAACTATTTTGTTAAAGGCCTTGATGAGACACTTAAAAGCTTTCCTTTTGGTAGAATACCCCAGAAAAATACCTTCATCACTTTTCGCATCAAGCTTTCCATTTCTATCATCCTTTAAGACATAACATTGACTAACAAATATTTTGAAGTAACTTACATTGGGTGTTTTACCATAGTGTAGCTCATAAGGTGTCTTCTTTGTGTCTGTCTTTGATTGTACGTTGTTAAGTGTATAGACAACAGTGTTGATAGCTTCCCTCCAGAATATTAGGGTGATGCCTTTCTCTATCATCAGTGTTCTTGCACAATCAACTATTGATCTGTTCCTTCTCTCAACAATCCCATTTTTCTGTGGTGTTCTAGGTATAGAAACCTATCTTTTTATACCATGCTCATTACAAAAGTTAGTGAATTTGTATGATATAAACTCATCTCCTCTATCTAATCTCAAAAATTTTAGACCCTTACCACTTTGTTTTTCTACCATGGCCTTATACCATTTAAACATCTTGAATATTTCAGATTTATCTTTTAGAAACATAACTGTCATCATTCTAGAGTAATCATCAACAAAGAGAATAAAGTATCTATCTCCATAATAACTCTTTGTCCTCATGGGTCCACATAAATCAATATGGACTAATTCTAGAATTGCATCTGATGTATGGGTTTTTCTTTTGAAACTAGACTTTATCATTTTACCTTTTTGATAGTTTTTACACATGATGTTGTCGGGCTTGGTCATTGTCGGTAAGCCTCTAACATTTCTCATTTTGCTAATTTTTATCATGTTGTCAAAGTTCACATGACACAGTATTTTATGCCATAACCATATGTCTTAATTTTTAGTAATCAAACAAGTGGACTCAGTATCATTTAGATAGAATAAGTTACCTTTTGTCTGCTCACCAGTACCAATCAGATTTCTAGATTTGTTGAAGATCTTTGCCTTTTTGTTCTCAAATGCTACTTTGTGACCTGAATTATTCAACTAAGAAACACTCAATAGATTATAATTCAATCCATTTACCCAATAAGCATTCTCACACTTTATCTGGTTATTCAACATTATTGTTCCTCTACCTTTAACTAGACAAGGTGTGCCATTTCCCATTCTTACTGATCCACCCTTGTAGTATTCAAAAGTCTCAAACTTTTTCTTATCGCCTGTCATATGATGAGTGCAGACACTATCTATGATCTAAACATCATTTTTGCTAATTTTAGATACATGAGAGCTATTTCTACATACCTTTCTTCATCATCATCTGAATCATCCTTTACATCCACAAACACCATCTTGATGTCTTCATCAGATTCGGTGTCAGTATCATCATCCTTGCATTTTTATAGGTAGCTAACCTTCTTTCTTTTGTCCTTATAGTCTCAGGTATCTCTTCTTTCTGATTGTCGTTAGCTTCTATAATCACCTCTGTCCAACTTCTTCTCAAAAGATCTGTCATGACTTATGTCATCTTTTCTTCTGTTAGTACATCTTGCAGCAAAGTGTCCAATCTCTTTACAGTTAAAGCATACAAGCGGTAACTTGCCTTTGTATTTACCTTTGCCTCTCTGCATTCTTCTAGCTATAAGTGCTTCTATTTGATCTAGCTCTTCTTCTTCACTTTCACTTTCACTGTCTCTTCTAGATGAGTGTTTATGACTTGATTTGCTTATTTTCATAGAAGACTTAAATGCAGACTCTAAATTTGGTAAGACATTATTGCCAAAGTTATTCATCTCAAATGAATTCAGTCTACCAATTAAACTATCATGAGTAACTATGTTTTTTTCTACTACTCTCATTTCTTGAATGGTAGAAACTCTAATAGAATATACAAGCAATAAGGTTCTTCAAATTTTACTCACCACTGTCTCCTCTTCAAGTGTACCTCCAACTCCTCATATAGCATTGACTACTTCTTTTATCCTTTTGTTGTACTATGTGATGTTTTCCCCTTCTTTCATTCTAAGATCATCAAACTTTCCTCTAAGGCTTTCTGCCTTGGCTCTAAGAACAGTTTTGTCACCACCATGTACAAGCTTTAATTTGTCCCACATCTGCTTTGCAGTTTTGCATTCTTTAACATCGTCGAATTCAGCATTGAAGAGTGAGGAAGCAAGCTCTATCATCATGTCATTATGTTCATCCTTATCTCTCATTTGTTCAACTGTTTGTGCTCCTATGGGAAACACATATTCCCATTTCTAGGAATTGAGTAACATCATTACCAATACCTGATAAATGGAGTCTTATTATGCTCTACCATGAAGCAAAATTCTCATTGTTCAACTTGGGCACATCTCACCTGTTCATCTTGTGATCTTTGTCTTAGGTATTGAAACCTTCCTTCTAAGCACACAAGCTTTGATATCAATTGTTTGTAATAAGTGAGAGGGGGGGTGAATCAGTGGTCTCAAAAACTTATCCTTAATCTAACCACCAATCAAATAAATCTTAGACTATTATGTCCCTACAAGATACATGCCATGAGATACTTATAATGATTAACTATCTGTCGGTTTACCTTGTCTATCCTTATTCTCCTTGATTACCGATAAACAGTATAACTATTTACCAAAATAAAGTAAATATGCAGAGTATACCAATCCATCCAAAAATGCATATGTGAAATGTAGAATAGTAATGTAATAAACCATACACACATAACACATGGATTTTAACATGGAAACCCTGTTAAGGAAAAAAACCACAGGGACCGGTACCCCAAATTTTCACTCTTCTAAAGTGAGCCCTATTAGGAGCCAACCCTGTTAAAGGTTACAAACTCACTGTTAAGTGCGACCTTGTTAGAGGATTTTATACATAGAGTTTGTCACTTAGTATCAAGCATCTATTATTACCATCCTTGAATCAGCCTCCTTCTTAGACTGACAATAGGCTTTAGGAAAATCTTGCTACCATCCTTGAATCAGCCTCCTTCTTAGACTGTCATTAGGTATCGGGAAAGTCTAATGCTACTTTCATGAATCAACCTTTTTGGCACTCCTTGGGATGTACCTCAATATATAGAAGACTGTTAAGACCTGCTCAGTTAAGAGACTTGATGCTTCAATGGTTAAACTAAAACATTATGACCTGTTTATGATGCAACTTTAAATTACATATTTTTAGATCTATTTAAGTACATTACCTCTCTGATCAATGTATCAATTCAATTCTTTGTGCTCCACACTTTCTCTCTGTGATGATGTGCTTCACTATTTGTCGGTGTCTACAAAATTCTTTAGTTCTCCTTTAGCTTGATTGATTAGGATTGTATGAAGTTCTCCTTCATCAATTTCTCTTCAGCATCCTCTTTCTATTCACTCCCCTTCCCATGCATACGAAAATGAATTAAGCTTGTCTCTTGTATAGACATGATATTCATTGATTCTTGATTCTTGATTCTTGGCGTGAGAAAACAATCCAGCGAATCTGATTTAAAGCATAACTCTTGATTTATCTTGTAGTTATCTTCTTCCCAACTGTACAAATCTTCTTTAAATCAATCACTTAACTCTGGTAGAATAAAACAAAGAAAACAACTAGTTAAGTCTATCTTTAGCTCTTGCCAGCTACATATTTTGTCATTTTCTGAACTCTTTCTGCCCTCGGTCAACTCTGCAGTTAGTCATCGGTGGCAACTGTCAGTTATATGCACCCTAAAATGGTCGCCTATATTATGGGCCCCATTTATCATTTTATCAATTTATCAAATTCTTGAATCAATGCTTTGGAACATTTTCAATTCAAATCAATTTCCTTGATCAAATTGTAATTAATTCAGTTATTTAATTATTTCAATATTTCCTAAGGTTTGATCATTTTTATCTAATTAAAAGATTTAATTATCATTTTAATTAAATAAAATTTATCTTATTTAATTAAAATATTTAATTTCCCTTTTAATTGAATAAAATTTATCTTATTTAATTAAAGTAAATTTCTCCCTTTTAATTAAATAAAATTCCTTTTATTTAATTAAATTCAATTTCCCCCATTTAATTAAATAAAATTCTTCTAATTTATTTAATTATAAAGAAAACCCCTCTTTTAATTAAATAAATAAAAATCCCCACTTAAAGTACTTTATTTGATGAAAAAGGTAGTAAATTAAATTAAATAAAATAAAAATCCCCTTTTCATCACATCTTCCTAAGTGGTGGGTTTTTTGCCTCTTAATCTCAACCATTGATCAATTCTTTTTGCCTCTTAATCTCAACTATTCACTTTCCTATATAAGGAAAATCTCTCCTTCTCATTTGATAATCATCAATCGATCAATCAATCAATCATCAGTCAATCATTCATATATTAGGTTTTTATAGTATTGTTATGTTGCAGGTTTGAAGAGCAATTTTGGAGGAGGATTTGAGCACTCAAGCTTGGATATTTCAACTTCTCTCTTCTTGTCTTCTTCTTCTTGCATTCATGGTTATTCATGTAGATTAGATTCATGTTTATTTCCATAGATTAATCTTACATTTTTATTTCCTTTCATAGATTAATCATGTATTGTTATCATTTAGATTAATTTCCTTTCATGCATTGCAATCATATAGAGTAGATCTCATTTTCATGCATTTGAATCTCTCATTTCATGGTGTATTTGCATGGGCACTAACTAGGTCAATCTGAGGGCCTCCATTTTACATCTTTTGCACTCCATGACTAGAGAGCTGTGGATCGATATTTGATGCCTCATTCTTGAGCACCCTTGGATGAATGATTTATAGAAGTGTGTCAACATTTTAGCACACATTTTTGGCACCCACCATGGGGCATGATGCTCCTGATTTTCCTCCATTTTATTTAGATCTTAGATTTTCTAATCTTTACATGGTTATTTTATTGAATTTTTTCAAGCCTAACCCTTGTGTAGATTTTTTTGGAGATGAAAACCCTATATTTTCAATGATTTGATCATATCTCCCAAATGGCTTGGAGTTTTGGTTTGAAATTTTTTTTGCAGGTTGGTGACATATCATAGAAGCTCCAATAAAAATTTCATAATTTTATAAGGTATTTTGAATTTTTATAATTTGTTCTTTATTTTTCATAAAACCTTAATTTTTGGTGCAAATCAGTGAATTTTTTAGAAATTATTACATTTTCAGAAAGGTCTTTAAATTCTACAGGGGGGTCCATTCTTTGATGTTTAAATTTGGATGCAATATTATAGCTCATTTGGTTCATTTATGAAAACTGGTCTATTTTGGGAAAATGGCTCCCTAGGGCACAAATGAAAAGATATTTTTAAAATTCTGACATTTTTGAAAAGTTCTATGTTTTTTAATAGGGGTCACTTTTCTGTATTTAGGGTTTAAGATCCAAATTAATAGCAAACAAATCAGATCTTGTTGACTAGGTCAAAAATCAAAATTAAAAAAGGGTATTTAATGATTAGCTCGCACTTATTTTTCACATGGTTCAATGCATGATGTGAGTTGTCATTTGGATTATTTGCTGGTTATTATTTCTCCTAACAATTGATTTTCATATCTAACCCTAGGGTTTGATATGAGTTGAATATACATTGCATATCTTGTTTGCTTGTTTGGTTGTTTGGTTGTCTTGCTTGTTGGAGAGTTCATGAGGATTGCTTGGACTTGCTTGGATAAACAAAAAAATGATTCGTGTTGCATTGGATTTGAGGTATTTTGTTGATCTCTATAAAATTTGGATTTTTGAAATAAAATAAACATCTTATGTGTTTATCTTGAGTGTTTCTTTCTTTCATAGATCAACTTTCCAATTGGTGCTCTAAAAATGGACCTAGATTTGTTTTCTTGCATATATGTTTCACATAGTAATTAGGCCATATGAACACTATTTTTGATGATCTTGAGAGAGTGGGCTTCATTCGCTTGTTTTACAAGTGAAGCTCTTCTTGACGATAGATCCCCTTGTAGGTAGGGAAGGATTTTGTTTTTACGTCATTGGTCAACTTGGTTTGGGCTTCAACTTTTGGAAATACTTTCTCTCTTTGGGGGATTGGTGTCATTTGTTGTTGTGTAAGCCTTGAATGAGGCGATTTCAAATTAGTGGGTCAATGAATCATATTTTCTATGTTTTGGTGAGGTGAAGAGGCTAGAGGATTATGCTCTTTTCCCTTTTGGGAGAATCAAAAACTTGGAACCCTTGAATCCAAACTAAGTC
>MU227542.1:125607-138700 GCA_018584345.1 Thuja plicata
GATGTTTCTTTTTCCCTAGCTTGGGTACTCTTGAGGAGTTTGCCTTTGAGGATTTCTTCCCTTCATTCTCCTTCATTCTCCTTCATTTTCATGTCTTCCATCTTTTCCACCAGCTTGCTAATCCCTCCTGTCCTTCACCTTGCTAAAACATTGGGACTACATGATGTAATCTTGCTTGGGATTTTGATGCCCATTCCATCTGGGGACATCCTTTGTACATAATTATTGATCCTGAAAAAATCCCCAAAAAAGGATATATATTGTCAAAAATACAAAAAATCAAAAAAATTCAAAAATTCAAAAAAATAGAAAAAGTGCCTTGGTAGCAAAAATTCAAAAAAAAATATATAAAAAGTCCTGAAAATAAAAGAAGAAAAAAAATGAAAAAAATGAAAGAGAAAAAATTGTAATAAAATCCAAGTGGTGAAAACCTAGAAACTGGCACTACTTGAGGCCTTTGCACCCCTATTTCTTAGCGCGTGTTCTCGACACTTAGCCTTTCTCCATCATGCCTTGTCCTTGTTGCCTTGGTCTGGAATTGGTCTTTGTCTTTGTCTAGGGGGCATAAATGTGTTAGCTTTGGTCTCTTAGATGCGTTGGTCTTTAGGATGCCTCACCATTGGTGTTTTTCAATATCACTCTCAACTATATTTTTCAATACAACCCCTGACATCGAGTGTTTTTCAACACTTATCGGTTTGGTCTTACCTGGTTTTGTCTTGTGGTCTTACCTGCTTGCAAGCATTTGATCTTTATCCTTGGAACTCAGTATCGGTTAACACACTTAAATTTTTTAACACAACACTTAATGCTTGAGCTATGTATTTTTCTATATTAAATTGGGTAAGCTAACATCACAATCATCTTGACCTTTATGTCTTTGATTCTTATGTTAGAATCTTTCCACATTTCAAATTCAATATACATCACATTCATATCTTCATAGTTACACTCATGACTAGTGATGGTTGTGTGATGTTTTCGATATAAATCGCATTCATATCTTCATAGTTGCACTTGTGACTAGTGATGGTTGTGTGAATTTCTGATGTCCGTTAATAATGGCCCAATGATGAAAATAAGTTTCTTAACATTCTCTTATGAATGATGAACACAAAGTCCTATGTTATAGTTGCTCTATTGCAAGTACACCTTTGCATTTTCATATATCTTGCATTGTTAGACTTCATGTTAATTTGCATTTTTAGGCTGCATTATGAGTTTGAGAGGGTTTCCTTCATCTTTTTTGTGAACTTTTAATCAACTATGATCATGTTCTAATCTTCATTTTCCTTATCTTCTTTCATGATCTCAATCAAAATTTTCTATCTTAAACAGTTGATTAGTTTTGGAGCATTCTATTTCTTGAGGCAAATTCTCTTTCTTCTCTCCATTTCTTTCTGCCTCTTCCAAACTTCTATCTTCTGTTCACTTTCACCCCACTTCTAATTTATTTAATTATAAATAAAAGCCCTCTTTTAATTAAATAAATAAAAATCCCCACTTAAAGTACTTTATTTGATGAAAAAGGTAGTAAATTAAATTAAATTAAATAAAAATTCCCTTTTCATCACATCTTCCTAAGTGGTGGGTTTTTTGCCTCTTAATCTCAACCATTGATCAATTCTTTTTGCCTCTTAATCTCAACCGTTCACTTTCCTATACAAGGAAAATCTCTCCTTCTCATTTGATAATCATCAATCGATCAATCAATCAATCATCAATCAATCATTCATAAATATATTAGGTTTTCATAGTATTGTTATGTTGCAGGTTTCGAGAGCAATTTTGGAGGAGGATTTGAGCACTCAAGCTTGGATATTGCAACTTCTCTCTTCTTGTCTTCTTCTTCTTGCATTCATGGTTATTCATGTAGATTAGATTCATGTTTATTTCCATAGATTAATCTTTCATTTTTATTTTCTTTCATAGATTAATCATGTATTGTTATCATTTAGATTAATTTCCTTTCATGCATTGCAATCATATAGAGTAGATCTCATTTTTATGCAATTGAATCTCTCATTTCATGGTGTATTTGCATGGGCACTAACTAGGTCAATCTGAGGGCCTCCATTTTACATCTTTTGTACTCCATGACTAGAGAGCTATGGATCGATATTTGAGGCCTCATTCTTGAGCAACCTTGGATGGAATGATTCATAGAAGTGTGTCAACATTTTAGCACATATCAGTTTCGTCGATGTGACTCTAGTTAGCTTCAGGATCTCCATCCGTCAGGCATCATTGGATTTTACTCGTCGGGAAACTCTATTTTTCATCTCTTCGGGCATCCTATGGTTTTTCTTCATCGGGCAACACTGTCTTATGCTCATCGGGTATCACTATGACTTTTCTTCATTGCCTTTACCGATAGTGTGCAATCCGTCGGTTTTGTCTGTCACTTAGTGAATACTTGACTTTTATGCATTGCTGAAAGCATAACCTTTGTTCCATTAATTCTATGAAGTCTTTGGCATTATATACATGACCGTACAAATGATATCAAGTTGACATCAATTACAATACAAACCATTAACTGATTTAATGCCTTCCATTATCTCCAACTTAACAATATCAAACATTTAATCAGTTACATGTCATCAGGAATGGATAGGCAATGACCTTATGTAGGTATATAATGAAGCTATTAAAAGAAATCTCTTGGAGATGACATCAATTCAAGTTTGATTAAGTTAATTCCCAAGGATGGAGATAAAACTTTGATGAAAAATTGGATGCCCATAACACTCCTAAATGTCTCATACAAATTTTTTGCCAAAGTACTACCAATTAGGTTGAAAAACATATTACTCCATGTTATTAAGCCTAGAAATTAGGGATTTTTGTATCTTAGTTTTTTTAATTCCATTTTACCATGATAATCAGAAACCTCATTACAATCCACCTGCTTACCATCATCCTATCCTAAGTGATATCATCCTGATTGGAAATGACAAAGATAACAAGTGTAAGAAAGATGGTTTTGCCATTAATATCAGTCTTCTTAAAGAAGAGGATATTCTCATAGTGGTCAATGTGATTAGATTGTATAATAGAGAGGTTGTTAAGCACAATAATGCCATTGAAAGATGGTCTCAAAATATAGCTAGTTGGAAAACTCTTTTCCAGGATGTTGTAAGGAAGAAATCCAAAGATAATAGAAGATTTGAATCAGAGCTTCAATGCAATGTATGCCTGGTTGAAGAGAAATTGCCAGACAACCCAGGAAGTATAGAAGCCAAAGAATTTATGGCACGGGCCAGGGATTCTCTTAGAAGGATACATAATTATAATTTCCAAGGGGCCAAAACTAGGAAAAGAATTAATTGGATTACTCTTGTTGACAAAGGCTCCAAATACTTCTTTCAAATTCTCAAAGCTAAAGAAGCCATAGATAGTATTAATTGTATTTGGGAGGAAGGAAAAGAGATTAGATCACAAGAGGATATTCTGAATGCATTTTCTTCCTATTACGATAAATTGTTGACGACTGATGATGTGGGCCAAGAAATGGAGATTGCTAGAAATAAGATTAAGTAGATCATTTTGAATAATATATCAGTTAGTAAGGTAGAGGCACTTGATAAACATAAATTTTTGTTGAGGAAATAAATAATTCTATTCACTCTTTGAGTAATGAGAAGGCCCCTAGGCCAGATGCTATAGCCGTAGATTTTTATAGACACAACTTGGAATTGATAGGAAATGACCTCTTGTAGGTATCTAATGAAGCTATTAACAAGAAATCTCTTGTACATGACATCAATTCAAGTTTGATTAAGTTAATTCCCAAGGATGGAGATAAAACTTTGATGAAAAATTGGATGCCCGTAACACTCCTAAATGTCTCATAAAATTTTTTGGCCAAAGTCCTAGTAACTAGGTTGGAAAACATATTACCCCATGTTATTGAACCTAGAAATTAGGGATTTTTGTATCTTTGTTTTTTTAATTATGTTTTATCTTGATAATTAGAAACCTCATTATAATCCACCTGATTACCATCATCCTATCCTAAGTGATATCATCCTGATTGGAAATGACAAAGATAACAAGGGTAAGAAAGATGGTTTTGCCGTTAATATCAGTCTTCTTAAAGATGAGGATATTCTCACAGTGGTCAATGTGATTATATTTTATAATCAAGAGGTTGTTAAGCACAATAATGCCATTGAAAAATGGTCTCAAAATATAGCTAGTTGGAAAACTCTTTTCCAGGTTGTTGTATAGAATATTTGAATCGGAGCTTCAATGCAATTTATGCCAGGTTGAAGAGCAATTGCCAGACAACACAGGAAGTATAGAAGCCAAAGAATCTATGGCACAGGCCAGGGATTCTCTTAGAAGGATACGTCATTTTAATATCCAAGGGGAAAAAACTAGGGAAAGAATGAATTAGATTAGTCTTTTTGATAAAGGCTCCAAATACTTCTTTCAAATTCTTAAAGCTAAAGAAGCCAAAGAAAGGATTAATTGTATTTTGGAGGAAGGAAAAGAGATTAGACCACAAGAGGAGATTCTGAATGCATTTGCTACCTATTATGACAAGTTGTTGACCACTGATGATGTGGGCCAAGAAATGGAGATTTCTAGAAATAAGATTAAGTACATCATTTTGAATAAGATATCGGTTAGTAAGGTAGAGGCACTTGATAAACATATTTGTGTTGAGGAAATGAATATTTCTATTCACTCTTTGAGAAATGAGAAGGCCCCTGGGTCCGATGGTATAGCCGTGGATTTTTATAAACACAAATTGGAGTGGATAGGCGATGACCTCTGGTAGGTATATAATGAAGCTATTAACAAGACATCAATTCAAGTTTTATTAAGTTAAATCCCAAGGATGGAGATAAAAATTTGATGAAAAATTGGATGCCCATAACACTCCTAAATGTCTCATACAAAATTTTGGCCAAATTCCTAGCAATAAGGTTGGAAAAAGTATTACCCCATGTTATATCATCTGATTGGAAATGACAATGATAACAAGGGTAAGAAAGATGGTTTTTCTATTAATATCAGTCTTCTTAAAGATGAGGATATTCTCACAGTGGTCAATGTGATTATATTGTATAATAGAGAGGTTGTTAAGCACAATAATGCCATTGAAAGATGATCTCCAAATATAGCTAGTTGGAAAACTCTTTTCCAGGTTGTTGTAAGGAATAAATCCAAAGATAATAGAAGATTTGAATCAGATCTTCAATGTGACGTATGCCTGGTTCATGAGCAATTGCCAGACAACCCATAAAGTATAGAAGCCAAAGAATCTATGGAACAGGCCATGGATTCTCTTAGAAGGATACATAATTATAATATCCAAGGGGCCAAAACTAGGGAAAGAATGAATTGGATTAGTCTTGTTGACAAAGGCTCTGAATAATTCTTTCAAATTCTCAAAGCTAAAGAAACCAGAGATAGGATTAATTGTATTTGGGAGGAAGGAAAAGAGATTAGATCACAATAGGAGATTCTGAATGCATTTGTTTCCTATTATGGCAAGTTGTCGACCACTGATGATGTGGGCCAAGAAATGGAGATTGCTAGAAATAAGATTAAGTACATCACTTTGAATAAGATATCAATTAGTAAGGTATAAGCACTTGATAAACATATTTCTATTTGAGGAAATAAATAATTCTATTCACTCTTTAAGCAATGAAAAGGCCCCTGGGCAAGATAGTATCACCATTTATTTTTATAAACACAACATGGAATGGATAGGAAATGACCTCATGTAGGTATATAATGAAGCTATTAACAAGAAATCTCTTTGAGATGACATAAATTCAAGTTTGATTAAGTTAATTCCCAAGGATGGAGATAAAACTTTAATGAAAAATTGGATGCCCATAACACTCCTAAATCTCTCATACAAAATTTTGGCCAAAGTCCTAGCAATTAGGTTGGAGAACATATTACCCCATGTTATTAAACCTAGAAATTAGGGATTTTTGTTTCTTGGTTTTTTTAATTCGATTTTACCTTGATAATCAGAAACCTCATTACAATCCACCTGATTACCATCATCCTATCCTAAGTGATATCATCGTGCTTGGAAATGAAAATGTTAACAAGGGTAAGAAAGATGGTTTTGCAATTAATATGTATCTTCTTAAAGATGAGGATATTCTCACAGTGGTCAATGTGTTTAGATTGTATAATAGAGAGGTTGTTAAGCACAATAATGCCATTGAAAGATGGTCTCAAAATATAGTTAGTTGGAAAAATCTTTTCCAGGTTGTTGTAAGGAAGAAATCCAAAGATAATAGAAGATCTGAATCAGAGCTTCAATGCAATGTATGCCTGGTTGAAGAGAAATTTCCTGACAACCCAGGAAGTATAGAAGCCAAAGAATCTATGGCATAGGCTAGGGATTCTCTTAGAAGGATACATAATTATAATATCCAAGGCCCAAAACTAGGGTAAGAATGAATTGGATTTATCTCGTTTCCAAAGGCTCCAAATACTTCTTTCAAATTCTCAAAGCTAAAGAAGCCAGAGATAGGATTAATTGTATTTGGGAGGAAGGAAAAGAGATTAGATCACAAGAGGAGATTTTGAATGCATTTGCTTCCTATTATGACAAGTTGTTGACCACTGATGATGTGGGCCAAGAAATGGAGATTTCTAGAAATAAGATTAAGTACATCATTTTGAATAAGATATCAGTTAGTAAGGTAGAGGAACTTTATAAACACATTTATGTTGAGGATATAAATAATTCTATTCACTCTTTGAGTAATGAGAAGGCCCCTGGGCCAGATGGTATAGTCGTTGATTTTTATAAACACAACTTGGAATGGATAGGCAATGACCTCCTGTAGGTATATAATGAAGCTATTGACAAGAAATCTCTTGGAGATGACATCAATTCAGGTTTGATTAAGTTAATTCCCAAGGATGGAGATAAAAATTTGATGAAAAATTGGATGCCCATAATACTCCTAAATGTCTCATAAAATTTTTTGGCCAAAGTCCTAGCAATTATGTTGGAAAACATATTACCCCATGTTATTAAACCTAGCAATTAGAGATTTTTGTATCTTGGTTTTTTTAATTCTGTTTTACCTTGATAATTAGAAACCTCATTACAATCCACCTGATTACCATCTTCCTATCCTAAGTGATATCATCCTAATTGGAAATGACAATGATAACAAGGGTAACAAAGATGGTTTTCGCCATTAATATCAGTCTTCTTAAAGATGAGGATATTCTCACAGTGGTCAATGTTATTAGATTGTATAATAAAGAGGTTGTTAAGCATAATAATTCCATTGAAAGATGGTGTCAAAATATAGCTAGTTGGAAAAATCTTTTCTAGGTTGTTGTAAGGAAGAAATCCAAAGATAATAGAAGATTTGAATCAGAGCTTTAATGCAACATATGCCTAGTTGAAGAGCAATTTCCAGACAACCCAGGCAGTATAGAATCAAAAGAATCTATGGCATAGGCTAGGGATTCTCTTAGAAGGATACATAATTATAATATCCAAGGGCCAAAACTAGGGAAAGAATGAATTAGATTAGTCTTGTTGACAAAGGCTCCAAATAATTCTTTCAAATTCTCAAAGCTAAAGAAGCCAGAGTTAGGATTAATTGTATTTGGGAGGAAGGAAAAGAGATTAGATCACAAGAGGAGATACTAAATGCATTTTCTGCCTATTACGATAAGTTGTTGACCACTGATGATGTGGGCCAAGAAATGGAGATTGCTAGAAATAAGATTAAGTACATCATTTTGAATAAGATATCAGTTAGTAAGGTAGAGGCACTTGATAAACATATTTCTATTGACGAAATAAATAATGATATTCACTCTTTGAGCAATGAGAAGGCCCATGGGCCAGATGGTATAGCCGTGGAATTTTATAAAGACAACTCAGAGTGGATAGGAAATGACCTCTTCTAGGTATATAATGAATCTATTAACAAGAAATCTCTTTGAGATGACATCAATTCAAGTTTGATTAAGTTGATTCCTAAGGATTGAGATAAAATTTTGATGAAAAATTGGATGCCCATAACACTCCTAAATATCTCATAAATTTTTTTGGCCAAAGTCCTAGAAATTTGGTTGAAAACATATTACCCCATGTTATTAAACCTACTCAAACTGGGTTTGTGAAAGGTAGGTATATATTGGAGAACTTAATTACTTTCTAGGAGGCTCTAGACTGAGTCAGGGAGACAGATTAGAAAGTATGCATGCTTCTAATTGATTATGAAAAATCTTATGACAAAGTTGAGTGGATGTTGATAGATATGATGCTAGTGAGCTTGGGGTTTCCAAAGTTTTGAATGACATCAAAATTGTTATTGCTTAAAATATTTCAAAAATTATGGGGTCATCTTATTCAGTTGCAAATGATTCAGTGTTAGTACTTAGTAAATGTGAATGGGTCAAAGAACCAAATTATGTTCAAAATACAGAGATAACCTCACCTTCTGATACACATCCAAATGCTGCATGAAATGCAATAGTTGAAATTGTTAAATATAAACAATTTGTATGGACTATATTTTGCTAGCTACCTTGATTTTTCCATGAAGATGAATTTCACAATTGGGGAAGTTTACTCAATATAAATTGGAAGGGCACCTAAATCGGCAAAATTCATACAATCTCATGTATGCCACATTCAAATTATAGCGTGAAAATGTCAAACCCTAAGCTTTGAACATTGCTAACTATTTTACATCTGATTCCACTGACTGTAGTCATCTTTAGATGATAAAAGAACAAGCTTCAAATCTCCCAAATCTATTACTAAATTCAGTGGCAACAACAAGATCTATGATAGTGGCATCTGGTGTTTAATAAGGTATTCATGGGTACACAAAAGAAAGACCATTATATGCATACTACTAAGAAGTATGTATTTCGCCAATAAATCATGTATACTCTTATGTAGGTAATAAACTAATCAGAAATGTTCCCATAAACATGTTAATTCATTAATTTTATAAGAATTGCATTGATACACTTTATCAAATTTAATTTTAAATTATCAAAAATCATCATTTATAAAGATAGACAAATAATTAGTCTTGCATTTGGTTTAGTTACTTAAAATATTTACACAAACTAACTCATAGTTAATCTATGTAGTAACAAGTTTGTGTCATCTAAATTTCATTTATTGAACAAACGGTCAATTTAACTTGATGCAATAGTATATTCTCGGCAATGAAATTAGAGACAATAGCTCATGAGAATCAAAATTTTAATTGTGTAATGCTACTATTGAGGTGTAAACCTCAACAGTATAAACATTACCAATCTCAAACTCAATATTAATCTCAACATCTGCCACGATTTAAATCATTGGCTAGTGATAAATTCATAGTTTTCTCCGCAATTTGTGAGAAATAGGGGTTTTGAAAACTTTGTTAAATTTTCAAACCCTAGAAATAATTTTTCAGCACCAAAAAAGGGTTTTAGAAAAGGAGTCAAAATTTCAAACCCCAGAAATCAATTTTTAGAACATTGAGCTAGGGTTTTTAAAAACTACTTGAATATCCAAGCCCTAGAAATTGATTTTCGGAGCATTGAACAGGGGTTTTAAAATAGTCATAATTTCAAACCCTAGAATCGATATCAGAGCATTGAACATGAGTTTTAAAAAATAATTGAATTGTCAAACCCTACAATCAATGTTCAGATCATTGAATAGGGGTTTTGGAAGACTGTGGAGGAATCCATGAAGCCAGTAAAAAATTTAAACCCTAGAAACCAATTTCAATCTGACTCTCTTCCTCAATAGTATGAGCTATACCCACCTCAACATCTTGAGAAATATCACTAGGAGTGAGTATATGGATACTTAGAATTCATTGATGAAGAGAAGATAATGTAACATAAGAAAAAATAAATCAAGGACGTGACTATCTATCCCAAATAGAAACAAGGGAATAACTAGAGGCTTTAGGTGACACTCCAAACATTTTTGTTAAACCCATTCGGGAGAAAAATCAAGCAATACATATTTCACAATACAAACTTATTTGAATATCATCACAATATTAATATTGTTAATTGTAGAGCACAGAAAAACTCTTAAATTTAATGATAAAATTAAGTGAAAACTAAATAAAAATATTTAGCTCAATCGTAGCCTCCTCTGCAAACTATAGACTCCAATACCTAATCTGTGTAGACACCTTTTTCAAATAAAGGAAGAATTAAAAAGTTTGAGAAAGCCACACAAAGAATATGAGGAAAAAAATGAACCAAATGAGTAGAAAGCTCAATGATAAATAGACATCACTCACCAATAGGCTGAGGGAGAAAATTACTTGGGATGAATATTGCAAATCGCAATACCCGCTGCGCCTCAATCCTAATTTGTGACATAAAATCACTCACCAAATGAGTAGAAAACTCAGTGACAAACATACATCGATCTTGCATAGAACAAATCTTAAGAGACTTAAGGGTCGGACAGATCTGTCCACTAACTGAGACCTTTGTTTTTTTCAACGCAGCACACAGAGCTATGGCTTCAAGTCTTCTAATACAAAATTTCTCATAAATAGGTAGAGGGAGAAAAATTTATATGAACACTGTAAATTGCAATACCTGATGCGCCTCAACCCTAATCCCCAAAATTCACGAGAAACCCACAGGTCTGGTAGAATTATAAAATGTATTTCAAAAAAACCAAAAACCATAATTAGAAATCTAATTCCACCTATTGGGTGGGAAGATGGTGCCGCCCAATTTAGTGCAAAAATTGGGTTTTCATGTCCAAAACCAGAATTACATTTTGGCGAACCAAATGATGAATTTGCCCAAAAAGTGAAATTTCTGCACCCAATTCCGCCTCAAATTCGGTAACTAAATGGGCCCTAAGAGGTTTTGAGAAAAAGGGGTCTAAAGCTCTTCAAGTTTGGGAAACCATAAACAATAGGGTGCTAATCTTAGGATGAACAAAATAGGATTCCTAGACCCAAAGGTCAGGATGTCATTTGATGATTGACAGGTTTAATGCTTTGTATTCTGGGAAAGGTTCTAAGAATAGACCACGTGGAAGGGTACAATTCTTGAGGCAATTAGTTGTGTTGAGATCACCTAAGGCAAAGAGGCCTTTTCATTTAATGGCATTGTTGTGGTGAGAGAAATTGGTACCCTAGTTGACTTTGTGCAACCTAGGGTCTGCAAGTAAGGTATCACTGAGCCCCAATTGATTAAATTTCTAAACTAAAGTCAAGATCATTGGATTCTAGGGTAGAAGAGATTATTTTACCAAAAAAATTAATGAACTCTAAGGCACCTAGGACATGGATTTCACAAGGGAACTCTTTATTTCTAACCTACAAAAAGAAACTCTAGACTATGAAAGAAAGAACAACATGAGAAAAATGAAAAGCATGAAAAGAAAAAATAAAAACCCCAAGAAAGAAGAAAGTAAAGCTTACTTTCTTGAGCATGGAAGGAGAAATGCACACAAAGTTACCAAATAACAAGAACGGGTGCAACACTACCTCAAATATTTTTAGAAAAACTTATCGTTGGGGAAGTTAGGTCGTAAAGAAGCTTTGTCTCTCACTTGAATACATGGTTAGTACAAATGGCTTTGCCTTGAGCTTTTATAGCTCATTGGACCTAGTGCATTGAATGCACTTTAAACTTTACAGCTAACAAGGGGAACTAGGCAGACTAGAGATTGGGACTTAAAGATATCGAATGCTATAAAGAATCAAAAAACTCATTAAGCATTAGAGAATTATGAGGTTCCCATGATCCAACCAAAGTGACCAAAACCAAAATAGAGGACTACAGGGTCCAAGACTTTGGAGTACCATGCAAAGAACAAAATAGGGACAAACAAAAGAAAAAGGGGGACCCAACATTTGCCAAACAAAAATGTTGGGATGGGTATGCAGGCCATAACACATTCCACAATGAAGTATATGATGGGGAAAATGCCTTGAATGTTTTATTTCCCACTAAATTCTTGAACTTGAATGAATGCTTATGTCAGGATGAAATGAGATTAGATGCCAAAATGAGGTAGCCTTGCTTATATGACTCTCTTGGTCATTTTGGGGTACAAACTTGAGGGAAGTTGACGTGGATTTGGGGATCCTTCTATAATTAGTATACCATTGTCCAATTCAAATTTGGGCCCATTTTTTGGGGTAAAGGGTGACTCCAAGATCAAACGAATTGGAGTTGCCCCTAACCCACCTAGTGTCCCTTTACTAGCCAATACATGCTCCAATTTGGGTTGGGGTCTCACGTGATATGGGGATGTTAGAATGAGATCAAAGTGTGATCAAGATAATATAAAAAAGGCCACACATGATCAAATGGGACCTATGTATACAAGTAGTGATAGAATAAATGAAATAATTAAAGTGTCCTATGTATCCAATCCATTGCAATTGAAGAATTCACCGGCTTGGACTTTGCCCCACTTCACAAGAACCAATGCCTCCTCTCCTTTCCTTTTCCAACATGGTGATAACTCATCTATCACAAACGAGCCCATATGTGAATATCCCAAAAATGTGTTCCATGTAAATGTACATATACAGGTACATGTACTGCCAACATATATGATGACTTCCCTGGAAATACAACATGCATTGAAGACCCATTTTCATCTTCCAATACTTCAATTCCTTTAGGTAATGGAATTTGTTTATTCAACAAGAAAATAATTCATCAATTGAACATTGTTTTCTCTAATAATAGATGGCCTCCAAAGTTCCCAAGTGTATATTATTTGTTGGGTAACTTGGATTCAAAAAATAAAGAACAGCTTGTGATTTTTCAGTGAATTCAGCTTTTAGTTTCCTATGAGCATGTTTTGAGCTTATATTGTGAATCAGCCAAGTTGAAAATAACTAGAAATCACACCTTAGTGTGCAATGGGAACGTCATAGATTTATGGAAAGGGCATTTAAGTATTTCTCCCTATGTTTATCAATCATTCTCAACCTCTCAAGATCTCCTTATCTTTGTATCAATAAATATCACCATCTCTCTCTCTCTCTCTCTCTCTCTCTCTCTCTCTCTCTCTCTCACACACACACACACACACACACACACACACACACACACACACACACTATCT
>MU227542.1:148100-162057 GCA_018584345.1 Thuja plicata
TTATACCCTTTTGGAACTTTATTCTCAATTCATGAATACTGAAAATAAATTAAGAAACACCCCCAAGAAAATGAAAAGATTCATTCTAAAATAGCTCTGGCATGTAATATCTACAAAGAAAATTAATGTTTTACTCTCCTTCTTAGCATCTTTAGCTTTGATACCATGTAGAATTTTGCAGCTGAAGCTGCACAGATCTAGCTAGGAATTGAAAAACAATGCTTACATAAATAAAAATACACAAGAAAACAGAGTTGCACAAAATAAAATTGTATTCATCACATTGATTCTCAATACAAGAATTATAATGAATATATAAAGAAGATAGTAGAAATTATGCAATAAATGTATGAAATGCCTAAAGAGAAAGATGGAGTTAAAGATCTAATAACTCCTTAGTTAGCTTAACATGTGAATGAATCATTACAACTTGATTAACATACAATTGTAGCTGCACTAATCTTGTTGGAAGAAAATATAAGAATGTTTACGGAGAAAGAAAAAGAGCATGAACAAAGTTGTTGAATAAAGAATCAAGCTTCAAATTATGTTGTTATGAAAGAATGCAAGCATTACAATATATAAAATATCATATGGAAACAACCAATTATGGTGAAAGAGTCTCATTTAAAATTGAACTTCAATGCATGAGTAGTTAAATTAAACCAATCAAATGTTTGCATGTAAAGAAACAGTGATCCTAAGATTACCAAACAGAATGAAGGCATAACTTTCAATTGAAAACATGTCAACTAAAGTTAGCGTATATATAGTTAGAATTAACAAATGCCAACAGAGACAAGACAAGAAAGAATAAATTTAGAGAAGTTTGATTTTGTAACATTTAAGTGTTGACATGTAGAAATAAGATCAATTATGAGGCTGAATATTTAACTGTGGATTTTTCTATTTTCAATTAATTTTGAATTTGAATTATTGTTAAATTTTTCCTTTTTGTGGGTTTGTCTAGACCATCTGAATTGGAATTTGTCAACTCGTAGTGGTCATATCTCTCATGGGATAATGAGGATGTAACGACTAATCAATATATAACTTTAATACTTTCTTATTAGAAAAAAAAAGACCAACATTTTGATGTAAAAAAGATTGAAATCAATGTACAAACCAACACATGATTCTATAAATAAAATAGTTAAGTTCTATATTAAGGAATAATTTAGGCAAAGAAATAACCTTAAAATAATGTTTCATTATAAAATCTACTTTCAATTCAATTAATGGGACTGTTATAAATCACTTAATTACCAACTTTTACAGGACTTTGAATACATTTTAAAAAGAACAAAGATTTTAGTTATTCAAAATGATAATTAGTCTCAAAAATCAAGTTTTAAAGCAAGAGACTTAAAAAGATATTAAGAAGATGGGAAAAAAACTTTAAAAAAAACAAATCTAAAGAAGTAGAAAAATATAACAAATTAAAATTAGGTCCTAGAATATAATTAATTCATGAATAAAAACTACAAAAATGGTTATTATTAAAAACAACAAATTACACATGAACGGTCATTTGAAATTTCGCTGCATTTCATCACTTCTGCATTATCCTATATAATTTGTTACTTACTATTTGATCCAATTCTAATACCATTTTTTTATCAATGAAAGGCTAAGGCTAGGATTATAATAATAATAATATCTCCAAAATATACATAATAAACATAATAACTTTTTAAAAACAAGTGAAAATCTTGAAAGTAAAGAAAATTTGCAACTATAGTAATTTGATACTACTATTAAGGTTTGATAAAATCTCTGCTTAAATCGCTACTACAAACAATTGTTCGAAAGCTACAATGTAAACAATTGTTGTTTTGTCATTGATGTCAAACCTTAATTGGTAAGACTATTGCTATCTGTTTGAGTGCCACATCTTCTTACTCATGGTAGGATGCCTCGTATAACCTGCAGTAGAAGGGGAGGTGCCTGAAATACCCCTCCTAGATCTCAACAAGAGAGTTCTCATGAAGAATAAAAATATGAGGGTAGGGGGATCAATCTGATAATCAATCAGGATGTTTTCAGGGGGCTTAAGTACAAGAACTCCTACAACAGATTCTTCAGAGGTTAGATGCAGGGAAGGATAGAAGTCACCATGGGGAGACTAACACTCACTATGAGGAAAGGGAAAGGAGTCCTAGGAGGAGAGATCAAGAAATGGAAGAAGATTCTTTGTGTGCTTCTCACATGAAAGACCTCCTTAGGACTAAGATTAACCCCTTTAGGGGAACTCAAGGTGGATCTACCACTGAAACTTGGTTGCTAGACTTGGAAAGGCTTTTCTCCATGCATCCTTACAACAACAACACCAAAGCCCGGTTTGCAGTCATTCACCTTAGAGAATCTGCATCCACTTGGTGGGAATCAAAGGCATAGAAACTTCACATAGATATTACCAGTCTTTCTTGGGAACTATTCCTAGAACTCTTTCAAGCCAAATTTCTTTCTGACCACTAGAGACAGGAAAGAGCCGAAGAGTTTCACAACCTAAGGCAGCTAACTATGTAAGTTGATGACTATGAGAGGAATTTCTTGGAACTCAAACCACACTCATGATATAAGGATGATGAACCCATGCTGACTTAACACTTCCTTAAAGGACTCAATGGTCGCTTGGCTGGCAGCATACGAATATTTGAACCCCAGACAGTTAATGATGCAGTCATCAAGGCTCGTTTTGAGGAACAAAATGTAGCCTTGGGGTTAGGAGGTCAAATAGAGGGCCAAGGGGGTAATGCCTTTCAGTTTGGGTTAGGTTTCAAAGGGAATCCATCTCAAGGAGCACCTAGACCTAAAAACTATCATCCCAAAGGAAGTCAAAACCACCAGAAAAGAAAATTTCATAGCAACAACAACAACAATTACTATGGCAATAACAATAAAAATGGGGGTTCTCAATCTACCAATTCTCACAACTGGCAGCATGCAAAGTGATACCAGAACCCTTAGCCAACTCAGAGTATGCCTCAAAACTCTAGTCGGGGTAGCTATCAATAGTCCAGCGCACCTTCCGCAGGAAGGAATTTTGTTAAGAACACCAGATGTTACTCTTGTGGCCAACATGGTCACATTGTAGTTAATTGCCATAAAAAATATTCCCTAGCAGCCAGCTATAGACAGGTCGCTTCAGAACCAATAGTAGGTAATGCAGGCAAGGCTCATCGAGTATTTGCCACATTAGACCACAGACAATCCAATCATCAGGGATCAGTCATCAAAATCCTAGGTTTGTTAAGGGGTATCTCTACCAATATACTATTTGATTCAGGAGCAATAGATTCTTTCATTTCACCTTCTTTAGTAGAGCAATGTGGGCTGAAGGCAGTAAGGCAAGAAGATAGGTGGCAGGTTGAGCTAGCCTCTGGGGCAAGAATAACCTCTGACTCTTGTGTCCATAGTTGCAAGTTAGAACTTGGACCTTTTTCCACCGTAGTAGATCTTTGAGTGATTCCTCTAGGCTCGTATGGAGTAGTTTTGGGTATGGATTGGTTGGATGCTCACAAAGCCACTTTAGATTGTAGAAACAAAAGCATTTAGTGTTCACATGACTTAGCAGAACCTAAAAATATTGTTGGGTTACAATGACCCATCTCTCTCTGCATGATTTCTGTTATGCAACTCAAGAAGTGCATGTGCAAAGGATGCCAATTATTTGCAGTCTCAGTAGAGGACTTGGACCAAGGGGAAAGTAGGGATGTATTAATAGATCATCCCCTATTACAAGAGTACTGGGTTTTTTTTCCCAAGGAAATTCCAGGAATGCCTCCCAAGAGGGACATTGACTTCCAAATTGAGTTGGTTCCAGGAGCAGAACCAATCTCCAAAGCTTTGTACCGTATGACCACATAGGAACTTGAGGAACTTAAGCTTCAGTTGGAAGGGCTCTTGGAAAAAGGATTTATCAGACCCAGTGTGTCACCATGGGGTGCACCAGTAATATTTATGAAGAAGAAAGATGGCTCTCTTTGATTGTGCATCGACTATCGATAATTCAACAAAGTCACAATCAAGAATCAGTACCTTTACCCCGCATTAATGATCTATTTGATCAAATGAAAGGGGCAAAAATATTTTTGAAAACTGATCCCAAGTCAGGATAGCATCGACTTAGAATTCAGGAAGCTGATATTCATCAAACAACTTTCCATACGAGGTATGGTCACTATGAGTTCACCGTGGTACCATTTGGACTAACGAAAACTCCTTTTGTATTCATGAGCTTAATGAATGGGGTTTTCATAACCTACTTGGATAAATTTTTGATAGTATTCTTAGATGATATCTTAGTGTTCTCCAAAACTCTTGAAGAACATGAGGTTCATCTTCGCCAAGTATTGCAGTGCCTTAGACAAAATCAACTTTATGCCAATGCCAAAAAGTGTGAATTCTTTCAGACAGAGGTTAAGTATCTTGGGCACGTCATTTCAGGAAATGGCATCACTATTGATCTAGCCAAAATTCAAGCCATAGTGGAGTGGCCAACTCCAACTAACATCCCTGAAGTTCATAGCTTTATGGGACTAGTTGGGTTCTATAGATGATTTGTCAAAGAGTTCTCTCGAATAGCTCATCCCTTTACTTCCTTGCAAAGGAAAGGAAAGAAGTTTGTTTGGTCAGAAAAATGTGAGGTTTCTTTCCAATGTTTGAAGGAAAGATTAACCAGTGCTCCAATCTTGGTAGTTCGTGAACCATCAGGAAACTTCATAGTTTGTACAGATGCCTCACTAGAAAGGATTGGGGCAGTTCTTATGCAAGAAGGACAAGTTGTGGCTTATGAGTCTTGGAAGCTTAAAGATCATGAGCTCAACTACCCCACCCATGAACTAGAACTTGCAGCAGTAGTTCACACCTTGGTAAAGTGGAGGCACTTTCTGTTGGGTCACAAGTTTGAATTCCAAATAGATCATCGAAGCCTTCAGTATATATTCTCTCAACCTAACCTCAATGCTAGACAATGCCGGTGGATGGAATTCTTATGTGAATATGAGTTCAATGTTAAGCACATCCAAGGGAAGACGAATGTGGTAGCAAATGCTTTGAGTAGGCGTAGACATGTTTTATCAACACTATCCCTAATCACAGATTTGGAGAAAAGAATCAGGGAGGCTCTCACATTTGACTCTTGGTTTCAAGAGGTCAAGATAGAAATAGAGTCAGGAAGACCCTTGGAAGGTCTCTTCTAAGGATATTTATTAGATGACATTGGGTTGTTGTGACAAAAAAATAGAATCTATGTACCCATGGCAGAAGATCTTCATGCACTTATCCTTTCAGAAAGCCACAAGGCTCCCTATTTGGCACATCTTGGGGTGTAGAAAATGTATGTTGACCTATGCTAGTTGTACTATTGGTCAGGAAAGAAGAGAGATATTGAAGACTATGTGGCTAGATGTTTGGAATGTCAGAGAGTGAAATCAGAGCATCAACATCCCACTGGCCTTTTGCAACCTCACCTAGTGCCAGAATGGAAATGGGATATTATTTCCATGGATTTTATTGTGGGACTTCTAGTTACTCCCAGGAGACATGACGCTATCATGGTAATAGTCGATAGACTCAGTAAGGTAGCCCATTTTTTCCCATGGTAATAGTCGATAGACTCAGTAATAGTCGATAGATTCATGAAGGACATTGTGAGAATCCATGGTATTCCCAGGAAAATCATATCTGATCATGATCCAGTATTCACATCGGCTCTTTGGACTTCACTTCAGCACACTTTAGGGACTCAGCTCAACTTCAGCTTAGCCTATCACCCCAAGACAGATGGGCAGACAGAGCGATTCAATCAGGTTCTCGAGGATATGCTCATAATGTAGGTTATGGATAGGCACACCCATTGGGAAGAATTTCTATATTTGGTGGAGTTTTCTTATAATAATGGTTATCACAAATCCATAGGTATGTCCCATTTTTAGGCTTTTTTTGGCCGTCTGTGCCACACTCCCTTAAGTTGGGACCGATTGGAGGACAGGGTACTTCTAGGCCCTGAGATGTTGCAGGATATGGAGCAGCAGGTCAAGTGTATCAGAGAGCATATTTTGATAGCCCAGGATAGGCAGAAGAAGTATGCCGATGCTCACAGGACTGATGTACACTTCGCTCTTGGTGATAGAATCTTTTTGAGGGTGCATCCATGAAAGAGTCCAATTCGTTATGGAAAAGGCTCCAAGTTGGCACCCTAATTTGTTGGCCCTTTTGAAGTCCTAGAGAGGATAGGACCAGTAGCTTATCGGCTTGCCTTGCCACCCAACCTTTCTTGTATTCACGATGTATTTCATGTTTCATTTCTTAGAAAATATATTCCTAATGTGACTCATGTTTTGGATTCGAATGTATTATAGGTAGCGGATGGGTAGCTGGCTTTAGAGTTGGTATGTATTTTGCAACAGCAGACACTGACCCTCAGGGGTCGCACCATAGATCAGGCAAGGGTCCAATGGGACCCCAATGATGATTCCTCCGCTACATGGGAGGATGCTGCTAGACTTAGAGATGCTTATCCATATCTATTTGTAGGCTTCCAGGAGTAAGCCTAACTCTAGGGGGGAGGATGTAATACCCTCTCCTATGGTGATACTTGGACTTTCTGATTTGGACATTCTATTATGATGGTTAGAACTATACATTTACATTTATGTTTTGTGGATGATGATATGTTTATCAGATGATTGATATGCTCATTTATATGTTTATGAGATTAGAAAACCATCTATTTTTATATGTTTTGTGGATCTAACCCAAGGATTTGAATATAACCATTATCATGATCTTTTATGTTTTATGAATATGTGTCTAATGTGTTTTCATGACTTAGGATGAAGTCCTAGTTACTCACTTAGTGAGGTCCACATGATGTATTGATCCTGGTCATCTGCTTGCATATATCTGATTTGTATGTATATCCATATGTATCCATGTATCTCTTCTTGGTGATGTAGGAGTGCAGGTACCGGGTATCATCTCCACCTGGCTTCACAGGTCTGAGTGATCCCTCAAAATCCTCAATCCTTGTTGTTCTTACAGAGATATCACCAAGTTCCATAGGAAGGAACTCTGCCTCTAATCCTTTTACCTTTAGGTGGGGAGTTCCTGAGTCAGTCCCTTGTGTGGATGGTGTATTTCTGTGTCCTCTTAGTTTGTTGGTTTTGTGGATCTTGTAGTTGGTTTCTTGTCTTTTTCATTCATTGAGGATGAGGTTTTGAGTATGGTAGCTCTGATTGTCCTCATGGTATGTTCAATTTTGTTAGTACATTATTGATGTGAATTATTGTATGACTTAGTAATTTATCTTTATTAGTAGCTACTTATGTACTAGCATATCTTGTTAGGAATGAGTTAGTATGTGATCAAATGTTGTGATTTTAATATCAATAATAATAGATAATTCTATGATATTATTTTATAATATTCATAATAATAAAATTCCTATGGAATTAATAATAATAAATATTTTAATAATAGTGGTATATTTCACCTTATATATCACTATTGTGTTTTGTAAAGAATATGGATTAGTGTATGAATAAATAATATGTTTTATAATAATAATCTTCATAATATTTAATATTTGTAATATTAATAATAATGTGTCTTACTTATGGTATATGTACCATAAGCATATGGGTGCACACATATACCTATGAATACATATATAAATATATATTATTATATAATAAACTAATTATGTGAAGGAAATTATTATGAGACTATGGTAAGTCTATATTATTTTTATACTCGAGAAATGCCTTTGTTAAATTACCATAGTAAGTAAGTTAGTAAAACTATTCCTAAAACAATTACTATCTATTTTGTCATCCTCAAATTTAGGAAACATAAACTAAAGTCCTATTTAAAATTAATGTATCCCTTTACGAGAATGGTTTTACAAACTGTATTATTAACAGATAACCAGATGATGGTTGCATCAGTTGGAATACCTATGCAACTACTCCCCATTCTATATACAGAGAGATCTCCTGTGTGAGAGGGGGTTGGATATGAATTTTGGATTCGAGAGGAGATATTGTAGAGTTGAGAATTATTATTTGTAGAAAATTATAATTGTGAGTAGAGAATTCATTAATCTTTAGGATTGGTATTTGGTTACTTCTGGTAGTGGCTGGGGATTACACCCAGAAGGACTTGAGGAAGTGCCGGAAGAGATTGAGAGGTTGGATTCTTCTTCTTCAAAATGAATCTTTGTAGGACTCCGGGTTGAAATCCATCCTGAGAGATAACTCTCCTTTGTCATATGTATTGGATAAGAGTCTGGTTGAGTGTTTTCTCTGTGTGCTTTGTTGTCTTCGTAAATTTTAGAATGTTTATACAATTGTATCTTTATTTTGGATAAGTGAATATGATCATATATCAAATAAAAATTACTTCTTATGCATTATTGTATGATTGCAAGATGTTTATGTATTATTTATTGCATTATGTATTATTGCAGAATGTTTATGTATTCTTTATTATTATAGAGCGTTTATGTATTCTGTATTATTGTAGAACATTTATCCATTATTATTTTATTGTATAAATGTTTATACAATTATAAGTTTTTGTATTATTGTACAATGCAAGCCATTTTAGGATTATTTATATTTTATCTCCTGTCATTAAGCAATGTGTGGAATATTTGTATTTAGTTTTCTGTTGTTAAAGTATTGCTATCATTTGTAATATTCCATCATTGGCCATGATTCTGCAATTAAAATTCATATTGCTGTCAGTTGTAATATGTTGTTCAAATCCTGGGTTATTGTTGTAGTATTTAGATTAGGGTTCATGGAATCCTGAAATAGTGTTTGTATTTGATTTTGTGTCGTAGTATAGAATCTCGATTCTCTGTCATTTGGCCGAGTTAATTTATTTTATCTATGTCATTTTCCTGAGGCTAGCAATGTTTTGATGTCTTATTTGTATTAGGGTTGAAGTTGAATAAATATAATAAATAGGTGTTCGTTTAAATACAAGTATAACATTGATACTTAAGTATAAGTTTGATACTTATGTATAAGTTTGATACTTTAATTTCTTATACTTTAAGGTATACTTGTATAAAGAAATCAGGTACCTCTAAGGATGTTTGAAATAGGTTTCAGCTTCCTAGGAGTTAAGCTGCAACTTCTAGATTTTATATTTTTCAAAAAAATCAGACTTAGTTAAATTTCAGGCACGTGAGTTTTTTTTTCAGAGCATTGTGTTTTGGCATGTGAAATTTTGTGTAACTTTAAATATGTTCCTTGCATGTTTGTTGGAGGTTATATGGTGCATTTAGATTCTTTAATAGGGTTAGGGTGTGTGTAGGAAGCAGGATTAGGATTTAGGATTGTCTAAGAGGATTAGGAGCACTCTAGGCCTCCCTAAACGCTCCTAATTTTCCTAAACATCCCTAAACTACCATATTATTTTCTATTCTTTGATGCAATTCTCAAATGTGTTTATGATGTGTTTTTACTACATGTATGATGTATTTGTGATTTTTTGGTTAAGGGTAGAAAACCTAAGAACACTAAGTGAGTGGCTCTTAGTGCAGGGCCAGGGCCATAAGTGGCTAGAACCAGGATAACCGACTGAAGAGTTATGTAACAAGTGAAAATTTAATTAAACTTATGGGGATGGGTTCAAACACTAAAAATATTAATGTATGCCTCACCCACACCATTAGTGCTAGTAAAGGCTATGGATGGGAGTGGGAGAAGGTACCTATGAGTAGGTACAACTGAATGGCGCTTGCCTATACAGCAGGCATTCGATTCCGCATGTGCCTACTTAGGGGCCGAGACCCAGAGTGGCTAGTACCAAGACAACCCAAGGGGTGAGGGCTATGTGTTGAAACTCACTTAGGTTGTTGCTTAGAGTTTCTACCAAGCCTTAGAACCTTTGGGAAAAGACTTTATAATTTGATCTTATTTTCATATGCTATTTGGGAAAGGTTAACCAACACTAGGTATGGCCTAGCTATCCCTTCTTTATGGACCTTGGTGTTTATCTCCTAGCACGGGGGAGTGGGCCTTTTGGTATCCAGGTGGTTGGGTGGTAAATATTTTTATCAAGGTATATTTTTTGGATGTAGTGCTTGAGGATTCATGCTTGCTTAATGTTCCAGTTTTGAATAACAAAGACTTTGTAATTATCTTTCATAATGTAAAATTATTGTTACCTCCCAAGAGGAGATGAATGTAATGTAATCATTAATGTATTTTCAAAATGATGTATATGGAATGGGTAGACTTATGAAAAGAAAAGGGAAGGCATGAACTTTATGTAAATGATGTGTGTTGTAAAAGAAAAAGGATTTTGTAACATTCCAAGTAAAGTAGTATGCTTCTCATTATTGTTGATTAAGTGAAAAGATATTGAAAAACAAATGTAATATTTGTAATGTATCAAATGATTTAGATGATTATATTTTCTTTAAAAGTTATCTCATTCATAAAGGATACTTAGGAATAAAAATGGATTTAAATGGCAAATGGAAATGAAAGTACTTTGTATTTCTTTATAAAGAATCTAGTAATGTAGTGATGTAGTTTTCTTAAGAAGTAAATCATGCTGCTAGTACACTAAATGGAATTAAATGAATTAGGAATTAAATTTAAGGGAACCTTGGAGGAATCTAAGTTAAGTATGTTATGTTTATGTACTTCTTTTGAAAATTCAAAAATTTTCATAAATCATTACTTAGGTTTTCTTTTACAAAGAGAGTCTTTGTTCTCTTTCCCCGGTTCCCTTGCAGGGCATGACAATATGCAATAAATGCCAAGAAGAAAATGAGAGAAAGATCTCTAGTACTAAATGTACCAAAATTATCTGTAGCTAAAATTGAAGAGACATTAAAGAAATATTCCAAATGATTCCTTGTAAAAGGAAGATATTTAAGAATTGTGATAGGAGATTTGGATTCATTTGAGGTAGAAACCAATAATAAATAGAGATAAGTTTTTAAAATCAATGTAACTGAGTCGCAAGTAGAGCAAGAAAATAATAATCAAACTGATGAAATTGTGAAATATGATCAAGGTAAGATTGATCCTGTTAATTTAACAATTGACAAAGATGAAATTATTATTGAAGATATCACTGAAAATCCAGCAGATGAGATATCACAAGATGAATATTTTATATCAACAAAAGAACAAGATGCAAAACAAATAAATATAAATGATAAGGCTACTACTAATATAATCATGTAGCCTATATTGGAACAAGTATAAGACTATCCCACAAGTTATGGTGGTCTTACTACAATTTCTATGGATAGAGAGGAGACAGATACCAAACCCCAAAAGTAAATAGAAAAAAAATACAACCGAGGAGCCTAAGGATACCACCACTAAGGAAAAAAATGTTAGTCAATTCCCTCCATCGACAATGTAGGACAACAACAAGCACAAGTAAATGACACAGCTAAAGATCAAACAATAGAGAAGACATATGAAGAAAAGAAGGAAGAGAAATAAGAAGAGAACATAGATGAAGAGAAGAAGGAAGAGGCACAAGAGAAACAAGAAGAGAAGAAGAAGGAGCAACTTGCTGAGGAAGAAAAAGGCAAACAAGAAGATAAGAATAAAGAAAGCATTATTGGCACTATAGAGACTACATCCGATGCATTGAAGGAATCTCTTTCCCTGAACTTGTCTACTATTGAAATTGTTTTAATTAAGAAGAATCAAAGAAGAGGAAGAAATTTGACCTATGTCAACCGATCATTGTTCCTAATTTGGATGTACTTAAACTTAAATCAAAAGCATTGTCTGAATATACAGAATTACTGAGATAGATGAACAAGATAAACTCTTACAAATGAGAAGGAAGACTACAATTTAGAAAGTGTTAAGCATGTACTACAGGAGATTTTCCGAGATGCCAATGTTGATGAAATTGACAATCTTATTAGTCAAGTAGAAGGACTAGTGCAACAAGTAAGAAATCTGAACCAAGTCACTAATGACTATGTGATGAAGGTTTATGAGAAGAAGATGGAACTGCAAATGATTGAAACCATTTTGAACAACATTTTAATAGATAAGGTATCACTTTTTGAGGCATATACATTTATTGAGACTGAATTTTCTAATATTCTTTCACTATTTCAAAATTTTTGTTCTATTTCCAAATTCACTAAGGATATAAGGAAAAAAGATGAGTTTGTTGAGACCGAGTTGACTGAGTAGCTGGAAAATGTAACTAATGAGCCTGGCTCACTACAAGTTTACTACTTGAGGTTGAAACATTTGATGGGAATTCAACAAGATCTTACACAAGAAGAAAATAAGATAAGGATGAAACTTCTTGAGTTGCAAGTACTTTGATTCCCCACATTGAATCAATGCAAATGTATTTGAAGAAGGCCAAGGATTTGGTCAATACCCTTGATGGCAATTCACTAGACAAAATCATTTGGTTGGTAGCTGATGTTATAGCTCAGATTGTTGTACCTAAAGCACCTAAAGAACCATGGGAGTCATCCCTAACTGATGTAAAAAAGAAGTACAAACACATTTTTGACAAAGTTAAATATATTTTGTCGAGCACACTAAGTAATTTTGTTTTTGGCATATTTGTCAAAAAAAGGGGCATATATATTGTATAAGTAGAAAGGGAGATATATATGTATGTGTGTACATAGTATATAGGAATCGTTATCACAAGGGGACTTTGAAGTTTTTGTCAAAATTCCAAACTAATGTCAAAGGGGGAGATTGTTACCCCTACCCGAGTTGTTATGTTTTCATTGGTTTTGCCAAAGTCATATTGTTCATAAAAGTCAGTCGGTAAAGTACAAAGAGATAGTCGGTAAAGAAATACAGTAATGCACTGAGCAAAGACATTTATCAAGTGAGTCAATTACTGAGTGAGTAAGTTACTGAGTAGTGATAATAACCAAACCAAGCACACTGTCACTGAGAAAGAAAAGAACATGTCGAGTTTCATATTGCCGACATAATTATTCAATGCAGATACATTGAATCTGGACATCGAGCACTGGATGTTTTACAGAATCCAAGGTGAGCGTTAGTTAGAATATTGGGATTACAAATAGCTGATTGCACATCATCATGAGGCATATCCACCAATGAAAATTAGGAAGAATAATGCATTGGGAATGAAACCAACATTGCACCGCTCAACCTACACCATTGAAGGAGAAAGACCTAGAATTTTTCCATCACCTAAAACATCATATAAAAGTTCAAAAAGAACATAATTGAAGTAGAGTGAGAGAAAGAGCAAGAGAAAGATATTTGAGTAGAAGCAGAGTGAGAGTAAGAGTAAGAGATCTGAGAAGAAGCAGAGTGTGTATGAGACGGTGATAGAGAAAGAGAATAACCAAGTAAAGAATAGTTATAGAAAAACAATAGATAAGATTTTTATTACTAAATGCGGTATGAGGTAATGATATCACTGAGCATAAAGATTCTAAATAGCATTTGATTGATGCATTTTCACAAACATTTTGTAATAAGTTTTGTTGAATTAAGAGAAAGTGTAAATCCCATTTTTGGGTAGACCCTAATAGCTCTTATTTTTTAAATCCTTTAACAGGGTACACCTCTTAGATGAGAGATTGTAAAATCCTTTAGCAAGGTAGACTGCATAAGTCTTATTGTACTCCTAACAGGGTAAGCTACCATAAGTAGTGAACAATGTAGCTCTAACCGGGAAACCTTTTTTTCTACAGTAGTGAAGGATTGTGGGTGTCATCCCCACCATAGTTTTTTCCTCTAACCAAGGGTTTTTGCATGATAAAAAATCATGGTGTCATGAGATGACCAAAAATCGTGGTGTCATGAGATGTGTTCCATGCAATGTAACTAGTTCGGTAAATGATTCAAAGTAGAGGTTAAAAGTTTTGAAGTACTAATTCACCCCTCCCCTCTCAGTACTTATCTTTCCATATCTAATCTAACAATAGATGAGTCTTTTATCT
>MU227542.1:167701-228009 GCA_018584345.1 Thuja plicata
CTCAAATTCTCTCCTTTCTTCTCCATAGAGTAGATTTGATGTTTCTCTTTGACAATAACACAATTGCACAAAGAATTTGAAAGCACAAATTGATAACAAGAATACTAGGAGATAGTGGTTCAAACTTCAATGAGAGGAATGCATCCCAATTTATAGAAAATGAGAAGCAATTAGGTGAATTAGAATGCATAAATTCAATGCACAATGGAGGGAAGAGAAGGTAGGAAATTGGAAGCATGATTAGGGGGAAATTGAATAAGGAGATATTGAAGATATCATGAAGCACCTTAGTAGGGATATGAATCAAAATCAAGGGATATGACAAATTAGGTGAGATTAGGAAGATTTAATTCAATAAATAAATCAAAATTCCTCAGAAATCAAAATTAGCATTTATGAAATTATAAAATCCCATTAATTAAAATTAGCCAATTAATTAATTAAAATTTAAATAATTGTGAAGACTTAGGATAAGAATGAATAAATATGATTTATTCATAAAGAATAGAGACAAACCTTAGGTTATTCATCCCAATAGGATAGACTAGTGAATTATCGATTAAATTGAAGGTATTAATGTACAATTGAATTGATTTGGATAATTTTGATAAGGATTAGGATAGGTTCGAGGCATTGATGAACTTTGACAATGCGCCCAAATAATAATGTTTGAAAATGATTAAATAGCGTCAATGAACTTTGATAGCACCATAACCAATTGAAATAGGAATAGGGAAACATCGATGAATTTAGACAATGTTCCCAAAATAATAATGATTAGAAATAGCATTGATGAACTTGGACAACATTATTCAATTGATAATGATAACATTGATGAACTTGGACAACACTATTCAATTGATAATTATAACATTGATGAACTTGGATAATATTATTAAATAGCTGATAAAAGGCATATGAAGCATCGATGAACTTAGACAATCCTCCTAGAATGATCATAAGATAGAATAGATTTAGAGAAAGGGGTTTGATCAATTGGAAATGTGAGTTAATTAGGCATTGATGATCTTGGACAATGCCCTAGAATGGTTGGAACGGGTCCAAACAATTTTGAAATGATTAGAAATAAAATAGAATGTATTTGAATTGATTTAGGATGATTTGAAATTGTTTACGATCGAATAGGATTGGTTTAGGATAAAATAGGATCAGTTTAGGATTGAATAGGATCAGTTTAGGGTTGATCGTAATTGATTGGGAAAGTGATCAATTTGCAAAAGACACTAGAAATATTAGTAAATAATTGAACAATTTTGTAATTTTCAATCATCAACGAAAGACACAATGTCGTCATATAATAAAGATCATATGCGCAACATAGAGGAATAATTTGGTCGCAAAACAATGTTTTAATTGTAATACTAAAAATGCTAAAACACATAGACTAACAGGCTCAAACCATTTTTTGGTGTCTACACCAGCATCCACTAGAAAATATTTTCCTACATAAATAAAGTTGATTGTTAAAATGTGAAACATTGATTGTACCCTTGAGTATATTAAACTATGATTTGGCATACCAGGGGGAACAAAAAGTGGATCTGCTCTTGACAAAGATGAAACTAGAACATGACTATCTACATCAGACCATTCCAACGAGAAAGGTAGTAGTGAAACTTATAATCAAACAGCCATAAAATTTAGCGATGAGTTGCCTTTTCTATCATGATATTTACACTAGATGCTAACATCGACAGTGACTAGTATATGGGTTCCATAGATATCTCCAACACAATCCTATATGATATAATATAATAATCAATTGTATGGTCAACCCATAATATGAAAAGGATAAAAAGACGTACAAGAAATTTGTAACAACACAATAATCACCTTGAAGAATGGATCAAAACAGTCCTTCCCACTAATTTCAAGGGGAGTGTTTGGACCAGGTGGTATAAAGTAATCCTCATGGAGTGTTAAGATAGAACTCAATACCTTGTGGAAGCATCAGCTAACTGTCTCTCTTGAGTGCCCAAATTTGTGGGAAATATTACGGTTCCTCAGATTGTGGCCAAGGGTGTGGAGGAACATCACAAGTTGTTCTTCTAACTTCAAGTGTATCATATCTATCAAGCTTCTTTTTAGCCTTAGGATACTAGCTAGATGAAAGAAGGATACCCTGCTCATGTGAATCTGATCATGACAATCCACATCATTGGAATGAATAACCATTCTATAAAAATAGTTTCCTTGTCTTATTCATTTACCTATTTGTGCACTGCCTTCTTGTTTGAACACTACATTGGCTATGACAAGCAAAGAAAGAAGAGCTGTGAGAAGACAATCATATGTGGTCTCCATAGCTATGCATCCTAGAACCTCAATATTCTCAATAGGATCCATCAATGTCCTGAAATGTGGACAATCACAACGATTTGAGTGAGGAGATATCCACTATCAAGCACAAAGATTGACCAACATCTATTTTTAACAAAATCTATGGAAACATGGTGAAGATTTGCTTCAAAGATTTCATGATTTTGGAAAACATATGGTTTCCTAAGTGAAATGTCACATACCTATAATAGTGCATAATGGGCATAATTTTAGTGTCAAATAGTAGGCATATGCATAATGGGCTTTGTGCGGCATAAATCAACTAGATAATAGTGAGCAAGGATTTGCAATTTCCTGGCCATATAAAAGCAAAGATGTTAAACTAGTTTCAATGATGAAATTCACAAATATTTTGTGATGCTTTAATACAGTGTTTGAGATTTATGGTAGCGCCAACATTTTCAATGGCAATGATTACATTAAAAATAGATTTTAATAGCTGGACAAATCTATGAGGATTTAGAATAGCTTTGATTGTATTGTAGCTACAATATTACTAATTAGATGTAGTAAATTATAAATAATATTGTCTGAAACAAGTGTGAGTCCATCAGCATCAATTGGAATTGATTCATATTCAAAACTAAAGAAATGATATTTTCCATAATTTACGTGGAGCTCCCCTTAATCTTTTTTAGCAATTGATTCATACCTATAGTAAAGAGATTGTGCAAAACTAAAGTTTAGATGAGTGTTGGCTTTGCTTGTGCAAGTCAAGCTTGATTGGCTTGGCATATAACTAAGATTATGAACCTATTCTCACTACTAGATTACTAACTTTACATCACTGCCATGGACTTTGTCGTGCCATGAAACCCCATATAAGATGTGATTGTCTCCTAGAGATGCCATATATATGTAAAATAGAAGCCCCACATGTTTAAAGTTCAAACATAAAGTTATTTCAAGTATTATGGGCCCATCTTATTCAGTTGCAAATGATTCAGTGTTAGTACTTAGTAGTTGTGAATGGGAAGAACAAAATTATGTTCAAAATACAGAGATAAGCTTATCTTTTGATACACATCCAAATGTTGCATGACATGCAATAGTTGAAATTTTTAAATACAAGACATTTGTATGGACTGTATTTTGCTAGTTTCCTTGATTTTTTCCATGAAGATGAATTTCACAATTGGGGAAGTTTACCCAATATAAATTGGCAGGGCACCTAAATCGGTAGCATTCATACAATCTCATGTATACTCCATTCAAATTATAGCATGAAAAATGTCAAACCCTAAGCTTAGAACACTGCTAACTTTTTTACATCCGATTCCACTGACTGTAGGCATCTTTAGATGATAAAAGAACAAGCTTCAAATCTCCCAAATTGATTACTAAATTTAGAGGCAGAAACAAGATCTATGATAGTGGCACCAAGTGTTCAATAAGGTATTCATGTGTACACAAAAGAAATACCATTCAAGTCACTCAATCAATTTACACCCTATAGGCCTACTACTAAGAAGTATGTATTTTGCTAGCAAATCATGTATAATATTATGTATATAATAAACTAATTAGAAAGGTTCCCATAAACATGTTAAATTCATTAATGTTATATGAATTCCACTAATACAATTAAACAAATTTATTTTTAACTGATCAAAGATCATCATTTATAAAGATAGGCAAATAATTTGTCTTGCATTTGGTCAAGTTACTTAAAATATTTACACAAACTAACTCATAGTTAATCTACAGTAACAAGTTTGTTTCATCTTAATTTCATTTATTGAACAAATGGTCAATTTAACCTGATGCATTAGCATACTCTCCGCAATCAAATTAGAGACAATAGCTCATGAAAATCAAAATTTTCTTGGGTAATGCTACTGTTGAGGTGTAAACCTCAACAGTATGAACTATACCCATCTCAAACTGAATATCAATCTCAACATCTACCACGATTTGAATCACTGGCTAGTGATAAATTCATAGGTTTCTCTATGATTTGTGAGAAACAAGGGTTTTGAAAACATTATTTTATTTTCAAGCCCTAGAAATCATTTTTCAGTGCTGAAAAAGGGTTTTAGAAAAGGAGTCAAAATTTCAAACCCTAGAAACCAATTTTCAGAACATTGAGCAAGGGTTTTTAAAAACTAGTTGAATATCCAAGCCCTAGAAATTGATTTTCGGAGCATTGAACAGGGGTTTTAAAAAAATAGTCAAAATTTCAAACCATAGAATTGATATCAGAGCATTGAACATGAGTTTTAAAAAATAATTGAATTATCAAATCCTACAATCGATGTTTAGATCATTGAATAGGTGTTTTGAAAGACCGTGGAGGAAGCCATGAAGGCAATAAAAAAATTTAAACCCTAGAAATAAATTTAAATCCGACTCTCTACCTCAACAGTATGAGCTATACCCACCTCAACATCCTGGGAAATATCGCTAGGCCTGAGTATATAGATACCTAGAATTCATTGAAGAAGAGTGGATGATGTAACATAAGAAAAAATAAATTAAGGTTGTGACTATCTATGCCAAATAGAAATAAGGGAATAACTAGAGGCTTTAGGTGACATTCCAAACATTTTTGTTAAACCTATTCGGGAGAAAAATCAAGTAATACATATTTCACAATACAAACTTGTTTGCATATCATCACAATACTAATATTGTTAATTGCAAAGCACAAAAAACTCTTAAATTTAATGATAAAATGAAGTCAAACTTGAATAAAAATATGTAGCTCAACCGTAGCCTCCTCTGCAATCTATAGACTCCAATACCAAATTTGAGCAGACACCTTTTTTAAATGAAGGAAGAATCAAAAAGTCTGAGAAAGCTACACGAAGAATATGAGGAAAAAACAAATGCACCAAATGAGTAGAAAGCTTGAGCAATGACAAATAGACATCGCTCACCAACATGTCGAGGGAGAAAATTACTTGAGATGAACGCTGCAAATTGCAATACCTGTTGTGCCTCAACCCTAATTCATAACATAAAATCGCTCATCAAATGAGTAGAAAGCTCAGTGACAAACATAGATTGATCTTTCTTAGAACAAATCTTAAGAGACTTAAGGGTTAGACAAATCTTTCCACTAACTGAGACCTTTGTTGTTTTTAACACAGCACACAGAGCTATGGCTTCATGTCTTCTCATACAAAATCACTCATCAATGGGTGGAGGGAGAAAACTTGAGATGAACGCTACAAATCACAATAGCCAGTGCGCCTCAACCTTAATCCCCAAATCACAATCCCCAAAATTTACGAGAAACCCACGGGCCCGATGGAATTATAAAATGTAGTTCAAAAAAACTAAAAACCAGAATTAGAAATCTAATTCCACCTATTGGGTGGGAAGATGGTGCTGCCCAATTTAGTGCCAAAATCAGATTTTCATGTCCAAAACCAGAATTTCATTTTGGCAAACCACCAGTGGATTTTCCCCAAAAGTGGAAGTTCTACACCCAATTCCACCACAATTCCGGTAACCAAACGGGCCCTAAGAGGTTTTGAGAAAAAAAGGGTCTAGAGATCTTCAAGTTTGGGAATCCATAAACAATAGGGTGTTAATCCTAGGATTATCAAAATAGGATTACTAGACCCAAAGGCACGTATGTTATTTGGTGATTGACAGGTTTAATGCTTTGTATTCTGGGAAAGGTTCTGAGAATAGACCACATGGAAGGGTACAATTCTTGAGGCAATTAGTGGTGTTGAGATCATCTAAGGCAAAAAGGCCTTTATCATTTAATCGCATTATTTTGGTGAGCGAAAGTGGTGCCCTAATTGAGCCCCAATTGATTAAATTTATGAACTGAAGTCTAGGTCATTGGATTCTAGGTTAGAAGAGATTATTTTACCAAAAACATTAATGAACTTTAAGGCACCAATGACATGGATTTCACAAGGGAGCTCTTTATTTCTAACCTACAAATAGAAAATCTAGACTATGAAAGAAAGGACAACATGAGAAAAATTAAAAGCATGAAAATAAAAAATAAAAACCCCATGAAAGAAGAAAATAAAGCCTACTTTCTTTAGCATGGAAGAAGAAATGCACGCAAATTTACCAAATAACAAAAATGGGTGTAATACTACCTCAAAAATTTTCAAAAAAATTATCGTTGAGGAAGTTAGGTTGCAAAGAAGTTCTATCTCTCACTTCAATACTTGGTTAGTACAAATGGCTTTGCCTTGGGCTTTTATATCCCATTGGACCTAGTGCATTGAATGCACTTTAAATTTTCCCGCTAACAAGGGGAACTAGGCATACTAGAGATTGGGACTTAAAGATATCGAATGCTATAAAAAATAAAAAAACTCGTTAAGATTGGAGAATTATGAGGTGCCCGTGCTCCAACCAAAGGGAGAAAAACCAAAATGGAGGACTGCGGGATCCAAGACTTTGGAGTACCAAGCAAAGAAAAAAATATGAACAAACAAAAGAAAAAGGGGGACCCAACATTTGCCAAACAAAAATGTTGGGATGGGTATGCAGGGCATAACACATTCCACAATGAAGGATATGGTGGGAAAAAATGCCTTGAATATTTGATTTCTCACTAAATACTTGATCTTCAATGAATGCTTATGTCAGGATGAAATGATATTAGATGCCAAAATGAGGTAGCCTTTCCTATATGCCTCTCTTGGACATTTTGGGGTGCAAACTTGAGGGAAGTTGACATGGATTTGGGGTTCCTACTAAAATTAGTATACCATTCTCCAATTCAAATTTGGGCCCATTTTTTGGGGTAAAGGGTGACTCCAAGATCAGACCAATTGGAGTCGCCCCTAACCCACCAAGTGTCCCTTTACTAGCCAATAGATACTCAAATTTGGATTGGGGTCTAACTTGATATGGGGCTGATAGAATGATATCAAAGTGTGACTAGGATAATATAGAAAAGGCCACACATGATCAAATGGGACCTATGTATACAAGTAGTGATAGAATAAATGAAATAATTAAAGGGGCCTATCTATCCAATCCATTGCAATGGAAGAATTAATCAGCTCAGACTTTGTCGCACTTGACAGGAACCAATGTCTCCTCTCGTTTCCTTTTCCAACATGGTGACAACTCATCTATCACAAACTCCCATATGTGAATCTCCCAAAAATGTGTTCCATGTAAATGTACATATACAGGCACATCTACTACCAACATATATGATAACTTCCATGGAAATACAACATGTAGTGAAGACCCATTTTCATCTTCCAATCCTTTAATTCCTTCGGATAATGGAAATTTTTTATTCAACAAGAAAATAATTCATCAATTGAACGTTGTTTTCTCTTATCATAGATGGCCTCCGAAGTTCCCAAGTGTGTATTATTTGTTGGGTAACTTGGCTTCAAAAAATAAAGAACTACTTGTGATTTTTCAGTCAAATTCAGTTTTTAGTTTTGTATGAGCATGTTTTGAGCTTATATTGTGAATCAGCCGAGTTGAAAATAAAAATATATTAAGGTATCTGATTGGTTAGGCTGGAAAGGAAGAAAATAAGAAATTCCCTCTCTGTACCTCCTCTCCTTCAGTCCCCCCTGAGATGAGCACAAGAAATTTGTGGTTTCAATTAGATATGTTGAATTATAAATTATAAGTTGTACCCCTTTTGAAGAATTCTCTTGAGCTTTGATTCAGAGTTTACAGTCAGGGACCCAACTGCCAACTTCTTTGAGATCTCAATATATATTTTTTATTTTGAAGTTCATTAGTTCTCCATGTTCTCTCATCTTATAAGGGCTTCATTTCTGCATCTCTGAATAGTAAAATTATGTATGCATTTTTAGTCTATGGGTATGGTCCAATTTGACATTTCTGTATCTATAAGGATGGATGAATGGTTTGCTTTGTATTTTCAATGTAGTTTATCATAGATTATAGGTTTGGGCATTTCTACTACTTTATTTTTAAAAAGGGTGGTACTGTGACTTCTACTCAATATTTGTGTTGTGTGACCTTTTACATTATCTTTCTTATTGATATATATTATTGAGTGGCTTTGCCACTTTTGCTATAAAAAAAAAAAAAAATTTATAACTCATTACATAATTGCCTTAAAATTTGTCAACTAAAAAAATTAAAATTATAAAAATGAACCAATACTATATTTGAAATGGATAAAAAGAATAAAAATAACATTGATCATAAAAAAGAAAACAATATTAAATATGTTAAATTTTTAATATTAAGAAATTAAAAGATATCGTCTTATTAATAAAATTCAAATTTATCCCACGACCTAGCTTTCCTAATATTTTTACTTTCAAGTCGGCTGAAAAACAATATAAGCCAAGTTATTCAACATAGAAATACGCATTCATACAAAATCATAAACCAAAATCATAATCAGTTCAAAAAATTTTTGAAGCCAAGTTACTCAACAAATACAGGCTCACAGAAACACAAATAGCAAATTCGCTGGAAAATCACAATCTTATCCTCAAATTTTCAAGCCAAGTTACTATTCATAATACCCCAACGAAAACATCTAACATGGAAGTACAGCGGGATGAGAATAATGGAAAGGGAAAGCAGGAAGAAGAAACGATGACGTGGGATTTGATACCACACCACATTATTCATAAATTACTACTTCTCCTTCCAATTCACTCTGTCATCCGGTTTCGCAGAGTGTGCAGAGAATGGAACAATTTAATCCACACTTGGGAATTCCTGAGACCATTAATTGTTGGAGAAAATAGTATTAAAGTGATGAACTATTGCTTGTTGAATGGAATTGTGGCATTGCCGAAAGGAGTGGAAAGCTTGAAAGGGTGAAGATGGGTCTGCACTGCACGGTCTGTTTCCATGGCAGGGCTCATACATTCTCACATTACGTACAGGTGATTGGACAGTGCCTGTAGGTCAAATTCTGATTGGACGTTCAGATGATTTGATAATACGTAATAAACATGCAAAAATTTCTATGCAATTCTGCATGTGGGAGTTTGTGATAGATGGTTCGTTGCCATATTGGAAAAAGATTGGAAATGAGAGGTTGAAACCTGTTTTCTGGGGCAAAGAGACAGACTATGAATACTTGATCGTCCACACCCGGGGAGTTCGGGGATTGCAGACAATCACTGATATAGAGTAGGTACTTTTTTTCTTAGTATAATAAGGTTTGAATTTTTAATGACATCAAAATTGTCATTCCTTAATGATTTTTCAAACACTAGATGTTTTCTTGACCTAAAGCTTGTTTTCTTGTTATTACTGAACTCACTATATTGGATTCATTTAATATGTGTTTTATATCTACTAATTAAATGGACAGTATTTTTTTAAACTGAGGCAAATTCTCATAATAGAATGTAAATCATAAAGATTTATTTTGCCTATATGCAATTTTCATGTAGTGACATATTTGATAAGTAGATTATTCTGTATTTTGATTTGCAAAATGCATGAATAAAAGGGCATTAATATAAACAGAGAATGATCTCAATATTAGATTTATTTAAATAAGACAGAGAATGTTCTAAATTTGCAATTTTTTTCACGACACAGATTTTTATACAGAATTTATTAATCTAGAACTAACCCTATCTTAGCATAAACTGAGGCAGATTTTTGAGAATAAACAGATTGTAATTAATAAGATTCTTTTGTCTATATGCAAATTTTCAAATTTGACACTTTGCCTATGTTTTGGTATAAGAATTTAATTAAAGTGATAGATTCTCACCCTTGGGGTCTCCACTTCTCTCGCAGTTATTTTGGTTTAATTTCGAGCTTTCGTATAGAAATTGAATTGTGATTGTTGTGGGGTACTTGTCAAATTATTTAGGCTTCTACCAACTCACATATAAAATAATTGATGAGGCCAACTGGCCGAGGATGAGTGATGTCTTTTGGTGCCATCTTTTAAAATTAAGGAAAAGATGGAAAAGTGAGGAAAGATTTTTGATTTGAAACTTTTCATATGTAATGCTACGAGAGACAAGTTTAAGAAGAGAGATGCATTCATTTTGTTTCATCATTTCTCCCACAACCTTTACAATCTTTTCTTCATCTCTTGGTTTGGTACAATCTCATAGGTTTCTTTCCTATATAATGGACTCGGCTATGCGTTTTATTCCTATTAATAGCCCTAGGCAAATGCCTTTCCATGGGGAGGTCACTTGAGAAAGTTGGAGCAAAATAATCAATGAAGATGTGGACTATGCAATTTGAGAGAAGTTCAAAGAATTATGGGAAAATATTTTATCTTTGTTGATCACAAGTTATGATGAATACAAATGTCTCTATGACTTTTGTGTTTATCCTTATGGTTATGGGTTTGACGAAAAAGGTAAGCTATGCATATTTGCATAAGGATCTTTGAGAATAATTTTTTTAGGAGACATGGAAAGATCTGTAGAAAATGTGCTTGGAAACCTTTAGGTTCCCTACTTGAGAGATTATATTTTCAAAGGAGTTAAGCATAGGATAACCTTTGACTACCCGAAGAGGCATATTCTTTCATTAAGGAACAAGAAGGGTTTCAAGATTTCCAAACCAGTGATAGAAAGAAATGTGAAACTTTTTCAAGATTTCCAAACCAGTTATTAAGAAAATGAGGAAAGAAATTTGCATCTGAGAATTGAACTCAAACATAGAGAAGCATTGGAGGCCTTGACATGGTAAGGCACGATCTCCCTCTGGCAATTCTTCGCCCTTGTCACATGTAGATGCTAACTCGTAGGAGGTGGGATGCAAATGTTTAAGACAGGGTAGCCACTTTTGCACAATCTTTGTGGATTGATAACGCTTTTCAAGGCCATATTTATCGGTTTGTACCATATAAGGGATATTTGTATCTTGGTTTTTTTATTCCGTTTTATTTTTGGACAATTTTAATATTTGGAAGGAATGTCTTGTTTGGGCTCATGTGCCTGAATGAAGCTCAACTTATAGACTAGTTTTGATTACACTGTTATATTATCTATCTTGGCCCTTATAGACTGGTTTTGATTACACTATTATATTATCTATCTTGGCTTTGTCCTTTTACTAATAAAAAAACAAGCTTCTCGATTCCTAATTTTTGCATGGATATTCTTTGAAGACTTCTACATGGTCATAAAATTAGCTATGACATACATTCAAATGCATATATTTTCCATTTATGCTATAGAGGATGTGTTTTCCTTGTATAATCTTAAAGTTAGATCTCTTATGCCATTATAAAGTTTAAGAAAATATTGAGACATATTGAAATTGTTCTAAAGGAAGTGCCTATAAATTTGCAGGACCATCCCTCTCTATACCTCCTCTCCTTCAGTCCCCCCTATGATGAGTACAAGAAATTTATGGCTTCAATCATATATGTTAGACTATAAATTATAGGTTGTACCCTTTTTGAATAATGCTCCAGTTTTTGGTTTTGAGCTTTGATTCAAAGTTTGTTTGATTGGACAGGGCAATGACTGTGCAGCCACAAAAATAGATATCATACGAAGGGGACACTTTTTAGGGAAAAAACTAAGTGTACTAAGTGCCCCTTTGTATAATGTTTTTTTTTTGTGGCTGCATAGCCACTACCAGCATATGGATCTGCTATTCCAACCTAATTATCTCTTCAAATTTGTCAAAAAAAAATATACCATCTATTTTAATAAATAGATATAAAACACATAGTAAATGAATCCTGAATGCTTTGGGTTGAAGAATAAGAAAAGAAGCTCTAAGTCGTTCAAACCATCTATCAAAAACTCCCACATGCAAAACTGCATAGAAATTTTTGCATCATTTTTACATATTATCAAATCATCTGAATGTCCAATTAGAATTTGACCTACAGGCACTGTCCAATGGCAGCGGGTATGCCATCATGAAAATAAACATCATAATAGGGGGCACTTAGTACACTTAGTTTTTTTGTTTTGTTTTGTTTTTTTTCTGAAAAGTTCCTTCTTGATATGATGTCTATTTTTGTGGCTTCATAGCCACTGCCAAATGTGCTTATCTCCACCATCAGTTACAACTGCAAATACAAACACAATTTGACGGACAAGAAACATTTGTTATGTGAGAGAACATTGTCAAATGATAATACAAATTATTCCAACTGATTTTTTCCATAAGCATCAAATTGTATAGACTAAGAATATTTAGTGTAACTCTGTTAATAGGCTAGGTGGTATAGCTTATCTTTTAACTTAAAATTAAAATCAAAATCAGAACAAAAGAGCAAAGATAAATATTTTGAGTAGGAAAATAGAATAGTGAGCAACCAATACAATTAAATAGATCTTAAGTTTCAGTCAATAGCAATAAAGTAGATAGGAAATTGGCAAACAAAACTATATAGTTGAAGTTATAAGTCTTACTTGTGGCTTAAGATCATTTCTGCTTATTAATTTCTAGGATGCATCTTTAGCATTTACATCTAATAATACTTAAAATGTGTTGATATCTAATTGTTCCAATATCTAAATCACATACTACTAAATTCAAATATTCTACAATAGCCTAAATTTTATTATTTCATTCAAATTTTATTATTTCATTCAAGCTAGAATGTAATTATTGTGAAATTTGAATGTGATAAATAAATGAAAACAATAAAATTTCAATTAAAATAAGAGAGCATATGTGAATTAATGAAAAATATATTGTTAATGAATCTATCCAATACTTTGAGCACATAGAAATCTTATAACCTCTAAAAGGTACAAGTTCTAGCTTCTATCCATCATGAAAGTCTAGCTGATTGATACATAAGATTTTATCAATTTTGTATACACGCGATACCAATGCTCCAACATTGCCTAAAATTTGGTTCAGTTACTTAAAATATTTACACAAACTAACTCATAGTTAATCTACAGTAACAAGTTTTTTTCATCTTAATTTCATTTATTGAACAAATGGTTAATTTAACCTGATGCATTAGTATACTCTCCGCAATCAAATTAGAGACAATAGCTCATGAGAATCAAAATTTTGCTTGTGTAATGCTACTGTTGAGGTGTAAACCTCAATAGTATGAACAATACCCATCTCAAACTCAATATCAATCTCAACATCTACCACGATTTGAATCACTGGCTAGTGATAAATTCATAGGTTTCTCTATGTTTTGTGAGAAACAGGGGTTTCGAAAACATTGTTTTATTTTCAAGCCCTAGAAATCATTTTTCAGTGCTGAAAAAAGGTTTTAGAAAAGGAGTCAAAATTTCAAACCCTAGGAAACAATTTTCAGAACATTGAGCAAGGGTTTTTAAAAACTAGTTGAATATCCAAGCCCTAGAAATTGATTTTCGGAGCATTGAACAAGGGTTTTAAAAAAATAGTCAAAATTTCAAACCATAGAATCGATATCAGAGCATTGAACATGAGTTTTAAAAAATAATTGAATTATCAAACCCTACAATCGATGTTCAGATCATTGAATAGGTGTTTTGAAAGACCGTGGAGGAATCCATGAAGGCAATAAAAAATTTAAACCCTAGAAATCAATTTCAATCTGACTCTCTACCTCAATAGTATGAGCTATACCCACCTCAACATCCTGGGAAATATCGCTAGGCATGAGTATATAGATACCTAGAATTCATTGAAGAAGAGAGGATGATGTAACAGAAGAAAAAATAAATCAAGGATGTGACTATCTATCCCAAATATAAATAAGGGAATAACTAAAGGCTTTAGGTGACATTCCAAACATTTTTGTTAAACCCATTCGGGAGAAAAATCAAGCAATACATATTTCACAATACAAACTTGTTTGCATATCATCACAATACTAATATTGTTAATTGCAAAGCACAAAAAACTCTTAAATTTAATGATAAAATGAAGTCAAACCTTAATAAAAATATTATTATTCAATATTGTTAATTGCAATATTCAATCATCAAGGAAAGACACAATGTCGTGATATAATAAAGATCATATGCGCAACATAGAGGAATAATTAGGTGGCAAAACAATGTTTCAATTATTATGCTAAAAATGTTAAAACACATAGAATAGCAGGCTCAAACCATCTTTTGGTGTCTACACCAGCATCCACTAGAAAATATTTTCCTACATAAATAAAGTTGATTGTTAAAACATGAAACATTGATTGTACCCTTGAGTATATTAAACTATGATTTGGCTTACCAGGGGGAACAATGAGTGGATCTTCTCTTGACTAAGCTAAATCTAGAAAATGAGTATCTACAACAAACACTTCCCAACTAGCGAGGCAGTTGTGAAAGTTATAATCGAAGGAACACACACCCATAAAATTTAGCGACAAGCTACCTTTTCTATCACCTTATCTACCCTACATGCTAACATCGATAGTGACTGGTATATGGATTCCATCGATAGCTCCAACACAATCGTATACAATATGATACAATTATAAATTGTACGGTCAACCCATAATATGAAAAGGATAAAAAGACGTACAAGAAATTTGTAACAACACAATAATTACCTTGAAGAACAGATCAAAATGGTCCTTCCCACTAATTTCAAGAGGAGTGTTTGGACCAGGTGGTATAAAGTAATCCTCGTGGAGTGTTAAGATAGAACTCAATACCTTGTGGAAGTATTAGCTGATTGTCTCTCTTGAGTGCCCAAATTTGTGGGAAATCTTGCGGTTCCTCAGATTGTGGACAAGGGTGTGGAGGAACATCACAAGTTGTTCTTCTAACTTCAAGTATATCATATCTACAAAATTCCTTTTACCCTTAGGATACTACCTAGATGAAATAAGGACCCCTTCTCATGTGAATCTTATCATGAAAATCCACATCGTTGGAATGAATAATGATTCTATAAATATAGTTTTCTTGTCTTATTCTTTTACCTATTTGTGCATTGCCTTCTCATTTGAACACTACTTTGGCTACGACTAGAAAAGTAAGAAGAGTTGTGGGAAGATGATCATATGTGGTCTCCATAGCTACACATCCTAGAAACTCAATATTCTCAATAGGATCCATCAATGGCTTGAAATGTGGACAATCAGAATGATTTTAGTGAGGAGATATCAACTATCAAGTAGAAAGATTGACCAACATCTATGGAAACATGGTGAAGATTTTCTTCATAGATTTCATGATTTGGAAAACATATGGTTTCCTAAGTGAAATGTCACATACCTATAATAGTGCATAATGGGTATCATTTTTGTGTCAAATAGTAGGCATATGTATAATGGGCTTTGTGTGGCATAAATCAACTAGATAATAGTGAGCAAGGATTTGCAATTTCGTGGCCATATAAAAGAAGAGATGTTAAACTAGTTTCAATGATGAAACTCACAAATATTTTCTGATGCTTTATTACAGTGTTTGAGATTTATGGTAGTGCCAACAATTTCCATGGCAGTGATTACATTAAAAATATATTTTAAATAACTGGACAAATATATGATGATTTAGAATAGCTTTGATTATATTGTAGGTACAATATTACTAATTAGATGTAGTAAATTATAAATAATATTGTTCGAAACAAGTGTGAGTCCATCAGCATCAATTGGAATTGATTCATATTCAAAACTATAGAAATGGCATTTTCCATAATTTACCTGGAGCTCCACTTAATCTTTTTTGGTAATTAATTTATACCTATATTAAAGAGATTGTGCAAAACTAAAGTTTAGATGAGTGTTGGCTTCGATTGTGCAAGTCAAGCTTGATTGGCTTGGCATATAACTAAGATTATGAACCTATTCTCACTACCAGATTACTAACTTTACATCACTGCCATGGATTTTGTCATGCCATGAAACCCCATATAAGATTTGATTGTCTCCTAGACATGCCATTTGCATGTAAAATAGCATCCCAACATGTTTAAAGTTCAAACATAAAGTTATTTCAAGCATTATGGGGCCATCTTATTCAGTTACAAATGATTGAGTGTTAGTACTTAGTAGTTGTGAATGGGAAGAACAAAATTATGTTCAAAATACAAAGATAAACTCATCTTCTAATACACATCCAAATTCTGCATGACATGCAATAGTTGAAACTGTTAAATACAAGCAATTTGTATGGACTGTATTTTTCTAGTTGCATTGATTTTTTCCATGAAGATGAATTTCACAATTGGGGAAGTTTACCCAATATAAATTGGCAGGGGACCTAAATTGGCAGCATTCATACAATCTCATGTATACTCCATTCAAATTATAGCGTTAAAAAATGTCAAACCCTAAGCTTAGAAACACTGCTAACTATTTTACATCTGATTCCACTGACTATAGTCATCTTTAGATGGCAAAAGAACAAGCTTCAAATCTCCCAAATCAATTACTAAATTCAGAGGCAGTAACAAGATCTTTGATAGTGGCATCAAGCGTTCAATAAGGTATTCATGTGTACACAAAAGAAAGACCGTTCAAGTCACTCAATCAATTTACACCCTATAGACCTACTGCTTAGAAGTATGCAGTTTTCCAGCAAATCATGTATATTTTTATGTAGGTAATTAACTAATCAAAAAGGTTCCCATAAACATGTTAAATTCATTAATATTATTTGAATTGCACTAATACACTTTATCAAATTTATTTTTAACTGATCAAAGATCATCATTTATTAAGATAGACAAATAATCATCTTTCATTTGGTTCAGTTACTTAAAATATTTACACAAACTAACTCATAGTTAATCTATAGTAACAAGTTTGTTTCATCTGAATTTCATTTATTGAACATATGGTCAATTTAACCTGATGCATTAGTATACTCTCCGCAATCAAAAGAGAGGAAATAGCTCATGAGAATCAAAAAATTTCTTGTGTAACAGTATGAACAATACCCATCTCAAACTCAATATCTATGTCAACATCTGCCACGAATTGAACCACTGGCTAGTGATAAATTCATAGGTTTCTCTGTGATTTGTGAGAAATAGGGGTTTTGAAAACATTTTTTTATTTTCAAACCCTAGAAATCATTTTTCAGTGGTGAAAAAGTATTTTAGAAAAGGAGTCAAAATTTCAAACCCTAGAAATCAATTTTCAGAACATTGAGCAAGGGTTTTTAAAAACTAGTTGAATATCCAAGCCCTAGAAATTGGTTTTTGGAGCACTGAACAAGGGTTTTAAAAAAAGAGTCAAAATTTCAAACCATAGAATCGATATCAGAGCATTGAACATGAGTTTTAAAAAATAATTGAATTATCAAACCCTATAATCAATGTTCAGATCATTGAATAGGTGTTTTGAAAGACCGTGGAGGAAGCCATGAAGGCAATAAAAAATTTAAACCCTAGAAATCAATTTCAATCTGACTCTCTACCTCAACAGTATGAGCTATACCCACCTCAACATCCAAGGAAATATCACTAGGGGTGAGTATATGGATACCTACAATTCATTGAAGAGAGGATGATCTAACATAAGAAAAAATAAATCAAGGACGTGACTATCTATCCCAAATAGAAACAAGAGAATAACTAGAGGCTTTAGGTGACATTCCAAACATTTTTGGTAAACCCATTCGAGAGAAAAATCAAGCAATACATATTTCACAATACAAAATTGTTTGCATATCATCACAATACTAATATTGTAAATTGTAGAGCACAAAAAACTCTTAAATTTAATGATAAAATGAAGTCAAACCTAAATAAAAATATGTAGCTCAACCGTAGCCTCCTCTGCAATCTATAGACTCCAATACCTAATCCGAGCATACACCTTTTTCAAATGAAGGAAGAATCAAAAAGTCTGAGAAAGCTATAGGAAGAATATGAGGAAAAAACAAATGCACCAAATGAGTAGAAATCTCAATGACAAATAGACATCGCTCACCAACATGCCGAGGGAGAAAATTACTTGAGATGAACGCTGCAAATTGCAATACCCATTGCGCCTCAACCCAAATCCATGACATAAAATTTCTCATCAAATGAATAGAAACCTCAGTGACAATCATACATCAATCTTTCTTAGAACAAATCTTAAGAGACTTAAGGGTCAGATAGATCTTTCCACTAACTAAGACCTTTGTTGTTTTTAATGTAGCACATAGAGCTATGGCTTCAAGTCTTCTCATAAAAAATCTCTCATCAACGGGCGGAGGGAGAAAACTTGATATGAACACTACAAATCACAATACCCGCTGCGCCACAAACCTAATCCCCGAATCGCAATCCCCAAAAATCATGGAAAACCCACGGGCCCAATGGAATTAAAAAATGTAGTTCAAAAAAACCAAAAACCAAAATTAGAAATCTAATTCCACCTATGGAGTGGGAAGATGGTGCCGCCCAATTTAGTGCCAAAATCGGGTTTTTATGTCCAAAATCAGAATTGCATTTTGGTGAACCAAACGATGGATTTTCCCCAAAAGTGGAAGTTCTATGGGGTCCAAGACTTTGGAGTACCAAGCAAAGAACAAAATATGAACAAAAAAAAGAAAAAGGGGGACCCAACATTTACCAAACAAAAATGTTGGGATGGGTATGCAGGGCATAACACATTCCACAATGAAGGATGTGGTGGAAAAAATGCCTTGAATTTTTGATTACTCACTAAATACTTGAACTTGAATGAATGCTTATGTCAGGATGAAATGAGATTAGATGCCAAAATGAGGTAGACTTCTTTATATGCCTCTCTTGGCCATTTTGGGGTGCAAACTTGAGGGAAGTTGACATGGATTTGGGGTTCCTACTAAAATTAGTATACCATTCTCCAATTCATATTTGGGCCCATTTTTTGGGGTAAAGGGTGACTCCAAGATGAGACCAATTGGAGTCGCCCCTAACCTACCTAGTGTCCCTTTACTAGCCAATACATGCTCAAATTTGGATTGGGGTCTAACTTTATATGGAGACGATAGAATGAAATCAAAGTCTGATTAGGATAATATAGAAAAGGCCACACATGATCAAATGGGACCTATGTATGTAAGTAGTGATAGAATAAAGGAAATAATTAAAGGGGCCTATGTATCCAATCTGTTGTAAAGGAAGAATTCACCGGCTCGGACTTTTCCCCACTCAACAGGAACCAATGCCTCCTCTCCTTTCCTTTTCCAACATGGTGACAACTCATCTATCAAAAACTCTCATATGTGAATCTCCCAAAAATGTGTTTTATGTAAATGTACATATACAGGTACATCTACTGCCAACATATATGATGACTTCCATGGAAATATAACATGTAGTGAAGACCTATTTCCATCTTCCACTCCATCAATTCCTTTGGGAAATAGAAATTTTTTATTCAACAAGAAAATAATTCATTAATTGAACACTGTTTTCTCTTATAATAGATGGCCTCCGAAGTTCCCAAGTGTGTATTATTTGTTGGGTAACTTGGCTTCAAAAAATAAAGAACAGCTTGTGATTTTTCAGTGAATTCGGTTTTTAGTTTTGTATGAGCATGTTTTGAGTTTATATTGTGAATCAGTCGAGTTGAAAATAAAAATATATTAAGCTATTTGATTGGTCAGGCTAGAAAGGAAGAAAATAAGAAACTCCCTCTCTGTACCTCCTCTCCTTCAGTCCCCCCTGAGACGAGCACAAGAAATTTGTGGTTTCAATTAGATATGTTGAATTATAAATTATAGGTTGTACCCCTTTTGAAGAATGCTCTTGAGCTTTGATTCATAGTTTATAGTCAGGGGCTAGTTGCCAACTTCTTTTAGATCTCAATCTATTTTTTTTATTTTGAAGTTCATTAGTTCTCCATGTTCTCTCATCTTATAAGGGCTTCATTTCTGCATAAATTGCCTCTCGGAATAGTAAAATTATGTATGCATTTTTAGTCTATGGGTATCGTCCAATTTGACATTTCTGTATCTATAAGGATGGATGAGTGGTTTACTTTGTATTTTCAATGTAGTTTATCATAGATTATGGGTTTGGGCATTTCAACTACTCTATTTTTAAGAAGGGTGGTACTGTGACTTCTACTCAATATTTGTGTTGTGTGACCTTTTACATTATATTTCTTATTAATATATATTATTGAGTGCCTTTGCTACTTTTGCTATAAAAAAAAAAAGAATTTATAACTCATTACATAATTATCTTAAAATTTATGAATTAAAAATATTAAAATGATAAAAATGAACCAATACTATATTGGAAATGGATAAAAAGAATAAAAATAGCATTGATCATAAAAAGAAAATAATATTAAATATGTTAAATTTTTAATATTAAGAAATTAAAAGATATTGTCTTATTAATAAAATTCAAATTCAATTATATAATTACTTTCCCGGCAAACTCAAAAATAATTTAAAAAAAATCTTTCTTAATATTATTTTGTTTAACGTAGAATTATCCCACGACCTAGCTTTCCTAATATTTTTACTTTCAAGTCGGCTGAATAACAATATAAGCCAAGTTATTCAACATATAAATACACATTCATAAAAAATCATAAATCAAAATCATAATCAGTTCAAAAAAAATATGAAGCTAAGTTACTCAACAAATACCGGTTCACAGAAACACAAATAGTGAAATCACTGGAAAATCACAATCTTATCCTCATAATACCCAGCCAAACATCTAACATGGAAGTACAGCGGGAGAATAAGAATGGAAAGGGAAAGGAGGAAGAAGAAACGATGGCGTGGGATTTGAGAATAAATTACTACCTCTCCTTCCAATTCACTCTGTGAATGGAACAATTCACTTCACACTTGGGAATTCCTGAGACCATTAATTGTTGGAGAAAATAGTATTCAAGTGATGAACTATTGCTTGTTTAAGGGAATTGTGGCATAGCCGGAAGATGGGTCTGCACTGCACGGTCTGTTTCCATGGCAGGGCTCGTATATTCTCACATTACATACAAGTGATTGGACAGTTCCTGCAGGTCAAATTCTAATTGGGCGTTTGGATGATTTGATAATACGTAATAAACATGCAAAAATTTCTATGCAATTCTGCATGTGGTAGTTTGTGATAGATGGTTCGTGGGCGTGTTGCAAAAAGATTGGAAATGAGAGGTTGAAACCTGTTTTTTGGCGCAAAGAGACCGGCTATGAATACTTGATTGTTCACACCCGGGGAGTACGGGGATTGCAGACAATCACTGATATAGAGTAGATACTTTTTTTCTTAGTATAATGAGGTTTGAATTTTTAATGACATCAAAATTGTCATTCCTTAATGATTTTTCAAACACTAATGTTTTCTTGACCTAAAGCTTTTTTTCTTGTTATTATTGAACTCACTATATTCAGGATTAATTTAATATATGTTTTACATCTACTAATTAAATGGATGGTATTTTTTTAAACTGACGCAAATTCTCATAACATAATGTAAATCATAAATATTTCTTTTGCCTATATGCAATTTTCATGTAGTGACATATTTGATAAGTAAATTATTCTGTATTTTGAGTTGCAAAATGCATGAATGAAAAGGCATTAATATAAACAGAGAGTGATCTCAATATTAGGTTTATTTAAATAAGACAGAGAATGCTCTAAATCTGGAATTTTTTTCGCAACACAGATTTTTATAAAAAATTAATTAATCTAGAACTACTAACCCTATCTTAGCATAAACTGAGACAAATATTGGAAAATAAACAGAATGTAATTAATAGGATTTTTTTTTCTATATGAAAATTTTCATATAATGACATATTTGAAAAGTAGAATATTCTTTATTTTGATTTGCAAAATGCATAAATGAAAAGGCATTAATATAAACAAAGAATGCACTAAATATTAGGTTTATCTATATAAGAAAGGAAAAGATCCAAATCTGGAAATTTCCAGAAAATAGATTAATATTTTTTTACAATTGCAATCATTTTTACTTTCCAGAGTGTTTCTATTCTAGAAATTTGAGTTGAAGATGTTCTTCTACGCATACAAATGGATTCAAGTTTTGGTCTTGGTTGTGGCATTCTCTGGTGAATAGGAATGCATTTCTAGTGTTCTAGAGATTGTTTCATCTAGTGTTGTAGTTCTTTTCATTTGTTATTTTGATCCATAAATATGTTCTTGAAACTTCTAATGTGGCATGTTGACATGGATTCTATAGTGGCATGTTGACATAGTTTCTAATGTGGTGCATGGTTCTCTCCATAATGTGTGGAGGACCAGTTACAACTGGAAACTTTGTAGTTTTATTCAACATGTTTGAATTATCTTTGGTAGTTGTTCTTGTTGTTATATATCTAGCATTGGACAATGTGTAGTTTTCTCTTGGTCCTTATTCATTGGACATTTATGTTGGGAGCTTGGAGTAGTAGTCTAAGAATTCATGAGCTCAACAATTGTTGCCTCAATCTTATTCAGCAATGTGTTTTTTCTAGTTGTTTCCCTTGAAAAAGAATTATGTTCCTTCCTTCCCAAATTTCCCAAATTAGGATAGAGGGCGAGATGATCCAAAAAATTTCAAAAATGGATTCTTTGAATAATAGGAGCAAATATTTGAATAGAAAAAGGATGTCACAAGGAAATGTAGAAGCCCACCCCAATTTAGCCCACAACCATTGCCAATATTCTAATACAATTGGGATGGTTAGGAGCAGATGATTGGTATCTTCCTCGTTGTGGTGGAACATAAGGCAGATAGAGGGGCCTTGATAGCCAATTTTCCTGAACCAATCTGCAGTAAGTATACTACCTTGTATGGTTGCCCGTGAGAATAGGCCTACCTTTGGTAAACATAACTTGTTCCAACACAGGTGATTTGACAATTGGGTTAGGGGCAGGTGTTGTTCTCCTGAAATGATTGTATAGACATCTTTAACGTGATAATATCCTATTTTGGATCCATTCCAAATTAATTCATCCCTGTCGCATTTGATCAAGAAATATTTGTCCTTTAAAATTGCTTGGAGTAGATCCAGGTCCAAAGGATCTGAGATGATCTTTGAGAATGATTTCCATTGCCAAGTTCTTGATTGGGGATTCAATGAGGAAGGTAATATGTAATCTTTAACTAGAGGCCCCACTTATGTCAATAGAGAATGTTGATTCTATCATATCCCAAAAGTTTGTTAATGCGTGGATAGCCCCCCCAAGAATCCTCCTAGAAAAGAGCTCTTCTGCCATCTTTGATATTCCAAGTGATTTGATCTTCTATAGTGCCCCTAGAATTTGATATGAAGTTCCAAATTCTTGAACCCCTTGGAAATTATCTAACTCTTAGGACTTCTTCCTCATTAAGATTGGGGAAATATTTACCTCGAATGATTCTCACCCATTTGAGATTTTGATCTCTGTATATATTCCAAAAGAGCTTCAGTCCAAGGGCTTGGTTTTTGAATAGTTGATCATTAATCCCTATACCCCCTGCTTTCTGTAGAAGGCATATTTTATCTCAAGCAATAAGGGAAATTTTATTTTTTGTATATGTGCCTTGCCAGAAGAATTTCCTAAGTTTCTAAACACTAAATTCAAATAGAATCCCATTGGAAGTGAAATGCAAGACATGAGGTATATGGGGATAGCAGCCAAGGTGGCTTTAATCATGACAATTTTGCCCACCCAAGAAATCCATTTAGATTTGCTTGAGTCCATCTTTCTGTCCATTCTTTAACCGATGGGCTTCCATGCAGCTATGGATCTAAGAGTAGTGTCAATTGGAATTCCAAGGTAAGAGAAAGGGAGGGAGAAAACCTTAAAACCCAAAGTTCTTAAGATTTGAAGTTGAGTTCTTACTTTAGTATGGAAGAAGAATATCACGGATTTCTCTTTGTTCACTTCTTGACCAGAGGAAAGGGCATAGTTTGTTAAGAGTTTTTTGATATGGAAAGCTTCCCTATAAGTAACTCTCCCAAATAAAATAGTGTCATCTACAAATTGCTGGTGAGTAACTGCACTAACAGAGGATGTGATCTCCACACCATTGAGTGTGCCCTAATTTTGAAGATTGGTTGGTATGCGTCCTAATGCTTTTGCCATGATAATGAACTTAAAGGGGGATAAGGGATCTCCTTGCCTAATCACATTAGAGAATTCAAAATTCCCATGAGGGGATCCATTAATGAGGATGGAGAATTTAGGTGTAGAAATACAGTAAAATATTAGGTTTATCCAAGATTTTGAGAATCCAAATGTTTCCATGCATATGGCTAGGAATCTCTAGTCTACTTTATCATAAGCCTTTTTGATGTCCAATTTAAAGATAAAACAAGGATGCTTGTTTTTTTTCAAAAATGGATTGCTTCCTGAGCAATAATTATGCCATCCAAAATTGATCTTCCTAGAACAAAACCGATTTGTTCATCCCCAATGATCTTACCCATAAGGTTCCTAAGTATGTTAGCTAAGGCTTTAGATAGAATTTTGTAAATGTTATTGCAAAGAGAAATCGGTCTGAAATCATTCATATTGTTGGCTTATTCTTTTTTGGGAACTAGAGAAATAAAAGTATTATTGATTTCAAGTAGGATTCTACTGGAAGAATGGGAAGCCTCCAATGCTAGAGTAAGATTTGCTCCTATTGTGGACTAGAAATGTAGGTAGAAACTCAGAGGAAAACCATCTCATCCTGGTGCTTTGTCTTGGGCCATCTGACTTAGTTTCTTGAAGATCTCTTCTTCTATGAATTTTTCCAAGAGGAGCTTATTATCCTCTTGAGTTATGAGCTTTGGGATGTCCTCTAGAAGGGCTCTTTGTGCTAGATGATGTGACCCTTTAGTATTGTCGAGTAAGTTAGAGAAATAGTTAACTACCTTTGTTTGAATCTCTTTCTAATCTTGAATTGTGTCCCCCCTAGCATTGGTAATATGATGGATCCTATTGAAGCTTCTGCATTGTTTGGTGTTGTTGTGAATCTTTTTTCTGTTTTTGTCCCCTGCTTCCAACCATGTTTCTCTGGATTTTTGTCTCCAACCCTTTTTCAAATTTGAAGGGGCGGAGGAAAGATTTGTCTTCCCCCAAAATGTCCAGCAGTGTAGGATAATGATCAGAGCCTAAGGTTGGAGAGATAGAGGCCTTGAAGTCAAATGGATAGGTAGTAAAATCACCTTTAAAAAAGAATCTATCCAATTTTTTTGAGATGTTGTAGTGACCAGGTATCCAATTTGTCTAGGTAAATGCCCCATTGACAAGGTCTATTTCCAAAATATTCTCCCACTGCATCCATTCCTCATAGTATACTTGAGTTTGAGACTCTCTCTGAGACCCACCTTTCTTTTCAGATAAGTGAAAAATTGTGTTGAAGTCACCTCCTAATGTGGCATTCTTATCTGACCAATCCTTTAGACAACCTCCGATCTCTCTCCAAACTTCCATTTTCTGTCTCCTAAGTATTGGCCCATAGACATTTAGTATGTCCAATCTTAGATTAGAATTCAAACTAATTATTTCTCCCGCATCCAATTTTTGCTTCTAGCTTCATCTAAGTATGATATGTGTCCAGTGTTCCACAATATGGCAATGCCACAAGAGGATCCTATAGTAGCAACTCCTTTCATTTACCAGTTCTTTAGTTGTTTAGTAAACATAGACATTTATTCTAAATTCATTTTAGTTTCCTACAAGAGTACCACATCTACCTTATTTTGAAGTATGCAACATTTTACTACTCGCTACTTGTTAGGGACATTCAATACCTTAACATTCCAAGATAAGGTTTTCATGGTTCCTTGGGAAGGAAATTCCCCTTCCTTTATTGTAGATAGGTTGTGATATTATTTTGATCAAATTTCTCCCCATCTTCTCTCTAAATTCTGAAAGTGATTTCCTGCCTTTGCCTTTCTTTCTGAATTTCCCACAATCAAGAGAGGTTTTCCTAATAATGGATTTTTAGATGTCTAAGGAATTGTCTTAAACCGCTAAGGAATCAAGAGGTGAGGGAGAGGTCACCATGGAGGGACATGATGAGCATAAGGGATTCTCCTTAGGAGAATTAGAGTAAATCAAGACTTCAAATTCCTCCAAACGCTCTTCATCTTCCACATTCTCTGCCTCTAAAAGTCTTTCTACAAAAGAGAGACAGAGTTGGGGATTATTTCTGAAAAGGGGCCACTGTCAGAACATCCAAATAGATCATATACTTCTTGTAGTCAGGGTGATAAGGGTGATACTTGACACTTGACCTATGAGTGAGAGATGTTAATATTCTCCTTACCTATATCCTTTCACTTAAATTTCAAATTTGATTTGAGGTCCATAATGGCACCTTTGACATTTTCTAATGGGGAGTGTTTGTTTATTTCCCCTTCACTAGTTTTTTTATTTTTCCTTTGTTTAGAGGATCCCTTGGTGTAACTTTAAGAGGCTTTTGTTTCCATTTCTTTCCAAGCTAAGAGTCTAGAATATTTTATGTGCCTAGAACTATTCGTGGATGTACTAGACCCCATCAGCTTTAGGTAATGAGGGCTAGGGAAAGAATGAGTAGGGGATTCCCTTCCCTCAAAGTGTCCCCCATGAGAATAAGGTCTATCTCTCTCTTTTTTGGCTAGATCGCACATATTCTATTATCTCCTACTCCTGAAGAAAAATTTAGTTCTATTGTGATCTCCTTTTCTACTAGTACTTGATCCACAATTTCAGATAGCATGTTTATTTGGACTTCTATAAACCATTGAGACAACAGTTCGTCTATATACTTGTGATTAAATCTAGGAATTGAGAATGAAGGAGAACAAGGGGGAGGAGACAAGAAAGGTTTAGTTGTGGATTGAGAAGATGAGATTGGTGGGAGCCAAATCTCAACTAGGGGTAGAGAGCCTTTATTAGTTCTAGTCTTGAGAATCGATCTAGAGCTGCAATCCAATCCTGAGCTTATGAGCCACTGTAAATTGTTCCTGTTAAACCCATCAGTTTGTCAAGACCTCTAAGACTTTGTATACATTTCAGACGATGGTAATGTGACGCTTGTTAATAATAGCTTCTTCTGGCTATATCTTGGGATGATGATAAGTCTCTAGTACAAAATATAAAGGAAAACCAAAATATCTTTATTGAACTTATCCTCCAGAATTGGCTTCTTGACTATTGTCATCTTTTCGTTCTGCAGTGTCTCAGGGAAGAGGTATGCAAAGTGGTTTGGAGAATTTTACAAACTCCATTGATCCTTTGTTGTTCCTATCTCCTCTTTGTTCCACCATGAGTCTGTTTCAAATGTAGGATGTTCGAAAGACTGCTAGGTGTCTTCTATAGTCTGATCAAGCTCTGGTTGAGAATGTTCATGGGTGGTCCCACAATAGTGCGTCCCACTTTTTTGAACATCCTAATTTTTGCTGAAATTACACATTTTTAAGAAAATATGATGATTTAAGCCTTTAGAGCTCCCATTTGAAGGAGTAAATTGAAATGGTTAGATAAAATCCACTTGGATCAAAACCCCTTTGGTATAATCTCTCTACTCCTCACTCACATCTATAATCGAGTCTCCTTTGCACCCATCAAAATGCTGACAAAAAATCACTTTGACATTAACTTTTTGTGGGATCAAATAAATGCATTTGACAAACCCAAATACAAAATGATAGTACTCAGAGAAATCTTTCCAATGATTATGATTTATATATATATATTGATTTTATTAAGACTTTTCTTTTTAAGTTTTACTAAACATAGGTTGTTTGATCATTTAGCGATTTCTCAGTTTGACGCTTCTAGAAAAATAGTAAATTAGGGGAAAAAATTTGTGAAAAATATCTAGGAAATAGATATTTACGTTACCTTTCTATCAAAAAAAGAATAAATTAATTTTGATATATAGAGATAGAGTTAGAGCGATCCAAGTGAATATATGTCCTAATTATAATTAATGTCACTTCATAACTCAATAAACTATAAAATATTCAACCAAATTGAATGAAACCAATTGGATTCCCTATATATTGGTGTTACAAACCTAAATTCAAAATAATTACATTCTTATCAGTTTTATAAAAAAACTATGTTGATCAAAGTGAGTGTCACTCCTGAAAAATGCCAATTTTTGACACAAATAATTTTTGAAGAAGGAAAAATGGATAAAAATAAATTCCAATTTTTTTTAAAAATATTTATTTATAAACTAGAAACAAAATGCTAAAAGTGAATAGTTTACATCATCTTCAAATTCTCAATGGTTTTACAACAATAGGTGTTCAAAAGTGAAGTTTTTATTCAGAATGTTCATTTCAGTGTCAAAGTTGGCCAAAAAGTGGGACAGAGTTTTGTGGGATCGCCCTCATATGAGACTATCTGGACCCATGTGCCATATTTGGATATAATCTTAAGCAATTTTTGGAGTTATTTTCCTAGATTCATGAGTAGACATAACCCGATATTCACAAAGTCTTCCTGACATGAGTGTTTGAGAAAAATGCCCAATTTGTTGGCTAATATTTTAAGAGTGTCTGTAGATCTATACTCTATAGGCAGGTTCTTGAGAGATATCCACATTGGAATGGATTTGATGACCTGATCCTAACTGTTGAAATTTGGCATCCATTGTTGCATATGCAAGCTGTGGTTATTGTAAAACCAACATTTATATTTGAATATTTTGTCTCTACTGAGTTAGTCTTTAAAGAAGACTAAGAAAAATCGTGTCTTAGAATCTAGACAATCTATTTTTGAATATTTTCCAAGTATTTGTATGCCCAATTATTAAAAAATAAGTAAGATATATTGGTTTCTCAAAACTTACAAATCAGAGCTTCATGAAGGAGAAGGCGCCTACTTCCATCTAGCATTTTTTCTGAAAATGTGACTGAAATATCCAGGGTAATATAAGCATTATTATCTAGCCTATATTGAGACATTTCCTCCTTATCCTCTAGGCTAGTAGGAACATTACTGCCTAGCCTAATTTGAGGTGTTTTCTCCTTGTCTTTCCTCCTCTGCCTAATAACTCCAGGTTGCCTCTCCTCATTGATTGATACGGTTGAGTTGTTCTTGAAAAGGGGACCAACCTTATGGTTTTTTTGAATCTCTGAAGGCTATTTTCATTGCATGTGACTTCCAGGTTATGGTCTCCATGTGAAGGTGGTATTGTGTTTCCCTATGATACCCTAGGTGCCTTTGTTTTCAATGTATCCTGGGATCCTGCTATTGTTTATGATATCTACTCTTTTCTTATGAATGTCCCAGTGCATCTTCGACAATGCTCTCTTGGGGAGAGGAGGATTAAATGGTCTACCATCCCAATTTTTTGGGAATATGGGAATGCCATTGGGAGTAATAGGAGCTAGGACAATGAGTGAGCTTCTCTGTCTCTCTGTGCCTTTTCTAGACTGCTTACGTAGACCCCATTGACTATCTCGGTCTCTGTGATGAGCATTTTGTAACTGTTTGAAGTGGAAAGGGAAGGGAGTATTTCTTGAGTTCCATGTCCGTGTCTTCTCTCTGAACAAAGAAGGAGCTTCTCTCTCTCTTGGCTTGTTCCTCCAATGCATATCTGAGTTGGGTTATTTTCCTATTCTGCTATATTCCTGTGTTTTACCATTGTGTGTCCCATTCTTCCATTGCTTTCCATTCTGCCATTGCCATTGAGCTTGCTGCAAACTCATCTCTTGTTAATATGCTCTATTATAAATTACATTGAAAGTAAAGATATCTATATAAATATGCACGTTGGTAGCATGGACGTTTCCCTCGATATATACTAAATATAACATTTATCATAAAAAAATATATTAAATTATATTATATTTTTTATATTGAGAAATTTAAAAATATCATTTTGTTAATAAAATTCAAATTCAATTATATAATTACTTTTCCCAAAATCTCAAAAGTAATTTTAAAACTCCTTTCCTAATATTTGTACTTTCAAGTCGGCTGAATCACAACATAAACCAAGTTATTCAACATACAAATACGCATTCACACAAAACCATAAACCAAAATCATAATCAGTCCATAATATTTTTGAAGCCAAGTAACTCAACAAATACAAGGTCACAGAAATACAAATACCAAATTCGCTAGAAAATCTCAAACAATTCCTTAATTTTTCAAGCCAAGTTACTCCTCATAATATCCCAAACAAACATTTAGCATGGATGAGAAGAATGGAAAGGGAAAGGAGGAAGAAGAAATGATGTCATGGGATTTGATACCACACCACATTATTCATAAATTATTTCCTCTCTTTCCACTTCGCTCTGCCATCCACTTTTGTAGAGTGTGTAGGGAATGGAACAATTCACTTCACACTTGGGAATTCCTAAGGCCATTAATTGCTAGAGAAAATAGTATTAAAGTGATGAAACATTGCTTGTTGAATGGAATGGTGGCATTTTCGGAAGGATTGAAAAGCTTGAAAGGTGAAGACAGGTCTCCACTGCATGGTCTGTTTCCATGGCAGGCTCGTATATTCTCACATTATGTAAAGGTGATTGGACAGTGCCTGCAGGTCAAATTCTGATTGGACGTTTGGACGATTTGATAATACATAATAAACATGCAAAAATTTCTATGCAATTTTGCATGTGGGAGTTTGTGATAGATGTTTTGTGGGTGTGTTGGAAAAATATTGGAAATGAGAGGGTGAGAGCTTTTTTTTGGGGCAAAGAGACCGACTATGAATACTTGATCGTACACACCCTGAGAGTTCGGGGATTGTAGACAATCACTGATATAGAGTAGAGAATTTTATTCCTAGCATAATAAGGTTTAAATTTTTAATGACATCAAAATTGTCATTCCATAATGATTTTCAAACACTAGATGTTTTCTTGACCTAAAGCTTGGTTTCTAGTTATTCTTGAACTCACTATATTCAGCATTCGTTTAATATGTATTTTATATCTACTAATTAAAATGGATGATATTTTTTTCAGAGAGGTTTGATTTTTTAATAGTTGCTGGTCATAAGTTGTATTTTCAATGGAATAATTTTATCTATTGGATCTTGAAGTGATATGATACTGTGATATTTTCAAATTCATTTTTATGATGTGAAGTATTTAGTCTTTATTTTTTTTGGTTTAATATTTAGATTGTTCATATAATTCTTTAAATTGATTTTTTAAATCTTTGAAGACATAATTAGATTGGAATAGAAACCATCGCTTACAACCATTTACAAACACAACTTGGCAGACAATAAATCTCTGTTAGGAAAGAGAACATTGTGGAATAATATTATAAATGATTATATCTAGTGTTTCCTATAAGCATTGAATTATTTAAGTTAACTATGTTTACTCTGAATGAATAGGTGGGGTATCTTCTTTTTAACTTGACATTAAAATCAAAACAAAGGAGTAAAAAGAACATTAGGATTTTGAATGGAAAAATAGAATAGTGAACAACCAATACAATTTAACTGATCTTAAATTTTAGCAAATAGCAATCAAGTAAAGAGATAATTGGCAAACAAATATCAGCTGCAGTCATGATTTATGGATTATGCTTTAACAGTTCAAATTTAAACTAAAATAGAAGTTAAATCTTTGTTTCTCTCCTATCTTCATCATCTTCTTCTCTCACTTTATTTATCTCTATATACTCTATATATACCTTAGACGTTCAACTACATAGGGATTCAGAAGACTGAGAAGTTCATAGAGATGTGTTTATTTATAGCTTGCCTGTCAATTTTTCTATTCTGTCTTAATAGTTGTATTTCAAATTAACCTTTACTTAATTATGTCAAGTATTTTTTGGATTCTCTTATGTCTAATTTGTGTGTTAGTTATTTTAATTATATTTTCATCTTTCCTTTGTACTATTTATGAATGTCTAAATGATGTTCACTTTATTATTTTGGTGCTAATTTTAATGTTGTTGACTATTCCACTCAAAACCTTTCATCTATGAGCAAGTGTTAAGGTCTTCACTACAACTCACCCTCAATAGGAAGTGGGCTATTTCATAACAAAGTTGGTGGCATATTAATCTCATAGAGTGTCTTAGATTCCCATTAGTATTCTTCAAATCATTATCCAGCCCACAATGCTATGTTTATCTTAAAATACTTCAAATCATTTCATTAGTATTCTACTTTCACAAGGATAGAATTGTACAGATATGTGCTTATTTGTAGCCTCATCTGTTACACTTTTACTCTTTTCTCAACTATTTTTGAAGTTAGTCTTTAGATAATGTGTCTAGTATATTTTGAAGGTCTCTTATAATTTACAATGTACAAATATCTAATCTGACTAAGTTAATAGTTTTAATTTTTTTTCCACCCTCTTGAACTATTTATGAATGTACACTGAATGTCATTTATTTTTTATGGTACTCAAATATGGAATACTGCTAATTATTGCACTTTGTTCCTCTCATCTATGAGCAAGTGCTAAGGTCTTCATATCAACTCACGATCAATTTCGGGTTAAATTAGAATGATGTGTTTAGAGTTTCTTATTTTTTTCCACCAAAATTTAAAAAGTGGGTTGTATATGAATATATTAGATGGTCTTGTAATCTCGTAGATTATTTTAACTCCTATTAATGGTCTACGCACCATTTTCTAGCACATAAATCTATGTTTATCTCAATATACTTCAAAATGTGATGGAAAAACTTAGAAATCAACCCTTTGTTTCTTAGAATTCTAGTGAATCATTGCAATAATTTCAAATCAAATCAACACTAAAAGCATCACTTTACACAATTTAATTATAAAAAATAAAATAAACACAAAGACAATACATTTTTGTGTTAAATGTCAAGATTCTTGTGACTTGAGATCATTTCTCATGCTTTTAATCTACTTGATTTTTTAGAATGCATCTTGAGCATTTCCCTCTAATAAAATTCATAATTTCATACAGATATCTGTCATGACTCAACCTATGAGACTTCTCTTATTTTAGACTTATCATGTGACCTTTTTACTTTGGTTGACCTAATTGCTATGATTCGACTACGTCACTATTCCTTGTTGTTACGTTTTTTAGTTTAGACCTTCTTGTCGATGTTTTAATTAATGGTAATTGCAACTCTTAAATGAGTTATGATGATGAGTATTGTGATGATAATATATTATGATGCTTAATAGATTCTTTATCTTATTATTACATGCATATATGAGGAATTATGATGTAGTTTCAATAAAATGTGTTAATTTTATTGATTATGGCTTTTAAATAAAAATGTTTGATTTGTCGATTAAATGCTAAATTGAGTACTCATATGTTGTTTTGGCTTCGAGTGTGTGTGTGTGTGTGTGGATGCAAGATGAAGCCAGGGGTGTGGTTGAGGTAGAGGAGGCTAGCCCTCATCACCGGTGGGTACAGATGATCTAGGTCTGCACACACCACGTAGCTATATCTGATATAATTGATGAATCTTAACACTAACCTTGCTCTTAGATAAACAAATGAATGATGAATGAATTTGATTGAATTATGAATTTTTCAAAAAAAATGTAAAGATATATATATAAGTTTTCTTTCAATTAAATGTATTAATGTTAATAATTTCGTTTGGTAATTATGAAACATTGTGACTTTAGTATTCTAGGAAACCAAAATAAAGAATTTATTGCTATCCAAACAAGAGGAAAGAAAACGGTTAGGGTAATGCAAGAGGCGGTCTCTTATTTTTTGGGTGGTTGGCGAGGAATTAAGGAGGACACGGGTTACCTTGAAAGGAGGAGGAAGAATAGACACAGACGAAGGGAGGAAAACAAACGGACTGAAGAGAAAGAAGAAGGAGCCAGGTGAAACTGAGATGATCTGGAGCTGGGTGGCGATAGGATAAACTAGCAACTCCAGGTTCCAAAATGAACCCCCTCTACTCTTTTCTTTCCTCAAAAGTTACACAATTCTCTGTTAAGTGTTCTGCCTTGTAAATTCTATTTTTTTGGTAGTCATCAAAGATGCTTCCTGCGCAGATGTATGTCATAGAAAATAAATTGCTTAATGGAGAATATATGGAGGTGTTATTAAATTAGGATCCAAATTTTAGTTGTTGGAACGACTTACTCTGTTTTTGTGTCTACTTTCCGCGAACAGTTTCATTGTAGGTGCTATGAAATGGGTGTAACAGCTCATGGAAAGGATCATTACGCTATTGAAACACATCCTGTGCAATCAGACAAACGTGAGGTGTTTATTTTTAATTTCCTTACCGCCACTTGTGGGAATCTAAGACTTATCATGAGACCTGTGTGAGCATCTTTTGAGAAAATGCAGTCTTTACAATATCATATTGTTCCACTATCTTAATCACAAAATTGTCTAATTTAAATCTTAAAAGGACATCAAGTTTGACATCAAGTTTATTTTTTTTGATTAAGGGTAAAAAAGTTTTTGAAGGGAACAGTAACCCTTTACAAAAGACTAGAGATAGGCAGGAAGAAGCTTAACTAGAAAAAAATAGATAGCATCAAAAGCAACAAGTTGCGGAAAAGAGCATCAAGTTTATTGTTCCATTCATGTTAGAATAGAATTATTTTGAAAATTAAATTTGAAAGCTAAATGAAATAAATAAAAGTTCAACTAAAGTAAGAAAGTACATACGAAGAGTGAGAAATACATTGTTGATGAATCTATGCAACGTTTTAAGGTCTATTTGACTAATACATAGCTTTTATCAATTCCATTTTTATCAATACCATCGCTCCTTCCTTACCTAAATTAGAGAAAGCATATGTGACTAGTAATCTTAGGAAAAATTTATAAAAAAGAAATGAGACCTAGTCCCAAAGGAGTTTAAAATCACACTTTTAAGCTTCCAATAGCTTTTGATTTTGATAGAGTAAGAAAATGATAAAAAAATAGTAACACATTTTTAGAGATTTAGAGAGAAATAATCTGCACTAAAGTCATGATTTTAATTGTAGATTGTGAAAACTAGAAGAAAAATAGAATACGTGGAGTAAAGAAATTAAACAAAAGAGAAGTAACTGGGAAGACAGGAAGAGTTAAAAAAAATAAAGAGCATATTAAATTTATAAAACATAGAGAGGCGCACTTGGAAAGTGATATGATCATTGTAGGAAGACAAAAGAGAGGGTGTTGAAGGGAAGAATGAAGTAGTAGTGGCTTGTTTGAGGCATTTTAATAGTGAACAAAATCAAAAGTTGGGCACTAGAATCACAGTGTCACTGCTAGGACTGTAGAAAATTAGCAGTTGTAGCTGCACTAATCTTGCTGGAAGAAAAAAAATACTATTTATAGAGAAAGAAATAGAGTGTGAACAAGGTTGTTGAATAAAGAATCAAACTTCAAATTGTGTTATTATGAAAGAATGAAAGAATTAAAATATATAAAACACCGTATGGAAACAACCAATTACAGTGAAAGAGGTGAAAGAGTCTCAGTTAAAACTGAACTTCAATGCATGAGAAGTTAAAAGAAACAAATCAAATATTTGCATATAAAGAAGCAATGATCTTGAGCTTACCAAATAGAATGAAGTCATAACTTTTAGTTGAAAACATGCAAATTAAAGTTAACGTATATGCAGTTATAATTAATGAACACCAACACCCTCCCTTAATTCTAACTAAGGAGAAAAAAAAAACCTATTGAAAGGAATGAGGAAAGAGGTAAACCTTAGTGAAAACAACCCCCCTCAAAATTAACACTAACTCTACATGTCAACTAGTATGATGTAGTGTCCTTCACCCAAACAAGGATGCACAAAAAGTGAAATGCAAGACATGGTGTAGCCCTCCATAATGTGTAGTCAATGGTAGATGATAGAAATGGGATGTAGAAGGTGATCCATGATCTTCAAAAAACATTCTTCCCCTAAGGAAGAAAGAAAACCAAAGATGTATGAATGAAGTCTCCCCAATCCAGAAAAGAATATGTAGGAAGAAAACTCCAAATGTATGATGTCTCTGAAACTTGTTCCATGGTTTCCATGTTTATACTGAAATTTTTCATAATCAAATCAAACACTGCTCAATATGACAATCTACAAGATCTTAGAAATTGAGGTATAACACAATCAAAAGACTCGTGTGTTTCCTCATAAGGAAAATAGAGCTCCTTCAAATGTTGTGCCAATATATTCACACTGATATCAAACTATGAGAAATGATAATGTAGAGAATGATGAAGAGGATCAAAATGTTCCCTTACAACAATTGAAGAAGAATCACCCTCATCAAAGAGAAGATGCATGCAATCAACAGTGTCATCTAGATCCAAAATGGGGGATTCTAAAAACAAAAAAGGGATGTCTAATTAAAATTAATCCCATGGAACTGAATCCAGAAGAGAAGAACAAACCTATTGAAGAGAATTTGAAACTTAACATTTGAAGAAGCCAAGATCTCTATCAAATTGGAAAATAGGGGTGACTGAATAGCTTCCAATACTGGAAATGTAGAAAGAGGAGAATATGGAGGAAATGTCTTTGCGTAATCAAGACAATCGAGACTCTATGAATAAGCAAGTTCCTCTTTAGTTTCATCATCATACATAGGATCATCATCTTTATCAAGGGAGAGAAGCACATCTGTGGTTGGATCATCTACGAATGGACGTTCTATAGGATCTCCATATCTTTCCTATAGAGTGGCCCAAAGAGTATGGAGTACTCAATATGTGATAAAACCCATGATATGTGCTCCCCAATACTTAAACCAATTAATCCTAAGACATGATTATTTCTACTTTCCCAATCAAATTTCTCCTAACATGAACTTGGTTCAGGAATAAGCTCATGTACAAATTTCACAATAGATGAATCCATTAATAGTGCTTCAGGATTCCATCACACCAGGATTTATAGTTTCCTTCTTCCAAAGTGATGACAAATGGATGACATTTTATTCTCATTTTATCCTTAGACTATCCCCTTTTGGAATTTTATTCGCAATTAATGAATAAATAAAATAAATTAAGAAACACCCCCAAGACAATGAAAAAATTCATTCTAAAATAGATCTGGCATGTAAAATATACAAAGAAAATTAATGTTTTACTCTCCTTCCTAGCAGCTTTAGATCTGATGCCATGTAGAATTTTTTAGCTGAAGCTGCACATATCTAGCTAGAAATTGAAAAACAATACTTACAGAAATAAAAATATAGAAGAAAATAGGGCTGCATAAAATAAAATTTTATTGATCACATCGATTCTCAATATAAGAATTACAATGAATATATAATGAAGAGAGATAAAATTATGCAATAAATGTATGAAATTCTTGAAGAGAAAGATGGAGTTAAAGATAATAACTCCTTAGTTAGATTAACATGCAAATAAATCATTACAACTTTATTAACATGCAATTGTAGTCTCACCGTAAATAAAGGACAATTGCACCATAAATAAATGCATAATAAAAGTTGCAGTAACACCTCCCCTTAAGTCTAACTAAGGAGAGAAATAAATTAATTGAAGAAAAGAGGAAAGAGGGAAAAACCATTGGGAACAAAGCCCCCACTCAAAATATATGCTAACAAAGATGCAACTATATGAAGTGCCAAAGAAACATCCTCTCAGACACAAGAAACTAGTGGACAACTATCAAATAATAGTTGTCATTCTTGAATGAAGAACGTCCTCTCAAATCAAGATGATGATCAAGATCTATCTGCATGATTGCCCCACCGACACTATTCAAAAAATGAGGAGATGGCAAAGAAAGTCAAAACATTTGGCAATCAAAGATACACAAGACACTAATCTGTATAGGTTCCCCTAAACATTGAATAGATGGGAAAAAGGAAAATTATCTATCAGTAAAGGATGTAAATGACACATAAATTTGTACAAGTAACCCTAACCACACTACTCAACCATGTAAGAAAAAATTTTCATTTGAAAATACTTGGTGCCACTTATCTATAAAAATGATCAATTGTGAAACCAAGGAAGCTTCAACACGAACAGTAGAAAACCCCTCCATAATGTTGAAACGAGAGGCATGAAAGATCCACTGACATGGTGTCAGTGAAGAGAAAATGAAGGAAAGACCCATGCAAAGAGAGCATGGCCTTGGCCTATTTGTGATGCAAAATTTGGTTCAAGCTTTGTTTCCATAACTGTTTGATACAAGCCTCTACTTGTGCATTGAATCAAAATCTTTGGCTTCTATTCAAAATGGTTGAATGCCATAAGAATGAAAGATGTTCAAAATTTCATTCTTGAAAGCTCCAGTCTTCAATACTTGCAAACAAAAGCTTACATTTCTTTTCCTAGCAACCTCGTATTGATACCATGTAGAAAATTAGCAATTTTACCTACACTAATCTTGCTGGAAGAAAAAATAAGACTGTTTACAAAGAAAGAAAGAATTACAATACATAAAGCATCATATGGAAACAACCAATTATGGTGAAAGAGTCTCAATTAAAACTAAACTTCAATGCATGAGAAGTTAATAGAAACCAAACAGATGTTTGGATGTAAATAAATGGCGATCCTGAGATTACCAAATAGAATGAAGGCATACATTTCAATTGAAAACATACCAACTAAAGTTAATGTATACGGAGTTAGAATTAACAAACACCAATAGAGACAAGACAATAAAAAAGAATAAATTCAGAGAAGTTTGATTTTGTTATCTCTGTAAGTTATTTTTGTTTTCATTAGTTTTGTCAAAGTCATACTTCATGGAGAAAATAGTCGATGAATGGAGAAAGTCTTATATGGGACTAGTCGGTAGTACACACTGAGGCAGTCGGTCAAGACATAAAGCATTATGCAGTCGGTAAAGCAAAGGAAATTGAGAACTAAGTATACCGAGCATATTTTTTTACCGAGTGGATATACTACACCGAGTTGCTATTTATAAAGCACTGAGAGATCATACAACTGAGTCAGAAGGAATATGCAACCGAGTCAGTTAGCTAACTCAAAAAGTGATAAGGATGCATTTAATGTATTGTTATTGCATTAATTACATTGCCACAACTATTAATAACAATTGGTTTGATGATCAACAATCTAGATAATTCAGAATGAAGATCTAAGGCATAAATCAGGTGGTTAATGGGAGTTTTATATTTCCAAGAAAAATACCAAGTGCCTAGGTGAAAGTGACATGGTTACCAAGTAAGAAAGAAGATCAAAAAGTTCAACATAATCATTTCCCAACTAGTTCTCACATGATTAAGAAGTTAAAATTTAATATTTATAAAGGATGAATTCACGAGTTATGGAGTTGTTATTGATGTTAATAAAGTTGTTGATGGAGTTAATCTTGTTATTGAGGGAGAACAACACAGAGCATAGCAGTACAAAGAAGATTTAGCTACAATAGAGCATAGGAATGAAGTGTTACAGTCATCAGATTAAGGTAACACATATCAGAGCACATATATTTTGAATAATCATTTGTATTTGATGTAAAGTATAATAGACATTTCATAGTTCTATGTTAGTAAAGTATAAGCCTCTCAATTAAGTTCTCTCATTCAACATATTAATCAAACCATTGAATACATAGGAGTCCTTTATATTAACATTTTCCATCAAATATTTGGTTCATGTCAATCTTAATGTGGGAAGATTTTCCAACTCATAAAGAAATCTAGTTATGGAGGATAGATGGATAAGGATATGTAAAAGTGCAAGGATGGATGATGAGATCTTCAAAATTAGGTATAACTTAGAGATATCCTTTGGAGGTTTTAGCTCTACTAAGATAGGCTCATGATTGGACACTTTGCCTATGTTTTGGTATGGGGATTTAATTAAAGTGATAGATACTCACCCTTGGGGTCTTCACTTCTCTCCCAACTATTTTGGTTTAAGTTCCAGCTTTTCAATAGAAATTGAATTGAGATTGTTATGGGGTACTTGTCAAATTATTTAGGCTTCTACCAACTCACATATAAAATAATTGATGAGGCCAACTGGTAGAGGATAAGTGTTTTCTTTTTGTGCCATCTTTTAAAAGACATGAAAAGATGGAAAAGTGAGGAAAGATTTTGATTTGACACTTTGCATATGTAATGCTATGAGAGACAGGTTTAAAGAGACAAATGCATTCATTTTGTTTCATGATTTCTCCCACAACCTTTACAATCTTTTCTTCATCTCTTGGTTTGGTACAATCTCATAGGTTTCTTTCCTATATAATGGACTCGGCTGTGCATTTTATTCCTATTAAGAGCCCTAGGCAAATGGCTTTCCTTGGGGAGGTCACTTGAGAAAGTTGGAGAAAAGTAATCTATGAAGATGTAATTTGAGAGCAGTTCAGAGAATTATGGGAAAATATTTTATCTATGTTGATCACAATTTTATGATGAATACATATATCTTGATGACTTTTGTGGCTATCCTTCTGGTTATGGGTTTGATGAAAAGGGAAGCTATGCATATTTGCATAAGGATCTTTGAGAATAATATTTTAGGGGACATGGAAAGATCTGTGGAAAATGTGCTTGGAAAACTTTAGGTTCCCTACCTGAGAGATTATATTTTCAAATAAGGAGTTAAGCATAGGATAACCTTGGACTTCCCAAAGAGGCATATTCTTTCAATAAGGAACACGAAGGGTTCCAAGATTCGCAAACAAGTGATAGAAATAAATGTGGAACTTTTACAGAGATGGGTTGGGATAAAAGAGACTGCATATTTTTACTAGTGGATAAATAACCTTTTTGAGGAAGGCTTTTCCATTACCCCTATCTACAATCAGAGATGGAAGTTTTTAAGAAAATGAGGAAATAAATTTGCATCAGCAAATTGAACTCAAAGATAGAGAAGCATTGGAGGCCTTGACATGGTAAGGCACGGTCTCCCTCTGGCAATTCTTTGTCCTTGTCACATGTATATTCTAACTTGTAGGAGGTGGGACACAAAATTTTAAGAGTAGGTAGCCACTTTTGCACAATCTTTGTGGATTGATAATGCTTTCGAAGGCCATACTTGTGGGTCTGTACTAGATAAGGGATATTTGTATCTCGGCTTTTTTTATTCCATTTTATTTTGGGACAATTTTAAGATTTTGAAGGAATGTCTTGTTTGGGCTCATATGCTTGATTAAAGCTTAGCTTATAGATTGGTTTTTATTATACTATTCTATTATCTTAAGTTTTATTATGTATCTATTTTATATTAAGCAATACATATCTTGGCTTTGTCCTTTTAATGATAAAAAACAAGCTTCTCGATTCCTAATTTTTGCATGGATATTCTTTCAAGACTTCTACATGGTTGCTCAGCCAAACAATTGTCTTAGGAACACATAGCATTAGACTTCTGTTTTAGGATTGGACACCCTAAATGGTTGCTAAGTATATTATTTAGTCTCATTTAGTTATCGACCAGGGACATAAACTTCGAATGGTGTTCGCAAAGTATATGCTTCAAACTTCCTTGATTCTCAATGCTAAGCCTATAGAATAAAAATAAATTATGCTTCAGGAATCTACACTATCTCAATTGAATGCAATTGTACTAAGAAAATAGTAATTATGAATAGGGGTTACTCTGCTCGCCTATATGCTGCGGGAACAGTACACTAGTTCTGCTACTAGTGGCTGCAGGAACAACAGAGTTGTATCTTCTACTTAATGAGAAAAGAAATAAATTCTAATATAATAAAATGATTCACTCACCAAGTGGGCCCCCTTGGATGAGTGAATATAAATGCAATTATGATAAGAGACAGAAACTCAAATTATGCATTCTATTCATTCATAGAGGAAATATGTTGTGCTACAATATCAAACTCTAGTTCAGAAATTACATCAATTAATTCTTTTCTTCCTCTCCTCTTTGTGGAACTACAAAAATCCACTTATTTAAGGAGGAAATACACTACAACCTAAATCTAGGATCACTCCATTAATGAGGATCACTAATGGATACATCGTGCTCATAACAGAAATATTGAACAACAAAAGTAGGTCTTCAAGTTTTTCCCAGAATGTAGCATGCAGTGGTTCTAGATCTACGCATGGTGTCTTCTCAAGAAATGGATTGACTTGTTCCTCTACAAGACTTCTGTGACATGTTGATCTCTAACTACTTACATTATTCCCTATTTTATGTTGGTGCTTCTGGAGGTAACGGCTATCGTTGACTCTTTCAACACCATGTTGGAATTCTTGAATGTGCCAAACTTGACTCCTACAAAATGGTTAGTATACATAACTTCCAATTCATAAATATATTTTATCATGTAATACTAAGAAAGAAGTGTGAGATTTCATTCAATATTCTTGCACAAGATTCGGCTACAGGAAGGAAACTACCCGCAAACATAGCATAGGGAAAAGGACTATTAATTCAACATGCAATCTCTTAAATCCTGCAACTTCTATCCATTAGCTTTAAACAAAATACATTATGTTTTCACCATCCATTTTATCTACTTATGTCCTTTCATATAAAAATATATAAAAACCATAAGTTTAAAGTCTTCTGCTTCTGAAAAAAAAATGTTGTAAAAGGAAAGTAATCACATGGAAAAGATGGCCTTTTGGGAGGCTCATCATTCCCCCCAACTGCACTATTGCTGGTCCCCAACAATCATGAAGTTTAGGATCCTGGCTCTAAGCCTCAAGTCACTAGCGGTCTTCTCCCCTGGCTCATGCACAACATGTTTAAAGTATCCATGGCTTTTTCTAAGTTTGTCCCACCTCTGTCTTTCCTTAACCATATCATGCTCTTCTGCATTCTCATTAACTACCAGCAGTGGTTGCAGGAGGATTGGAGGTTGAAACCATTGCTCCCTAATTTTTAAGTTGTGGGGCATCCTCATCCACCATTGCTTACAAGCTGAAATTGCGGCCTCAACATCTTGTGAAGAATGTTGTACCTAATCTGCATACCCCTGTTCTCTGACTGGAAGAACCTTGTGAACCCCACTAGGATTCTGTGTGATTGAAATCCAGTCAAGGAATGTCCACCTAGAGCTTTGAACTTCAGGCCTTAGCATAAGGGGTGTGTCAACCTCACTGCTTCAATATGGGAGAGCATGTGCTCTCTGCTGATCTCATTTTGAACCCAGGACATAACTGCCCTCAACTGCACATCTCCTACATAAAAGAGTGAATTCCATTCCCTATTGTCAGGCACAGCCAGATTATGCAGATATAACATGCATAACAGATTCTTAATGGGCATAGGTGCTGATCAGAAAGTGTCATAGAATTAATGAGGGGTGGCAATGGAAGGATTTAATCCCTCAACAATCCTTGTCATCTAAAAATTAACAAATTGTTCTTTAAGGAACAATGCATAAACCAGAGAAGGTGGCCTACACGCCATTGCTGCAGGAATCAACTCTGTAATCTGCTCAATTCTCCTTTCTAGTATTGTAATTCTATTTGTTTTCTGCTCAAGCTAACAAGCCTGCTCCTCAATTATCCTCTTTAATTTCTATGTCTCCACTTCCCATTGTGATTTTTCCCAGGTTATATTTCGGTACAAACTAAATCCTGTTGCCAATGGTGTGGAAAAATCTGAAGGTGGCATGGGTCCTTGCTAAAGAACATTAATCCAATCAGATGCAGCTTGAGGGATTCTTACTTTCTCAACTTTAGTGAAAGTAGATCCTTTCCCCTTGTCACAAGTGACAAGGGTTTTGATCAAATCATTCACTTGGGATTATTCAGCCACCTTAGCTAATGTATCCAATACCTCTTTTCTCAGCTACTCAAACACTTCTTCTACAATATCCTTATTCACTGCAGGAAAATCATCAGGAGGAAGATTCTCTAAACTATCATCAGAATCTTGACTAGAATTATTGCAAAATCCCTCTGTTTCTATAGAATCCCTATCACTTTCCACAAGGATGAATTCAACTTGTGGATTAGTTTGATTTTTCTCATCCATAATGTGGGCTAGGGTATCACCATCTGCTCTATTTGAAGCTTTTGCCTATGAAAAGGACTTTTCTGCAAACTCAGAGGATTTGACATTTATAGTTGAATTAGGGGTTTCACTTGCTTTACTAGTACTAGTAGAAAGTTGAGCACCTTTTCTCACAGGGGTCTGAGAAGAACTCATAGGTTCCTTGCATTTCTTTTTGGTGGAGGGCACCTCCCTTGTAATGGTTACAGGAGGCTCTTCTGGTGTTGCTTCCTTGGAAGACGGCAAGGGTTCCTCAGACATCTAATTTCTATTGTCATTATCAGTTAGCTGTTGTTCTGGAGTCATTTCCTCTGTATTTAGGGTTTTATCTTTTCCTTTTATAATAGTAGACCTAGTTTCTTCAGACATTGAAGTATCAACAAGGTAGCATCTTTTCTATTTTTTCTCTCCTTATCATTAGAAATAGTTGTGTTGTCATTATAGGCTCTTTTCCTAGTTAAGGTAGGTCTAGAAGAGGATGCTTCAAGAATGGGTTTTTTTTTATGGATTACCTTACGAACGCCTGTTGTCATGTTAACCCTACTACCTACACCCTGGCTTCTTGGACCAACCACTCGAGGTGCCAAATCTTCCATAACCAAGAATTCCTCCCAGGTCCCAATTGACTGTTTAATTAACTCCCTTTCTACAATTAACTTAATTAAACAGTGGTGGGAAATTGACTATGCTTTCCCTGACTAAACAAGAGATGCCTATTTTTTCAAAATATTAAAAAGAAAGCTAGGTAAGTCAACTGGCCTATTTTCATGGCGAAGGGCGCTCATATTTTTGAAGTGAAGTCTATGCAGGTACTTGTAGTGTCCCTCACAGGTGAAGTAAGATATTATAAATGTGGTCGGATACAAAAACTCCCCAGGTAATGAAATTATTGCAGTGCCCTGCTTCTTGTCAACCTCTAACTGTGGGTCACTATGCATGGTAAATTGTACCCTAGCCAAATGTAAATCAATGTCTTTTGACCACTTTTTCCCTTCCTATGGAAACTTTGTAACCTCTGCCACTATATCTTCTAAAAATTCAACCCTCAGACATTTCACTACTGCAAACCCGTTGTTCAAAGAATTCCAAAATTGAAAAGCAATTTCGTCATTGAAGCCATTAAGGCTTAAGCAGTAGTCCAGCCATCCTCGTTGCCGAAACAACTTACAGGTAGCCAGGTCCCCAAGTAACACCTGATGATCCGTTGGATCGTGCCTGTGAAGGTCTCCACCCATTGCAAATGATAGAGAAAATAACTCTACAGGATATGCTCAGTTGCTACAGAAAATTTTGAAAAATGCCTAGTTTTTCTTCGGATGCAAGATGTTTTTGTTTTTGCATTTCGAGAACGACTGAAGTATAGGATAGTAATTAATTTTAAGCAAGCAAGCATTAATTTTAATGATTTCATAAATGAATTCGCGCGTGTTAAGGTTCACCACCCAAACACATCACAAAATTTCCATTATTAGGTGATCCTTTCTTTAATTTGCTTTCAAATCATCTTTAATTTTATTTCAAATCAACTGTTAAATCATGATTGCCTTAATCACTGAGTGACAGCTAAGCTCTCACATAACGGCGGTCACCATGAAAAGACAAGGAGAAATAATTTTTTTTCCTTTTCGCTTGCTAAAATTAATTTGGAAGTATTAAAACAGACATGAGTGAAATAACTAACCCCTCCCCCTAACTAAGTATAAGGCATGGGTCCCACTAGGCTGGCGATTGCAAGAATAGAAAAAGAAAAATACACTCATTTCAAAATAATAAATAAATAAAATAATTTATGTGCAAAAGTATGCATTACTAACCTGATGTGTTACAGGAAGAGTGTAACTCTAGGTGACACGCACTGTTGGAATGATGTTGCAGTGTGAACATGTGGAAGAGAGAAGGTGATGCGGATTTTTATTACGCAGAAAGCAAATCACCGAAGTGAAGTGTTTATTATGAAAGCTGGAATAAAATCATAGCTAGGCAGATATCTGGGTTGAAGACCCAAATACATCTGCTACAGGAAGAATACTGTCTGAGCTCTGCTGGAATTGCTGCAGGAGGTCCTCATGACTTGCAGACTTGTGATATAGCTTTAAGTGATGCTCATTTACGAGGAGTTTGAATCTGACAGGATCAATTGTAGAGAGCTGAATGGCACCATTATCAAATAATGAAACTATTTCATAGGGTCCCAACCAGCGGGTTTGAAATTTCCCAGGAGTATGCTGATACCGTAAATCATAGAGTAATGCCCCGTCACCAATGGAAAATTTTTTATCTTTTAAAAAGCGGTCGTGCCACTTCTTTCGCTGCTGTTGTATCAGTTCTGTGTTATGAATTGCAGATTTTCTATATTCATCTAATCTATTTAGCTGTAGGAGCCTATCTTCTTGTGCTTTGCTGAGGTTAATATCCAAGTCCAATACCGTCCTGAGAGCTTTATGGTGAATCTCGATACGCATGGATGCATATTTTCCATAGACTAACTCAAAGGGAGTGAATCCAGTAGTGGTTTTCCATGTTGTGCGATAAGCCCAGATGGCTTCAGGAAGGCAAGTAGCCCAATCCTTTTTTTATGGATGGTGGCTGTTTTGGTCAGAATGGCCTCTATCTCCCTTTTTGTTATCTCACCCTACCCATTAGCTTGAGGATGGTATGGTAAAGATTTACCATGCCTCACTGTGTATTCTTTCATTAATTCAAGAATAAGGTTAGAGATGAATTGTGCCCCTTGATCTGTTACTATTTCTTGAGGTACTCCAAACCTAGTGAAAATAAATTCATACAGAAACTCTTCTACTTTATGATCCCTTGCATGCCTCATTGCTTTTGCTTCAACCCATTTTGTGGCGTAATCAATGCATACTAAGATATAAGACTTACCATGTGAAGATGGCTCAATGGGGCAAACAAAGTCAATGCCCCACTTGTCAAATGGCATTACCACCACCTGTGGCTACATGGGCATTTAATCAGTCTTCATGGGACATCCCATCCTTTGGCATCGATCACAGTGCCTGGTATGCTTAGCTACATCTTTGTGTAATGTAGGCCAATAATAACTGGTTGTCAATACCTTGTATGTTGTTTGTTTTCCTGCAAAGTGGCCATCACATGGCTCATCATGACATGCCCAAAGGATGTCATAGGTCTCATCTTCACGGACACATCTGTGGGTAAATTGATCAGGAGCTATGTAGAACATAGATCCAGATATCCATGAAAAGTCAAAACTTTTCTCAGCCAGCAGCCTTTGTTTTCAGGGTGAGAAATGGGGTGGTTCCCATCCTGTAGCAAGGTAGTTAGCTATGTCAGCATACTACAGATTGTATGTTGCAAGAGAAAATAGATGCTCATCCAGGAAGCTGTCATCATTTGTTGCAGGATCATCAGGAACTTGTAATTTGGAGAGAAAATCAGCAACTACATTTTCTTTTCCTAGTTTGTCAATGATAGTTATATCAAACTCCTGCAAGAGGAGTAACCACCGGGCTAATCTACCAGAAATGGATGGTTTATTCATCAAGTATTTGATCACTGAGTGATCAGTATAAACAAATACTTGATAGCCAGCTATGTAATGCCTCAATTTATTCAATGCATATATTACAGCAAGGAGTTCTTTTTGAGTAACATTATAATTTAGTTCTGCACCTTGCAAATTTTTGCTGATGTAATAAATGGCATGCTCAATTATTCCTTCTTTTTGACCCAGCACTGCCCCAATTGCATAGTCAGATGCGTCTATGTGGATATGAAATGGAAATTTCTAGTCTGGTCCTCTAAGAATAGGGGTCTTTGTCAACACATCCTTCAACTGCTAGAATGATGACTCACATTTTGCTGTCCATTCAAATTCTGCTTCTTTCTTCAATAGATTATATAATGGAGCGGAAAGTTGACTGAAGTTCTAGATGAATCTCCTGTAGTAACCGGCATGACCAAGGAAACTCCAGACATCCTTCTACTTTGCTGGGGTTAGGAGTGTGAAAATTACTGCAATCTTTGTAGGATCAACCTGGATTCCAAAGGATGAGAGGTAGTTCCCTAAGACAACTCCCTCCTCCATCATCATGTAACACTTCTCACTATTAAGTGAGAGATTGTAGTCCTGACATCTTTGAATAAATTTTTCCAAATTTGCATAAGCCTCTTCGAATGTAGTTCCATATGCAGTAAAATCATCCATATATATCTCAACACAATCACCAGCAATGTCAAAAAAATGCTTATCACTGCCCTTTGGAAAGTAGCAGGTGCATTACATAACCTAAATGGTAAGACAGAATGTTCCCCATGGATAGGTGAATGTTGTCTTATCCTGGACTTCTGGTGATATCTGGATCTTGTTGTAGCCACTGAAACCATCCAAGAATGAAAAATACTTTTTGCCAGCAAGGTTGTCAAGTACTTGGTCAATAAAGGGAAATGGAAAGTGATCCTTCTTGGTCGCCTTATTAAGCTCCCTATAGTCAACACAAACTCGCCATTTGCCTCCTTTCTTGGGAACAATTACAAGAGGGGAGACCCACTGACTATCAGAAATGGGATATATGAAGCCAGCTTGGAGAAATTTTTGCAATTCAGCCTTTACTATATCTCTTAATGCAGGGTTTATTCTTCTTTTAGGTTGCCTAATAGGTCTGGACTCTGGACTAATACAAATCTTATGGGTACACAATTTTTGGTCAATCCCTTTCATGTTAGTATAGTCCCATGCAAAAGCTTGCTGATTCTTTTACAAAAGATGCTCAAGACTAGACATCTGAGATTTAGTGAGATCCTTATTGACATTCAATTCCCTATTTAAGGTAATCTACACTCTTTTGAATTTTTCTAACATAAGAACTTTTGCAAATGTAGGTGACTTTATTTCATGGGGTAATAGAGTATGGAGATAATCTGGTGCTGCAGGAAATTTGGATGAAGACTTCTGGGGAAATATGGTTTGTAGAGAACAATTAGGTTCATGACATGAGGGTTCTTCAGAGCCATACTAGTTTTTAAGAATTGCTACAAGTATGTCATCATCTTCTTGCGAGACCATGAATGGATTTTTATCAATAACCATAAGTTGCTATACTGAATTGGCTTCAAGGGGGGTGTCTCCTAGATCCAGCTAGACAAATTGGTCAAGTTCAGCTTAAGGTTTGGCTAGAGAATACAGGGTTAATTTCTTAGTATTAATACCATCAGATATGGTCATTTTCCCTAAGTAGCATGCAATGCAAGCATCTGTTGTGGCTAACGAAGGCCTCCCTAGGATTAATGGATACCCTCCTAGTGTGGCTTTTGTAGACAAGATGATGAAATCTGAAGGGTATTCTAAGGAATCAAGTGTGACAACAATATCCTCTACCATACCATCTGGTTTGACAGTTGAATTATTAGTTAACTGGAGAATAGTGGGTGTTTCCTTTAACCCAATGATACTAAGCCTTAACAATACATCCATAGTCATAACATTAATAGAGGCTCCTAAATTAACCAAAAAAATTTGTATTTGTATACTATTAATGTGAATAGTAACCACCGGACTTCCTAGATCAGATTATTTAGGCATCAAAGTTTTACTGAGCATTAGATCAGAAAGTTGTCCAAGAATATGGACAGTATCAGGATCTTTCTTTTTCCTACCAGGGTGTTTGATACAAACTTCTTTAATTACTTTATTATAGATTGGAATTTCCTTGAGGGAATCCAATAATGGTATTTGGACAGTCATTTTCTTTAGTTGGTCAATCAGGTCTTTTGCAATAGTATTCTCTTTAGGGGATACTAATGGTTGGGCCAATCTTTCCAGAAAAGGTGGTTCTTTCTCAACTAGAATAGGTGGTGCAACTGGAGGAAAAACAGTATTGCAATTGTTAAAAGCTTCCTCAGTATCAGAAACATCAGTTATTATTGGTGCTCTTGGGGTAGGCAATGTAGTCCCTGATCTTAGGTGGATATCATTCACTTGCACTAAATAGGCTTGCTGCTTGTTGTTTGGATTCGGATTTGGTTGAGCAGGAAGTTGTGATTTCTAAGGGCTATTATTGGCTATAGGAGGTGGAGGAATAATAGCTTGTTTCTGAGGTGGAGGAATTATAGCTTGTTGCTAAGTAGTCTGATTGGGCCCCCACTGAGGTTGATGTTGCCAGTTACCATGTGGTTGCCATTGGTCATTCTGCTGTGGCTGCTGAAATGAATTATACTGCTACTGATATGGGTTAAATTACTACTGGTTTGGGTTAAACTTAGGTTGACAATTTTGGTTATACTGTGGCTGTTGGAAATTTTGGTTATACTGTGGCTATTGGTTTGACCAATGATTATTCCAATTTTGTCCTTGAGGGACATAATTGTGGGGGTTTTGATTCTGCCACTGATTACTATTATTATTATTATAACCAAAATGATTTAGGGGGTCTTGAGGCATACCTTGTCTCTGAGCCCATGGTCACCTTTGAGCCACGTAAAAGACCTCTCCATTCTCCTCATCTATTGCCTTGAACTCAGTGGGCATTGAAGGAGTGTCCACAGATGCAACAGTTTTGCACTTACAATTTCTTTTCTTCTCCCTGCAATGGGAGCAAAATTCAACCAGCATAGTGTCTGCGTCCTTTTTGTTCCTTCAGGCTTGCATGGTATCCAGCTGAGTAGCCACATCATTGATAATATCCTGCTTGAAGTCAGACAGGAGATTGGACAGTTCTATCTTAGGCGCTCCAAAGTCATTTGTCTTTTGAGGCAAGTCCCTTAATCCTCTTCCTTTCTTTACTGTAGCCCTTGAGTAATTCATACATATGGTGTTAATCTCCACCCAATTTTTCTGGGTGATGTCGCCACCAGCCATAAGGTCCAAGGCCTCTATGCTTCCTTCATTAACACCTTTGAGGAACATATGCTTCTATGATTCCTCATTTAACTGGTGTTGAGCATTTCGCTGCAAGTTATACATAAACCTAGAAACTTTAGTCTTCCAAAGTTTCATCCTCTTTTTGTGTCATCTTAAAGATGTCATCTCCTTTTAAATCCCGTCCTCTATAGTAGTATTTGTATTTTACAAGAAACATATTTATCATGGCATTCCAATTTGGTACGACATTAGCTCCAAGGCTCATAAACCATCTTAGCACAGCCTCCTTGAGAGTTGACAAAAACAACTTCAGCTTATGGGCATCAGTTGTGTAGTCATAGCTTCTACAGAGGATATCAAACTTGAAGAGGAAAGTCTTGGGATCTTCAATGATAAGTCCGTAAAATTTTGGGAATGCAGCGGCTGGAATGTTCTTCAAGTTTTGGTTACCCTACTAAGGAGGAATTGGAAAGGGAAAGGTAGGCTAGGCCATCCTTGGAGGAGGGCCTGGTTGTTGTTGTGGTGGTGGCTGGTATACAATAAGAGATAATGGGTTATCTTGATACTCAGGCTCATCAGAAAGGACTTCTAGATGTAGCAATTCTTCAAAGGATGAGGGTGATTGAATTTCTCCTTGGGCGTCTGCAAATGGATTTTCAAACAGGTCTTCTTCTTCACTATCTACTTGGGGTTCTTCAGGCTTAGGATTAAAAAGATCAAATTGTTCAGCCTAGTATTGACGAGGAAGGAATCTTTCGCGAGGATCTCTTCTTCTATGCATAAAATGCTTTGCTTAAAATTAAATCCTAAACTATGAATACTGGAATCATGAACACCAAAGTGGTTTGAACTAACACCATCCCCGACAGCGGCGCCAAAAATTCTTGGCCAAACCTTTGTCTTAGGAACACATAGCATTGGACTATTATTTTAGGATTGGACACCCTAAATGGCTGCTAAGTAGATTATTTAGTCTCATTTAGTTATCGACTAGGGACGTAAACTTGGAATGGTGTTCACAAAGTATATGCTTCAAACTTCCTTGATTCTCATGGCTAAACCTATGGAATCAAAATACATTATGCTTCAAGAATCTACACTATCTCAATTGAATGCAATTATGCTAAGAAAATAGTAATTACAAACATGGGTTACTCTGCTCGCCTATGTTGTAGGAACAGTACAGCAGTTTTGCTACTAGTGGTTGCAGGAACAGTAGAGTTCTATCTTCTACTTAATGAGCAAAGAAATAAATTCTAATCTAATAAAACAATTCACTCACCAAGTGGGCCCGCTTGGATGAGTGAATAGAAATGCAATTACGATAAGAGACTGAAACTCAAATTCTGCATTATATTCATTCATAGAGGAAATATGCTTGGAAAATAAACAATGCTACAGTATAAAACTCTAGTTCAGAAATTACATCAATTAATTATTTTCTTCCTCTCCTCTCTGTGGAACTGCAAAAATCCACTTATTTAAGGAGGAACTACACTACAACTTAAATCTAGGATCACTCCATTAATGAGGATCACTAATGGATACATCGTGCTCATAACAAAAATCTTGAACAGCAAAAGTAGGTCTTCAAGTTTTTCCCATAATGTAGCATGCAGTGGTTCTAGATCTGCACGTGGTGTCTTCTCAGGAATTGGATTGACTTGTTCCTCCATGAGAGTTTTGCGACACGCCAATCTCTAACCGCTTACTTAATTCCCTATTTTATGCCAGCGCTTCTGGAGGTAACGGCTGTCGTTGACTCTTTCAACACCATGCTGGAATTCTGGAATGTGCCAAACTTGACTCCTACAAAATGGTTAGTATACATAACTTCCAATGCATAAATATATTTTATCATTTAATACTAAGAAAGAAGTGTGAGATTTCATTCAATATTCTTGCACAGCATTCGGCTACAGGAAGGAAACTACCTACAAGCATAGCATAGGGAAAAGGACTATTCATTTAACATGTAATCTCTTAAATACTGCAATTTCTATCCATTAGATTTAAACAAAATATATTATGTTTTCACCATCCATTTTATCTACTTATGTCCTTTCATATAAAAATATATAAAAGGCATAAGTTTAAAGTCTTCTGCTTCTGAAAACAAAATGCTGAAAGAGGAAAGCAATCACATGGAAAAGGTGGCCTTTTGGGAGGCTCATCAATGGTCATAAAATTAGCTATGACATACATTTAAAGGCATATATTTTCCATTTATGCTATAGAGGATGTGTTTTCCTTGTATAATCTTGAAGTTAGATCTTGTATACCATTATAAAGTTTAAGAAAATATTGAGACATATTGATATTGTTCTAAAGGAAGTGGCTATAAATTTGTAGAACCATCCCTCTCTATACCTCCTCTCCTTTAGTCCCCCTATGATGAGTAAAAGAAATTTATGGCTTCAATCATATATGTTAGACTATAAATTATAGGTTGTACCACTTTTGAATAATGCTCCAGTTTTTTGGTTTTGAGCTTTGATTCAGAGTTTGTTTGATTGGACATAGCAGTGACTATGCAGCCACAAAAATAGACATCATACCAAGGAGGCACTTTTCAAGAAAAAAAAAAAGTGTACTAAGTGCCCCTTTGTATGAATTTTATTTTCGTGGTTGCATAGCCACTACCAGCACATGCAGCTTCTATTCCAATCTAATTATCTCTTCAAATTTGTCAAAAAAATTATACCATCTATTTTAATAAATAGATATAAAACACATATTAAATGAATCCTGAATGCATTGGGTTGAAGAATAATAAAACAAGATCTAAGTCATTCACACCATCTATCACAAACTCCCACATGAAAAATTGCATAGAAATTTTTGCATCCTTTTTACGTATTATCAAATCATCTGAATGTCCAATTAGAATTTGAACTACACGCACTATCCAATGGCACCAGCTATGCCACCATGAAAATAAACATCATGCTAGAGGGCACTTAGTAAACTTAGTTTTTTTTCCTTTCTGATAAGTGTCCCCTTGGTATGACGTATATTTTTGTGGCTTCATAGCCACTGCCAAATGTTCTTGTCTCCACCATCAGTTACAACCGTTTACTAACACAATTTGACAGACAAGAAATTTTTTTATGTGAGAGAACATTGTCAAATGTTAATACAAATGATTCCAACTGATGTTTTCCATAAGCATCAAACTGTATAGACTAAGAATATTTAGTCTAACTCTGTTAATAGGCTAGGTGGTATAGCTTATCTTTTAACTTAAAATTAAAATCAAAACAAAAGAGAAAAGATAAATATTTTGAGTAGTAAAATAGAATAGTGAGCAACCAATACAATTAAACAGATATGAAATTCTAGTCAATAGCAATAAAGTAGACAGGCAATTGGTAAACAAAACTATATAGTTGAAGTTATAAGTCTTACATGTGGCTTAAGATCATTTCAGCTTATAAATTTCTGGGATGGATCTTTAGCATTTACATCTAATAATATTTAAAATGTGTTGATATCTAATTGTTCCAATATCTGAATCACATACTACTAAATTAAAAATTCTACAATAGCCTAAATTTTATTATTTTATTCAAGCTAGAATGCAATTATTGTGAAATTTGAATGTGATAAATAAATGAAAACAATAAAATTTCAATTAAAATAAGAGAGTATATGTGAATGAATTAAAAATACATTGTTAATGAATCTATCCAATACTTTGAGCGCATAAAAAGATTGTAACCTCTAAAAGGTACAAGTTCTAGCTTCTATCCATCATGAAAGTATAGTTGATTGATACATAAGATTTTATCAATTTTGTCTACATGTGATACCAATGCTCCAACATTGCCTAAAATTTAGAAAACAAACATGATTGGCAACCCTGGAAAAAAACATAAAAGAAGAGTTGAGACCTAGTTCTAAAAGAGTTTTAAATAATACTGGAAGCTTCCCAAAAAAATTTGGATCTGATACACTTAGAAAATTATTGAAAATGTGGTAAATTTTCAAAAAAAAATGTAGAAAAACCTATACAAGGTAAGCATACTTAAGAGTTATAAACATAAGGATTAACTACTTAGTGTATTGGATAAATGGTTGTTTTTTTTTTTTTATTGTTATTGTTCCCACCAATATTTCAAACCCCTATTAGGTGAACCAAATTTGAACCTCAACTTTGTTTAAATGGATTAAAGTAGTTTTTATATGATGTTCATTATTTAATTTATCTTCATATTTAGTACAAATAAATAATTTAGACATCTCCTCCATCTTAAAACAATTATACCAATCTAAATTTGTTCTTTATGTTATATAATACAATATATTTTTCCACTGCAATTATAATATGGGTCTGTGTAGGATCATGGTATGCCAAAAACTAGCAATGTGAAAAAATCAGTTTTTCACTCGTCCAAAAGCACACCCAAAAGTTTGTTGACTTTTGAGAAGGCCTTGGTGTCAGTACACCTAGCCAAGCCAAAATCCAAAGCTAAAGCATTATCGGATGTCTGATAATATCTGATGTTCGATAATATCAGACATCTGATAATATCAGATATCCGATATCTGATATTCATCAGTAATAATATATTGTTTCCCATGGCTGTGTTCTTCATTTTCATTGTGAAGATGTTGAAGCAGTGAAGCCAAGCCCCTAAAATCACATATCAGATACCTATCTGATATCAGATTTTCTACAGTATACAAGGTAAGTGAAATTTTTTATTTTCACTCTTTTTTTTTTTGCTTTTGCATTGAAATTTACTATTTTTTTAAAAAAACTAGGTTTTATATGATATTGCGCATTGTTTTTTAAAATTGATTATAAACTAGAGTTGAAGTTTATATTGTTTACTCTATTTTTTTTTTAATCAGACATGGATTCAGACCAATCCAAAAACCCTCCCTCCTAGTCCGCAAACAATCCAAAATCACCTCAAAACAATCCCCTACCTTCAGAAGACCAACCATTCTCAAACCCTCGACCAATACAGGATCTCATATGGGATAATCTAAATCAGCTTAGAGGATATTAGAACACATATGCGAATATCCCCACCTTGCATCCCATGTTTTCCACACTGAACTCCATTATTGAGCATGGAGAAACTCATAGAACAACACAATGCTACACTTCTGTGGCGTGAATCCATGGACACCCAATTTGATGATGAGCTTGATTACAATTAAGTTATGGATATAAACATAACAAAACATGACATATGCAACATTTTTATTGATCCCAAAAGTAGTTTAAAAGTGGACCCTAAAAAAACCAAGTTGTGAATTAAACGGTATACAAATGATGCAATACATGACAAATTTTGGGATCGCTGGTGGATGGTTTTTGATAGACCACCCCACAATAATTTTGATGTCCCATTCTATTTCATTTGCAAATTATATGTTGAATTTGTGCTCAGTCACAAAGTCAATTACTGGATCATGAAACAGAACCAGTGCATGGGCTTAGGTGCTCCCCAGGATAGGCCAGGGGCACAGTGGGTGAAATCCCGCACATATGTCCCCCCTCCCAAGATTTTATGACCTCCCACTATAAAACATCCTAACATTATTACCGAGGTTGGCTCATAGACTATTCAAGCCATTCATGCCTTGAGTGATCTACTCATTAGGCAGATTGCAGCATTGTTGCCTCCTCATACTGATGGTTCTAGCCCTTCCACATCCTCCATGAGCTCACATGTTTGTGTGCCTCATACTTGCGTTATGTGCAAGAATATGTGCTTGGGTCCCCTGAATGATAGTGATGCATATAACTATGTGTTCAAGGTGGATGATACTACACAACACACTATAGACACTGAAGTACCCCATGGAGATGTGCATCAGGGGCATACAGAGCCATGGACTCCTACTGTCACTAATACATTTGGGGTGAAATTGTGACAGCAATTTGCGATGGGGGGCAGATGTTATGTGTTTTTTGCTTTTTTTTTTTCAATTATAACCTCACAACGTCACAATTGCGACGTTAACAGGATATAAGGCAAAAAAAAAGAGAAAACGTTGTCATTTCTATGTTCAATAGCACCGAGAGAGATTTTTGCAGCCGTTGGGTAATTTGTATGTTGGACGAGGAGATCTCTGTGGCCAGGCATCTCTGTGGCGAAAGGGATTTTTCATTGATAGCTACTGCATTGTACATTCAAAATCCAAAAGGCTGAGAAAGGTATGATTTTAAACTTCACTTCCTCCTCCTTTTGTGTCACCCTCTCTTGCCTTTATCATGTGCTCAGGTACTTCAAGCGTCACTTCTGTATTGTACACTAATTCACCCATCTTAGTATGTTATAATTTCATCATTATATTGTTATATCTCTCACACTCTATAGAAAATTTGTATCAACGCTGTAGGGAAACATATCCAAAACAACATTATAGACACACGACAAGGAACCATTACAAGATATTTGTGGTCATCTTTTTGGGCTGTAGAATGCTCCCATCTACATTGCAAAGCTGCCTTATGAACCCTGTCTTCAAGCCCATCATTTGGGTTTTTCCCCCTACATACATACAGACAGGGTGTTATTTTTTATTGAATTCTATGAAACATCTACAACATATGATGGGAGTGTTGGTTGTATTTCCTGTCTTTGTTGTTTTGCCTTGTTCCTTGTCCTGTCCTCTGAAAATTTCAGGTCTTCATGCTTAAACCTTGCCCAAACTGCTTAAACCCTGAAAAAAACCCTAGTATGCAAGTTAAAACGATGCATTTTGAAACCCTAGGCCATGTCTTTATATTTCATTGTTACTTTTTCAAAGTCACTTAAGACATGTGCTTTAAGTTGGGTCACTAGATCGCGTTACCCAAAACAAATATGCCATCTGCTCTCCCGACTTTGCTTTTGCCTTGTGTCGCGTAGTCTCCTTACAAAATAGAATATTCCTTCAGCTTCTCGAGACTTAGCGATCTCTTACTAGTCGGGTTGTCGCATGAACTTTATGATATAAGCTTTAAAATAAATGGGACCCACTCCCCAGTCGGGTGATCATGAGAGAAGTCAAAAGGTCAATGAAATGATATCAGACTTCGCAATTACTTCATGTCGCATGATCGCTAGATCAGGTCATGGCAAGCAGTTAAGTATTTCTTCAGTCGCGTGGTCTCGTGATCAAATGACAGTTAAGGGATAACAGTCCTGATTCAGCGACTAACTATTTGATGTTAGTGATTTCCCTCAGTCGGGATGTTGCCAGAATAGGAGTAATGACTCAGCTCTTCAGTATACAATAAGTGGACGAAAGAAAAGATGACATCTGTCATAAGGTGAATGGTTGTCGGGAGGTCGCTAGAAGGAGAAAGTGAATCAAGTGATAAAGAGACTAAGGTATGTTTTCCTTCAGTCGCGAAGTCTGGAGATGACTTATGGGCATGAAGATATATATGGCGATTACGCGACAACCGTTTGATGAAAGAATAAAGAGATCTGATGGCGGTCGCATAGTCTAGAGAAGAAAGTGTCCCAGGGAAAAAGTCCTCCCGACTTGGCGATTAGGTCATGTTGCAAGGTCACTGTAAACAGAGAAAGGGTACATTTTAATAATAAGGTCAAGTTTAACATATCTCCTGACTCAGCAACTAGGGTTGTCGTGTGATCTTAAGAAAGAATATGAGGATCCAGCGACTTAGCGATAACTATGAAAATTAATAAGCAACGGTTTGTCACCATGTCTGGAGAAGAATGATGAGTTAGGCTTAACTCCACGCGACTTAAATTTTCACTTGTGTCACTTGATCGCTAGATGGACTTGGGTCAGCCAAGGTGAAGAACATGCTTTGTCACATGGTCTGGAGATCAAACCAGGGTTAAGGAAAAGTGCTCGCGACAAAAAGACTTCCTGCAGTCGTGAGGTCGCTTGATAACAAGATCTAAAGTGCAGCGCCAAGTAGTTGACGTGACAGAATGAATCACCCGGCGGCCAATCAGATATTAGAATTTTGATTACTGTGCACAAAAGGTAGCTGAGATGTATGACAGAGGATGAATCACAAAATGCCATGTCAGCTGTCTTAAACGTTTGATGATTGCGCCAAAGATTCATAATTTCAAATTCGATTTTCTGTCAACTTTGTGCAACTATGGCTAGGTTTTTGAAAGCTCACGGCAGGGTAACTTAATGGCAGAACTGACGTTTCCGAATCATGAGCCATGTACTCTAAATCAAAATGGCTATAAACAGAGGAGCGTGCATTCATTCTTGTTCACCGTGCTTTCAGATTTCAGAGCTAAGTTGCTTTTTTTTTTTTTCAGTGAAAAGTGATATTCAGAGCAAGTTGCAGTGTATCAAAAGTGATAAGAAATTTCTAGAGTTGCAGAGAATTGTGCTCAGGATAGATAAGTTGATATTGAAGAACTGATTTGTTTCAGTATCTGTTCAAGCCAAGAACTTTAAGCTGTCAAAGATGAGCAGAGCTGTGAGCGTTGCTTCTACAAGTGGAGGCAGTGGGGAGGAGCAAAAAGGAAAACCTAGCTTCTTAGACGAATTTCTCCAGCTACTACCAGGTTCAACACAGAATCAGAAGATTGATGCAGGAGTATTTAAAGATGATTTCATGAACATCAGAGATGCAGCAACCCCGGGAACAACAGGTTATTCTCTCTTCACATACTTTTATAAAAATTCAGATAAACCTATCCCTGTTTCAAACCCTTGGACATCTAGTCTGGGTAGATTATTAGTGCCTGATGTGTTCCTGGATGTGGACCTATTTTTGGACCTGGCAAATCATTATGATGCCCTAACTAAGACCATTAAAAGAGATGATGGCACTGCTTTGCTGATATTAAATAGAAATTCTTTCATGCAAGCATTTGGATTGTTCAGCACCATGTCTACCAAAATTGACATGAAGAAACAGGAAAAGAGATATAGTCTCAAGCTTGGTGTAGCAAGGAGCTTACTGAAGAAGCACATGCCAAAGGAGTTAAGAGACTATGTAGGTCCTAAGGCTGAACCCTACCCATATTATTACAAGGACTTGCACTTTTATATCAAGTACAATGCTTATGCCCTTTGTAGAGTACTAGGGATAGATGGAGATACAGAAAGAATAGGTCATGGTGTCTTAATGATGGTCTTGGACCTATAAGAGGTGCACTCAAGCACCAGTTATGACTACATCCAGCATATTATTGATGAGATGCATGAGGGTTTTATTGCAACTAAGAAGAAATTAAAAGACCCTAAGGAGAAGGAACCCAAGTTTTTGCATTACTCAGTGTTAATGCACCTTCTCTTGTATTACAACTTTGTAATCATGGACCCCAATAACTTATCTCCTCAAAGATTCTTCCAAGCACAGCCAAATTCTATACAGTTCTAGGTTAGGGTTTGGAATTATACATCCAGAGATTGTGACTTCTGTGCCTTTGAGAATTGGATTGTATATCCAATTATAAAAAGTTTGGGAATAAACAGGACCAGGATTCCCTTGAAGGTCATTCAACTACTTAGGCCTTGTGAGTACCTAGAAAATTGGCCTGGAAACCATAATTGGGGTGACTTCTTCTTGGAGGAGAATTTCACCATATTTAGAGTGTTTGGGTGCATTCACCC